>JAYEVH010000407.1:0-91151 GCA_036346255.1 Ampelocalamus luodianensis | reverse complement strand
CAAACATCACGTGCTTAAGCTAATAGAGGGGTCACTGAGGCTTACCAGAGTGAGAGAAAGGTCTGGGGAAGCTTAGTGAGGTGTCGTCCCCGACAATGGCGGTGGCGGTGATGCGGCTCACGAGGAGGGGACTACCTGCGCAAGGTGAAGGTCAAAGAAGGATCCGGAAAGAATAAGCAAGCTAAGGAGATGGTGCCATAGCAAAGAATAGGTGAAACACTCACCCTGCTGGAGGCGAGAATGAAGCTAGGGCTTTACGGCCGCCAAAGGAGAAAAACTCGATTTCCCGCGACCCTGTAAAGCATCGACCAAATTGAATGAGGGGTTGTCGATCTAAGGTACAGAGGCACCTGGTGACGCACTTAAGCGAGGACCATGCTCACTTACAAGAATGGTTTCACAGTGGTGGCCTTCGGGTGCGCGCTCCAGGGGTGCCGAGGGCACGAGCTTGGTTCGGAGCCTTCAAGCAACAACATAAGCTCACATGAGCTAAAATGGAAAAGGCATGGCACGAGGGAGATGAGGGACAACGAAGCACGGAGTTTACCTGAGAGGAATGCGAGAAGGAGCCTCTTCCTCCTCGGCCACCGAGAGGAGGAATGGAGGAAAGGAGAGCAGGGAGGTGGGTTAAAGCGGGGAAGAAGACGGAAGAAGAGGCGGCGTTAGCAGGCGGTGCTCCAAGATAGGCCGCGGAGGGCGGTGGGTGGACGGAGGTGACGGCATGCAGCAGAGGCGCTCGGGCGCGTGGCACAGAAGCTTTGCGCGTGTGCCAGCGAGAGGAGGAAGACAGGTCTGACAGCGCGGGCCCGCAGTCGCCAGACACAGCGAAAAGTGCGGGCGGATGGCCCACCGTTTGATTAAAGCGGACGGCCGGGATCAAATGGGACATTGGATTGGTCAATCAAGCGCCAAGATCTGGACCGTCGATTTAGGATCAAACGGCTCACAAGTGACGGTGCAGTTAGGCGGTCGGGTGGAGCCGAGTGGCACGTCGGGCTCGCTCGGACTCTAACTCGGGTCCAGGTCAGTTTCATTAGTTCCACACGATCTTGGATGGACGATGCGATTGAGGCGGGTTGGACTCGGTGCACTCAGTTGGCTTGGTCGAAACGAATGGCCCGGGTCGGTTGGGGTTAGGGCTCGGTCGGTTCAACAGTGAGTGAGCCAGAGTTTTAAACCAGTTTGACCAATTTGCAGAAGGTTTGACCGAGGCTTTAAAATTAGAAATAAAATTCTAAAAATTCTGAAATAATTCATGGGTGTTCCTGGTATGACCTAGTATTTATAAAAATTATGAAAGTCACTGTTCATAATATAATTTGAGTAAAATAAATTCAAACTTAGTCTAGGTCTTTTAATGGTGTTTGAAGTTTCATAGGGTTTAAAATAGTCCCAAAAATTTGGGAAAAATTATATTTATTCAAGATAATTATTATAGTATTTGAATAAAATATTTCCAGGTGATGATCAAAAGTTTTTGTTCCTATTTTTATTTGGAGTTTGAATTCGAAGTGTATGTTTGATCTTTGATTTAAATTTTCCAATTGCAATAATTTATGCAAATGATTCCATAATGTCAAGCATGCTGATAAGATGCATACTAAATTCCATTAATTAATTTGGGGATGTTACAAACCTCCCCCCCTTACAAAAGATCTCGTCCCCGAGATCTGGGTAGGGTGGAAGTTGGATAGGAAAGTCTTAAAAGAAAGCATAACATTCGTTGTCTTTATTTCCTTCAAAGATAGTGCTAAGATATCTTTCAAAGGTATAACTAAGATATCCTGACCAGGTTACAATGAATTTCTATTTCATTTTCATTCCCATTGCTTTGTTTAACCTTTCCTTTAATTCTTGATTCGAAGACGCTTCATGTAGAAGGAAAAAGTTCTGGATAATCGGCTCGCATCCGGTCTTCACGCTCCCAAGTTGTTTCATTTTCAGTATGGTTGCTCCAATGAACCTTCAAGAATTTGATAACGCGATTCCTTGTCTTGCGCTCTATTTCTTCAAGAATGCGAATCGGGTGCTCCCGATAAGAAAGATCAGGTTGCAAATCAAGATATTCCAAATTGGTTGCTTCGGTAGGGACTCGAAGACATTTCTTCAGTTGAGATACATGGAAAACATTGTACAGATCTGAAAGTGATGGTGGCAACTCCAACTGATAGGCCACCAATCCTCGCTTCGCTAGAATTCGAAAAGGACCGATGTAGAGAGGTGCCAACTTGCTTTTGACTTGAAAGCGTTGCATTCCTTTCATTGGTGAGGCCTTAATGTAAACATGATCATCCACCTCAAAGCTCAAATCACGACGACGATGGTTGGCATAAGACTTTTTATGAGATTGAGTCGTCCGTAGTCTCTTTCGGAGGGATGGAGAAAAGAGAGCTAAGGGCTTCATGAAGAATTACTTCTTTAAGTGTCGCATCAATTGGCACGACTAATCTCTTTCTGAACCACAAAACACCTTGGTCGCTTTGTTAAAATCCAATCTTCTTCTCGATCTTGAGCCAAAACTACTACTACCTCAACACTTTCGGTTTGGCAACTTCTAATCGCCGTTCATCCAATTAAAGTCCACCGATCATATTCAATCTATAGCAAGCATGCTCCAATCTATTGTCCCACAATTGATACATTAACCACCAAAATCGCTTGCTTTGATATAATCTTCCAAACCACCCTAAATTTCTAGGTTTGATTTGATTCTAATAGGGGCAAAGACTTCCTTCCAAATTTGAACAATTCAAGAGAGTACAAACAACTATTGATCCAATCTAGCAATATAAACCATGGTTTAACTCCAAACTCGATTGCATTCTCGGGAACACTAATAATCATAAGCAACCACTATATTGCGCACATATTCCATTACACTTGCTTTATAAAATTCTATCATAGGGTACCTTCAGTATAACTCTCAAATCTTGAGCACCAAAAGAACCGTATTTCAATGTCTATAATCCACCAATTGACATATATTTGCAATCTTCCATCAATTATTTGTTGTTTTCAGCAATTGTCCTCACAACAATTCAAATTCCTAAAAGAGGGTAACTATGCAAGATCAAATTGCATTTTCAGACAATGTCTATATATTTCTGCTCCTCAATCCTTTTGTTAGAATGATCAATCCACTCGCAATAACCAATCCACCAAATACACTAATTAATCTGTCAAGGTCTAATCCACTCATCCCTACTCTAGGACCAATTGATCTCCAAAATCAACATAATTTTTCCTAGGTTATAGATATACCTCCTTTATCCATAGTCAACTCCGACCTAAGAAAATTAAATTATCAAAAAGATCATCAACCCAAGGTGAGTCCAACTATAATCCAAATAATCTGAGTTACTAACATTGTCCCGATCAAGTTATGCACAATGATCTCAGTTCAAATCAACAAGATTAACTCGACGACTTCCATAATCTAATTATGCTCAAGTATTTAGCTAACTCCAACCGCCATCTTTAACCATCCCTAAATGATCCAATTATATCATCCTTCGGACAACTATTCTCAAAGAGATAAATCTCTCATTCAATCCTCATAGTCATCCACTACACGACTATTCAATCACCTTATCATTCCTCGCCTCTAAAGTATTATGATCCGGTTATATACCCAAATACAACTCCACAAATCTCAAATTATCTGTAACACCCCAACTCTCAAAGAGCCTGGAATGCGACTGGAATTATACTATTCTAGCACAAACTACCAATTTTTGGCAGAATCTCCTTCGTTTAAACAGCTATACTGAGAGTTCAACAAAAAAATCATGGCTTTTAACAAAATTTCTCATAATCAAGTCTAGTCATTCATGCATGATAATCAAATGAACATACCAAGACTGGCAACCTCATTATTACAAATAATCAAATACTCAAACCAAAACCACATATGGTGATATCCAAACAGTTTATTTATTTCTAAATTAGGGCTAAGTGGCAAACGCCTTATGTGTGTGAGGTAGTGAGTGCAACAACTTCTACTCCCTCCCATGCATGTCGTTCCTGCCACTGGTACCTAAAACATATTAAAGCAAGGGTGAGCCCAAAGACTCAGCAAGTAGCAACAAGGCCATAAACAAGAACACAAACATAGCATCGATAATCCTCAATTAACATCACACTCAACATAGCCAATTAACTCATGATATGCAACCAATGCAATGCTCCTTTGAACTTTATCTCTTTTCGTATTTTACCGGTAATGCGGGGTATACAACCGTCGCTATATACCCTTGCCTGTGCCCTCTGGCACAGGGACCAAGAGCCTATACACCACATGTATAGGGACCTTTGCCCATCATCTTCATGATGGGGACCTCTTTATTCATAGCCCACATTCCACGAATGTGGGGACCTCAAGCCCGTCATCTACATGACGGGGACCTCACTGTATGTGCTTGGTCACCACGTGACCAAGGCACCTGTATGCTCTCGACATGTATATGCACCATGATAACATTTTTATAAGCAGGAATACAACATATTCTCGTTAACATGTAAGCAATAACAACATGCGGTAGAACCTTTAACCATAACTAGCAGTCATCAAGATAAACAGTAATTCATCTCATAAACAGGCAAGCATGGCTATACTATCAAGATCCATCACAATCACATCGTGCAAGCATACATATATAATAGCCCGAATACTTGCCTTAACCGTGCGAGAACGGTGGACGCAAAGAGGGCGCTGCCCCTGGGATCACGCTCCCACCTGAACATAAGGATAACCCCAATCTAAGACCAACATACTGGACCCAAATCATATATAACAACACAATAGAACTCGCTAAACTCTCAAGTGTTAACAAAACCTCCAATTTCTAGCGATCGCTTTGGTGATCACTGAGAACAGCCAAATACTAAAATGCATAACTTTCTGCTCATGAGTCCAACTAAGATGATCTTAGACTTTCTGAAAAGGTAATTTAAGTACCTAAATAAACCTAGTTGGGGAGCCCTTTTGATTCTGCCCTTAACTACCCCTACCAAACCAATCCATCAGACAACAGAATTCTCGTCGGGTTCTCTGGACAGTACGCTAAAACCACCATAACTTTTGCTACGAAAGTACAAATTTCGTGTTCTTTATCTCTATGAAAAGGTACAGAAATTACCCACATTTTTCGTTATACTGAGTTCCCCTGATTCTCCTTTTAAATAGCAGTTTTAACCAGATTACCACAGACTGCCAGAAGCTGACAGAATTTCCAGGCAGCGATACTAAAAAAATTCATAACTTCCTGACCGTTAATCGGATTTGGGTGATCTTGGTGGCCACTGAAAGCTAAGAACATAATCTACGTATCTCTAGGAGACCAACAATCCTAATTCGGCCTCTAAATAAATGAAACTGGCCGTGCAACGTTCTGGACAGAATTGAACAGAGAACAGAATTTAGCCGATCCAATCGATCTAATAGTAATCGCCTCTAATGACTATCACACATCACAAGAAACCCGTCGTTACCCTTGACGACGTGCTGGACGACGACGAACAGGCCTCGAAGAAGATCCTCCTTCTCCTCTCTTCCTTTTCTTCTCCCTTTTCTTCTCCCTTCTCTTCTTTTCCCCTTCTTCTTCCTCCTTGGCCGGCTGCAATGGAGCTTCCTCTTCCCTTTGGCCAGCAGCAATGGGGGTGGAGGGGAGGTAGGGAGGAGGGGGTTGGGGCGCCGGTTGGAGGAGAGGAGGGGTGAGGGAGGTAGCAGCCGCAAGGGGGGGAGTGGGGCGTGAGGGAGAGGGGAGGGGGCGGCTAGGGTTTGGGGGTGGAAGTGGCAGCCCCCTCCCTCCCTTGGCCGGCCACCCTTGGTCCCTCTTGGGCCAAGGCCCAAGCCCAAGTTGCCAAAAAACTGCGATTTCCCCCCTCTATAACTGCAGCAAAATACTCTTTCCAATTAGTCCCTCCCGAAATTCCGTTTAACTCTCTCCCGAACATCTAATCTTTACTGACTAAAGCTTAACACACTTTCGGGGTATTACATTCTATCCCCCTTAACAGGATTCGACCGCGAATCTAAACACGCTTAAGCAAAAGAACAACCACGACCGAGAACGAACAACGGTAACCACGTACCCGTTGAACAACACCGGTTAAAGCTCACGCACGCAAAATTCCAACTTCCCAAGTGGTCTCTCTCTTGGACTGAGGACCACAACACAAGGACTAACGAGAACAACCCAATGTATCTTGGGTTAAACTTCCCAAAGATACCGAACCACAAGACATGCACATAGAACACAGAACTCGTGTTCCACCTTCTCAAATAAACTCCTCACTAAAGCAAGGACCACCTCCTTAAACCAGAAACACACAACAGAACTCGTTTTAAACACACTCTTTTACCGACAAAGCCCAACTGAAAATGAAGGACTCTCATCGCAACCAAACGTTACCAACTCGGTACTAAAAGTCAAATTTAGAATCGAAGATTTATCACGAAAATCTTTCCACCTTCAATTTAGAAAATTTGCAAATAAACACCACGATCGCCAAAAGAGAAATCACTCGAATAACCAAATCCATCATTTCTTTTGTTCTTTCTGAATAGATAAGAACCACACAAGCCAACATAAAGTCAAGCCCAATTTGCGAAAGACGTCCGTCATAAACTCATAGCTCATACAAGATCAAGAGAGTGTTTGATTACTAGAAATAATTTTTCTCAATTTCTCCTTTAGAAATAAAATTTCTCTCAACTTTTGGGAATCCCGAATCATCGCATAACACACTAACCCATCTCTCTTAACTTGGCATTCTTAACGCTATGCTCAAACGGAAATACATCAACCACACCTCTGTAGAGAGACTCTATCAACTCCACAGAAACAATACTCTAGTCAACTCCTCTACCGATGAATTACTTTGATAGATAACCGATGCATCCTAAAATGGATCTTCCCACGTAATCACGTTACCTCAATCCTTAAGAATGAATAACTCGGAATTCACTTCACATAGTCTCATGTATTTCATCAAAAGATTTCTATCAATGATCATCCCACTATTCGAAATCCACCCTTATACTACTTCTTCACATTATCATTGGGCGATCAAAGTTCTAGCATAATAATGCAAATCCCAAATTTAACCTCTAAGACTCTTGCAACGAAATTCTCATATACAAGATAGGGAAATCCTCAGATTAAATTCCTAAAATCCCACAATTCCAACATACTCACTCATTAACATCATCATGAAAATATTTTCTTGACCAGTTTACCTTTACAAAGATTATAACTCTCAGAAGGTTACTCATTTAAAGCCGAATCACTCTTGATGTTACTCAACATTTTCCATTATCTCATTAATTGACATGGCGATTCAATTACTTTGTAATCCCACTCTCATTAAACCACATCATCAAGAATAACTTTCATAGCCTCGCAATACTACCAAATTGCGATACTCTAATAAATTGATCCAGATTTCCATACTTGCTAATTCTAATGCTCGGTCAAAAAGAACACCAAATCTTGGACTACATCTAGCTATAGGTCCTACTAGTTGCGACAACAAAATCTGTTAGCTCCAAAGACAAATATTCTTTTTAACTCAAATCCTCTCCAAGGATTATTCTAATAAATCGATTTATTACTCGGGCCTCTCGCACAACTGACACCTAAGGGTTCACCAAACCATCTACTAGACCACCACTATCTAGATGCCAAAACACCACCTACGAGACTTTACAATACAGTTCGGTTAACCCTTTCTTAGAAGAAGAGGCAAATAGAAATAAATTTCAACACAAAGGAAAGTGTTACCACTTACAGTGAGTTACAAGATCAAGAGAAACAATCGATAAAAAGCTTCTCAAAACCAAAGATATGATCAAAGTTGAGGCGCACGTCCCACAAGCAGAGAATATCAAACCTCGACGAGAATAAAACACTGCTTTTGGAATTCGGGAAAACTCTTATGGGCAAGAACAAAAGTTTTAGACAAACTTCAATATTCTGCAAGTTATGAAACTTTACCTCAATCTCAAATACTTCTACTTCACTCGACTTTCGTTGGTTCTGACATCACCATGGCAATTCGACAAAGAGTATTTGAAGATCACAACTCCTAATCCACTTAGGAACTAATAAAACCTCTCAACACGTCACTTTGCTCTAAAAAAATTCAGCTATCACATCAACACGGGGTCTGAAAGATCACAAATGCGAACTAGAAACATATTCAATTAATCAACATCTAGCGAGCGATCCAGTCCCTTTATACAAAACTTTCAATATTATCATCATAATCCCTCACTGACAATCACACTAGTAATGTAATAATACACTCTTAGCGAGACTCATCTTAGCCTCTTATCCCATCATAAATTTCTCCAAAAGAAACACAAGCCACAAGGTTGAAACAAACCTATTTTAACTAGTTCATACTATCAAATGATACTTTCGCAAAGCACACTATCAGGGGCCACTTACTCATTCATCCACTCAACCATTAGTGTTACTCACACCCGCTCCAACTGTCGTTAACAATTGTCAATTGTATGTATCATGTATACAAATAGGGTCCTACTTCTGTTTGTAGTCACATAACCATCTATAAACACAAAGTCAACATTTAATAATCTCATCGCCTGTACAACAGGGTTTCACAACATGCTACCTCAACGTTCGTCTAATCTAATATACATGTTTCAATCTAGCAATTATGTATGATCATCAAGTAACCAGTTTAAGAAAATTTCCAAATTTGATATCCTCTTTGGCATCGTTCAAACACATTCTTAACATAACCATCACTAATGGGTAGGCTAATCCATGGAGATACATTACTCCATACTATCCAATAAATCTACCTGATTCCACAATCCTAACGATCAGACCAATTCATCAAAATACCACACCTCCTAATAACTCTATTGATTCCAACTAAATATTGTCATACTCATAGTCACAGCTCATCAAGAACTACTAGAGGACAACCTCCACTTATTCAACTTTCCTTGATAAGGACCTTAGTTAAGATCGATCATGCACACACTGTGGACTCAACTTGAAACTCTTAACACAACCATTAATCTTCAACGCTCAAAATACCCAAGAGAGATACGTTGAGTTAAAGCCTTCATGTACTAAAGGACTTGCAAAAGGAAACTTTCATTAACCAAAACATCAAGCGAATAAATAGGTCAAGCTTTCCAATAAGAAAAACAAAACTCCCCTACAAAAGTCAATCTTAACAATTAGCAAAGTTCACCAATCGCGAGAATAGCTCAACAGTTGGGAAAAGCAATAATTGATTTACGGGACAATATAAGCCAATGGAAACACACCAATAATTTCAAAGCAACCCATCAAACGCAACCGGATAAGAGTTGACCAAATTCAAATTCAAGGAAGAGAACAACTCTTCTAAAGATTCTCGCTATCAACACCTGTACTAAGATATCCGGGGTAGCACTTCTCTATTCCCACTCCACGAACGGTGGTGTAACATGGTAAAGCCCAGGGTCACACCCACGACCTTAACCTCTCAACAATGACTATTCCCACTCATAATAATTAATTAATAAGCAGCCAAACTCAACTCATATCAGCAATAATCAAAACGATATAACAGAAACGTAAATGCAATGATTGGCCCATCCCCATCCTACTGTGCACCAGTGTGTCAAACTTTTAAGTTGATTAACATTAGCAATTTTTTAAATAATCTAGTCACCACGGACCTACAACCTGGCTCTGATACCAACTGTAACACCCCAACTCTCAAAGAGCCTGGAATGCTACTGGAATTATACTATTCTAGCACAAACTACCAATTTTTGGCAGAATCTCCTTCGTTTAAACAGCTATACTGAGAGTTCAACAAAAAATCATGGCCTTTAACAAAATTTCTCATAATCAAGTCTACTCATTCATGCATGATAATCAAATGAACATACCAAGACTGGCAACCTCATTATTACAAATAATCAAATACTCAAACCAAAACCACATTTGGTGATATCCAAACAGTTTATTTATTTCTAAATTAGGGCTAAGTGGCAAACGCCTTATGAGTGTGAGGTAGTGAGTGCAACAACTTCTACTCCCTCCCATGCATGTCGTTCCTGCCACTGGTACCTAAAACATATTAAAGCAAGGGTGAGCCCAAAGACTCAGCAAATAGCAACAAGGCCATAAACAAGAACACAAACATAGCATCGATAATCCTCAATTAACATCACACTCAACATAGCCATTTAACTCATGATATGCAACCAATGAAATGCTCCTTTGAACTTTATCTCTTTTCGTATTTTACCGGTAATGCGGGGTATACAACCGTCGCTATATACCCTTGCCTGTGCCCTCTGGCACAGGGACCAAGAGCCTATACACCACATGTATAGGGACCTTTGCCCATCATCTTCATGATGGGGACCTCTTTATTCATAGCCCACATTCCACGAATGTGGGGACCTCAAGCCCGTCATCTACATGACAGGGACCTCACTGTATGTGCTTGGTCACCACGTGACCAAGGCACCTGTATGCTCTCGACATGTATATGCACCATGATAACATTTTTATAAGCAGGAATACAACATATTCTCGTTAACATGTAAGCAATAACAACATGCGGTAGAACCTTTAACCATAACTAGCAGTCATCAAGATAAACAATAATTCATCTCATAAACAGGCAAGCATGGCTATACTATCAAGATCCATCACAATCACATCATGCAAGCATACATATATAATAGCCCGAATACTTGCCTTAACCGTGCGAGAACGGTGGACGCGAAGAGGGCGCTGCCCCTGGGATCACGCTCCCACCTGAACATAAGGATAACCCCAATCTAAGACCAACATACTAGACCCAAATCATATATAATAACACAATAGAACTCGCTAAACTCTCAAGTGTTAACAAAACCTCCAATTTCTAGCGATCGCTTTGGTGATCACTGAGAACAGCCCAATACTAAAATGCATAACTTTCTGCTCAGGAGTCCAACTAAGATGATCTTAGACTTTCTGAAAAGGTAATTGAATTACCTAAATAAACCTAGTTGGGGAGCCCTTTTGATTCTGCCCTTAACTACCCCTACCAAACCAATCCATCAGACAGCAGAATTCTCGTCGGGTTCTCTCGACAGTACGCTAAAACCACCATAACTTTTGCTACGAAAGTCCAAATTTTGTGTTATTTATCTCTATGAAAAGGTAAAGAAATTACCCAGATTTTTCGTTATACTGAGATCCCCTGATTCTCCTTTTAAATAGCAGTTTTAACCAGATTACCACAGACTGCCAGAAGTTGACAGAATTTCCAGGCAGCGATACTAAAAAAATTCATAACTTCCTTACCGTTAATCGGATTTGGGTGATCTTGGTGGCCACTGAAAGCTAAGAACATAATCTACGTATCTCTAGGAGACCAAAAATCCTAATTCGGCCTCTAAATAAATGAAACTGGCCGCGCAACGTTCTGGACAGAATTGAACAGAGAACAGAATTTAGCCGATCCAATCGATCTAATAGTAATCGTCTCTAATGACTATCACACATCACAAGAAACCCGTCGTTACCCTTGACGACGTGCTGGACGACGACGAACAGGCCTCGAAGAAGATCCTCCTTCTCCTCTCTTCCTTTTCTTCTCCTTTTCTTCTCCTTCTCTTCTTTTCCCTTCTTCTTCCTCCTTGGCCGGCTGCAATGGAGCTTCCTCTTCCCTTTGGCCAGCAGCAATGGGGGTGGAGGGGAGGTAGGGAGGAGGGGGGTTGGGGCGCCGGTTGGAGGAGAGGAGGGGTGAGGAGGTGGCAGCCGCAAGGGGGAGGGGCGTGAGGGAGAGGGAGGGGCGGCTAGGGTTTGGGGGTGGAAGTGGCAGCCCCTCCTCCTTGGCCGGCCACCCTTGGTCCCTCTTGGGCCAAGGCCCAAGCCCAAGTTGCCGAAAAACTACGATTTCCCCCCTCTATAACTGCAGCAAAACACTCTTTCCAATTAGTCCCTCCCGAAATTCCGTTTAACTCTCTCCCGAACATCTAATCTTTACTGACTAAAGCTTAACACACTTTTGGGGTATTACATTATCAACATAAGTATCCACCAAAATTTATAATATCATCAAAGTTTCGAATTGTAACTTTATCACCTTAGACCAAAATCCGACTAACGATCTTATCGACATATCGATTGAGGCATACCAAAATTCTAAATCCACAAGTGAACTCACAACATTTATTCATTCAATTCTATACGTGTATCTCATGATTTCCACCTGCACATCCACCAACATGAATCCAATATCACCCGCAGGCAAGCTTACATCACACTATAATAGTTCCGTTTAAACTCATATCGCAACTTCGTATGGTAGCGCTTACCATAATCTACAAACGAACCCACAAATGTTACTATCTCAAGGTTCAACAATCTAATTAACTCATCTCAGATCATATTCGGGGACTATAAGCAATAATCCAATTCTCGATTATCAAAACATCACTTTGATCACGCAAGTCCACTAACATCATCCTAACATAAAGGATCTAAATAAAAATAGAAATAGTGGTTACTCAATCACATCCTTCTCTTTACCAATTCCGCTATTAACCTCTTAATTACCATACGATTTCTACTAAAGAGATGAGAGGGAAAAGCATAAGGTAAGCAATTGACAGCAGGGGGTAACTTAACCTAGCATGAATGCACAATGAAAACACATTTATGCAGCACAAAATGGGGTGCTACGGTCCAGGTGGATAGCACAAGATACAAGTTACAACTCGGTCAGTCTTCCGACATAGTTGCGATATAACCCGCCCGTAGGCGATGCACAACTACTAGAAACCAAAAGAGAGCAAATGACCTTCACAAAATCCAACGTCTACAAGCTAAGTACTAACATTAGGGTGTATAATACCTAAGAATAAATCCTAATTTATTCCTAAAATCGCAGCAAAGAGTCGTCTTCATGTTCTTCCATTATTGCTCTTCATCGGCGACTATTTAACGTTTCTAGTGTTGGAAGAGAGACGAGCATTAGGGAAAATGATTTTGTACAAATCAAAAGAATGGTGAGGTAAGAATTAGATGCTAGGATGGGTAAGAAACAAAGGAATTATATTACTAACATTTTTGCTAAACTTTTGATGGTTTGAAAAATTTCCTTGTAACTCAAAATCCTAACAATGTCCATTACTACGGCTTTAACCTACAGTCAGTATTGCTCTGATACCAACGCTGTGAGGACCCTCGAGATCGGATCCGTATCAAGCTAAGTGATTACGCCGTAAACGCAACACTTAACGTGAGACGCACACGATTCTGAGTGACCCGGATATGTGTCACATGCTAGCTCCCAAGGATCAGTGGCTAACATGCACATATCCTAGTACACAACATTGCAATCATATCCATACACAATGTACAAGAATAAAAGAATCAATTACAACATCATTTAAATAGCACCTTATAGTACAAGGTTGCAAAAGAGGGCCGATCGACCAAATCTAATTAACACAAATAAATTACAGCGGAAGATAAACTTAAAATAAAAAGGGAATAACCGAGTTGGTATGCCCACAATCCCACAAGCAACCAAGCTGAGTTAAAGTCGTTGCACACATCGTTCTCACCGAACAAATAGACCTTTGTTAGAGTACAAAGTTGTACTCGCGAGACTTTCAAAAGAAATAAAGATGCATGTAAGTATCAAAGGAAGGCTACTACACTAGTCAGTTTTCAGCGTAAAGCAAGTTTTACACATGGATAAAAGATTCTAACTTGCCATTTGTAAAACATTTAGAAAATATTTTATGATAGTAAGTAATGATCAACAATGGTATAATCTCCAAGTATAATCGACACACGAACATCCCATTCGTGGCCCAATTCATTCCTCAACAAAAATTAACGCGCGAACTACGCGTCCATGAAATAATTTCAGATTTGAACAAACTAACATAAAGACATAACATTCCCAATCATAACCCAAACTTAATTTTCCAAAAGACTAACTGTGCCTGCTTTCCCACAAGTGTTGTCCATAACCTAGATTTAGTTACTCTGCAGAGTTGTCCAAAAGGCTATTCGAATAGATTTAGTTACTCTACAGAGTTGTACAGCTTTACCCACACGATATGAATACCTTATACTGTCGCCATGCACTATTCCGAAGGAGTGTGACTAAGATATCATAACGAGGCCGTTACAATGTCATGCCCTAACTATCAAACCACCCGAGGAACAGAATCCCATAGCAGACTAAGCGTCTCGCACCACAGGTGAACCCTGTTGTGTAAGTAAGTCCCTTAACAAACAAGAGACCCTTAAGGGCAAGTAAGGCAAAAATTTAATATGCCCCCACGAGATTGACAAAAGAACAATTAAATACATAACAATAACAATTGTCAATCCCATTGTGTTTTGATAGCTAACACACAACAAATTATTAAGGCAAGCCTGTAATACTCCGGAAGTGTGAGAAGCCTTTAATCGGGATAATTAAATTTAATCGGTAGAGATTATTTTAATCGGGGAAAAGTTTATTTCAGAAATAATCAAAAACAAGAAAAAAAGAGAGGGGCTTTTCCGCTTTTTCACACCCACTTGGGCCTGGGCCTTGGCCCATTTGGCCTTGTAGTGGCCGGGCAAAGGGGGGGAGGTGTCACCCTCCCCAAACCCTAGCCGCCCCCTCCCTTTTCCCCTCCTCCCACTTGCAGCCGCCCCCTCCCCTGCTCCCTTGCGCCTCCCCTCTGTCTAGGCTGCTCCCTTGCGCCTCCCCTCTGCCCAGGGTGCTGCTCCCTTGCGCCTCCCGTCTGTCCATGCTGCTGCCCTTTGCGCAAGAAGGAAAAAGAGAGGAAGGAGAAGAAGGAGAAGAAGGAGAAAAAGGAGAAGAAGATCTTGCGTGGGGATTAGTTCAGCAAGCTCTAGCGGTTCTACAAGGGTAACGAGATGCCTTCCCCGCTGTTTGATCCGTAGTAGATGCGAAACCGATTAGAATTGTTGGATAAAAGTTTGGCTGCAGAAGATTAGATTCTGTCTAGTACCTTGCGTGGGTAATTTAGTGTATTTAGAGGCTGAATTTTAAGATTCCATCTCCTAGAGTTATGTGGGATCTATCGTTATCATTCAGTAGCCGTGAAAATCACTCAATTCCGAGGTCTGAGTCAAAAGTTATGGTCGATTTAGTATCTGTTGCCAGAAATCTGACGAAAATAATCTGTCTGGATATTTCCTTAAATATGAAAGGGAAATTTGTAGAATCTGAAAGTTCACACAACAAGGTTATTGTAGATAATTCGATAACCTTTTCATATTGATAAAGAACGATCAATTCGAGTTACCTATTAAAAGTTGTGGTCATTTTAGTTTTGCTGTTCGAGCGTGTAGGCAGTTTCAGATCTGAAAGTTCAAACAATAGTTAGCCTTTTATTTTGGCAGAATTGGATTATCGTGTCAACTAGAGTATTGTAGATTAGTCAGCTAAGAATCTACAGAAATTGGGTTTACCTCTTTTCTACTTCCAGTTCATGAGTTATGTCATTTACCGTGCTGCTGTCCGTAAACAGATATGGCAGAAACGTTGTTTTCGTTTCAGCTTTGTAAACTCGATTTGAGTCGTCGTGAAGTGGTGTAGAACGTCGATTAGTAGCGCTGAGTATATTATGTCCTTATTGAAATTATTTTACTTGTTTAGGAGGTGAAGCCTCAGGTTTAGGAGTATCACCTTGGCCGGCTAACGCGTCGCATCATGAAAGGCAAGTAAATGTAGCGGTTGTGCTACGGTTTAACCCGTTACTCTTAGTACTTGCACTATGTATGATTGACGTAATGTTAAATGATATGCCATGGTTACATGTTTTCTAAGTAAGAATGTGGTAGCAAGATATTAATCAATTGCTATGTTTGGATGAGTTTGGGTAGTATTGTGGTAATTTGCTTAATGAGCCAAATGCGAATATGAAAATAAACTCAATGTGGACATGTTGATAATTCCTTGTGGTTACGTTCATGATGATCATGTTGTGGTCTATGTGGTAGAACTCCTTTAGATCGACTGATTTTGATCTTGGTGAATCGAGTGGGTTTATGTGGTAATGGTCTTATGACACAATGGTATTGTGCTTAATGAGACACATGTGGATTATGAGGAAGTATTCGTGATGAGTATGTTGTTGACCTTCGTGGTTAAATTCTTGTGGTTTATGTTAATCATATCATTCATGACATGTCATAACATTTGCATTGTGGATGTCGCCGCTTATAGCCGCGACCGTCTGCGGTACAACATCGTGCATTGTCAGAGCACGATGCACACTTTTACCTTATTGGGTAAAGGTGCGATGGAGCATAGCATGCATATGCATTACATTGTGGAAAGATCATTTGCATACTTATGCAATATATTGAGGTGAAGTTATTTTGCAAACAAACGCAACTTCATAGTTGCAATGTGGAAATTGACTCATGAGAGTCTCTTGTGGTATGAGTAATGTGGTTGTGGTTATGGAATGGGGTTCATCCCTTGTGGTATGGTAGAGGTTGTGATTGTGGCATGAGACTCTTCTCTCTTGTGGTAATTGTTGATAGCAGTTGTGGATGCGAGAAATAGTAAAGTTATGAGGTAAAACATGTTAATACTTTATTGTCATTGGTAGTGGTAGTGGTGAATAATATGAAGCGATTGATCAAGATTCAATTGTTAATATTTTACTATCATTGGTAGTAAATATGGTTGAGGCTATAATTGTGATCATTATGGGAATTGGATATTGATGCTTAATATCTTTATAGTTTATTTAGCTTGTAAATGAATGTGGATTCACATTATGGATGTGGACATATGGATACTTTAATGATGTTGTATATTTGTTTGTAGTCCGAATAGCACATTAAACAGTTTGCTTGCTGAGATTTTTATCTCACACTTGTTTCCCCCCCCTATAGGAGATTGTTGAGCATTCATGGGATGGGTAGAGCGGCACCACCACAATGCACATGGTTCGTCAACTCATGTTGTAATAAAGTCGATGAAATTCTAGCCAAATGCTTAACTATTTGTGGATGATTATGTTATTTAATAAGGATGGACTTGTGAACCATTCTTTGATTAATCTGCTAGAGGTTGTTTAACTATTGAACTTGTTACCGTTATCTTTATTCCCTTAGTTGTTTATGCTTCCGCTTAATGCTTCTTGTCTAGAGATGTTGCCAAAATAATTGATCTTGAAATTATTGGCTAGCTGTAGAGTGGATTAGTAGCATTCCAGGGTAATGTGGGTCTGGGTGTTACAATTGGTATCGAGCGAGCTTTAGGTCCGTGGTAATTTAAAATATTAAATTAACACCTTTGGTGCACGATAGGATGGGATGGGTCAAGCATTGCATTCATGCTTTGACATGTTTTATTGATGATTCATGCTTTGAGATAATCTTGTATGTTTATGATTTGTTTATATGACTGCTTTGAGTGAGGATAGTCAATGATAAGAGGTAGGGTTTGCGGCTGTTGCCTTGGGCATTGGCAGATTATACCCCCGTTCGTGGTACGAGGATATTGATGCAGTTACCTCGGGTAACTTAGTTGCGGATGTCATGGGTAAGTTTCTTAAAAAAAATGTTATCCTCCTTGAATTGATGTTGGCCGATTCTTGGCCTATTGCAGTTAATGATTTTCTCTCGGGTTAGCTGTTTATTGCAGTTGTTGGGTGTCAACAGGCCTCCAATTGTTCTTGAGACCAAGTTTTGTTTCTTTCTGATTGATGGGTTGTTTAACTGCTCGTGAGCAGTGCTTTTGGAGAGACTGGTATTTTCCGTGTTGTTCCATCTTTCTTGCTGGAAAACATGACTCTTGTATTTCGTTTGATATTTTGAGAGAGAATCAAAGCTTTATGTTGGAAGTTCGTTATCCGTGGAAGCCTTGGCTCTATGCATTTCTTCCGAGTTATTTCGACTTTTGAAGTTTGATTTCTCCTAGAAGGGAGTGTTAAAATCCTCTATGATGTTTTGTTGTGTTTAAGTAGTAGGTGACAATTATGTAAATAATTGATAGATTGTGAATTATCAAGTTGAAAAGTTAGTGTGGTACATCATTAATTTCTACTAACATCTTTAGAAGTGAAGTTGATTAATATGATGTTGTCCTGTTGTAGTTTCTTGAAGATTTGAGGCTAAGAATTTAGCGGTACATGTGTAGAACTCATGCATTTACCAAGAAATATGAAAAACAATTGTTTTGATTATTGTAGTTGTTTAATTTTCCCAACTT
Organism: Ampelocalamus luodianensis; assembly: GCA_036346255.1. NCBI lineage: Eukaryota > Viridiplantae > Streptophyta > Magnoliopsida > Poales > Poaceae > Ampelocalamus > Ampelocalamus luodianensis. The sequence goes on along the minus strand of JAYEVH010000407.1, from coordinate 72,911 downwards.
GTTGGATAGATTGGATTGATTGATCTTAAGTAATTAATCTGACCATTCGGGATGGTCAAGTAAGGAGGTGTTGGAATATTGCCTTAATAAGATTAACCTTTAATATGTCATCTCTTTACATACTTGATGAGCATGTACAACTGTTAAATTTATGTAACTTTCACCATGCTAAATTGTTGAAATATGTATAAAGAAATGGATGAAGGTTGATGTATTGACTTGTGGAATCTGGTCCTATAAAGCTGGTATTATTGATGTTTAAGGTTATTTTGTTTTAATATCTTAACATAAGGTGGAGTATTGAATCTGTGATCTTTATTGTCTTTGTGATTGCAAATTAGAGATAGGATCATTAATGCTATGCTGATGAAAAATTAATAATCAATTATTGACAAAGAATGGCTAGAGTGTAATTACTTTTGTTAAACTAGAGTTGAGCATCAAGATGAGATAAATGTATGAAATCTAATAAGAGATTCATACTAGCATGTTTTGTGAGGTTGTTATGTTCTAATATCATCTTGTTAAAGAGTTTGTTTTAATATGATGGCTTATGCACTAGGTTTAACTAGATTAAGTAGTTGGAATCTTATTTGGATAATAAGAACATGATGAAGTGATTTATGGTGTTCCTTTTGGAAAATATGAAGGAGTGAGATGATATGATTTTTTTTTTGCAAAGAATGTTTTATCTTGTTGTGAATACAATCGATAGCATGTAGTTGTGATTATGGTGTTGAATGTTTTAAAAATAAAGGAATTTGTTAATTCCATAATACTAATTGAATTGAAGGGTGTGAGATTTACGGTTGGAATCTTTTTGGACCTTATGACTTGTGTGATAGCCGAGGTTGCTTTGAGTAAAGCGACATGTTGAATGATCTTTTTGGTTTTTATCTGAATCTTGTGTTGTGGTCTTCAAGCATCCTTTGTTGGAAATGGCGGGATGTTGTAATCAAAGAAAATTGCTTGTTATTGAAAGGAAAAGTTGTACTAGAAGTATTTGAGGTATGTATGATCTTATCTTGTGTTTTCCAACCTCATTGCTATTTGTTATTCTTTTGGTCTTTTAGCTCTGTGATGATAACCATTTTACGTATGCTGAAATTTATTTCTTCTTACCTCTTCTTCTAAGAACATGGTAATTGTTGTGGGTTGCGAAGCCTTTTGTTGCGTGATGATAACTTAATAGTGGTAGTCTAGTGATGTTTTGTGGGAGCCTTAAATATCACAATGTTTAAGATACAATGGATAATATATTATTTCCATGGAATAATCCTTGAGAAGGATATGTTTTAAATAGAATGTTTATCTTGGAGCCAAGCGATTTATTGATGTTAAGAAATGAGTGTTTGTTATTTGTGTTATAGTAGGGTGTTCACCTGAGGGTTTTCCCTATCTTATATGGGAAGTTGGTTGTAAGAACTTGGAAGCTGAGTTTAGGCTTCACTTTTTGTTATGCTAGATTTTTTTTAGAGGCCTAGTGTCTCTGTGATGGAATAGCGGTTCAGAGTAGAATCCAAATAGTGTGATGATCGGGATAGCATCCTTGAGGTGCAGTAAATGAGTATGTGTGGGTCGTGCTTGCGTACTATCTTGGAAGAGCAGTTGGGAGGACTATCTGGCTTTGGCCGAGTTCGCTTATAACAATAGTTATCAGGCGAGTATCAAGATGCCTCCTTTTGAGGCTTTGTATGGTCGGAGGTCTGCTTCCTCTTTGTTGGGATGCGAGTGGGTGAGAGGTCGTTGCTTGGTCGGATCTTGTTCAGACCGTGGAGAAAGTGCGGAGGTTCGTCAGAACCTATTGGCTGCTCGAGCCGACAAAAGAGTTATGCGGATGTTCGCGCGAGAGTTGGAGTTTGCGTGGGTAGCCTTGTGCTCCTTCGGTGTCTCCAACCAAGGGTATTGTTCGTTTTGGTACCACCGAAGCTTAGCCCGCGGTACATCGGTCCTTTTCGATGGTTGCTCGGGTGGGTAGTTTGGCTTATCGCTTGGAGTTGCCAAACTCATTGAGTGGTGTGCACAATGTTTTCTATGTGTCTATCTTTGAGGAAATACTTGCGGGATCCTGAACACAAGATTGACCTGGAACAGGTCACAGTGGAGCAGGATCTCACTGTGGAGAGTCGGCCAATACGTATCTTGGATGCGTCGGAGCGGGTCTTGAGGAATAAGACCATCAAGTATGTGAAGGTCCTTTGACGAATCATCGAGAGAGAGCTACGTGGGAGCCGGAGGATCTTTGCGAAAGAAGTACCCCGAGCTCTTCGAGGCTGGTGAGTACTCCTAGTTTGGGTTGCTCTTTTCTTGTTGTTCTTTTCTTTGTGGTCTGAAGAGCTGAATTCGAGGGCGAATTTTTTAAGGTGGGAAGAATGTAATACTCCAGAAGTGTGAGAAGCCTTTAATCGGGATAATTAAATTTAATCAGTAGAAATTATTTTCATCGGGGAAAAGTTTATTTCAGAAATAATCAAAAACAAGAAAAAAAGAGAGGGGCTTTTCCGCTTGTTCACACCCACTTGGGCCTGGGCCTTGGCCCATTTGGCCTTGTAGTGGCCGGCCAAAGGGGGGGAGGTGCCACCCTCCCCAAACCCTAGCCGCCCCCTCCCCTTTCCCCTCCTCCCACTTGCAGCCGCCCCCTCCCCTGCTCCCTTGCGCCTCCCCTCTGTCCAGGCTGCTCCCTTGCGCCTCCCCTCTGCCCAGGGTGCTACTCCCTTGCACCTCCCCTCTGTCCAAGCTGCTGCCCTTTGCGCAAGAAGGAAAAAGAGAGGAAGGAGAAGAAGGAGAAGAAGGAGAAGAAGGAGAAAAAGGAGAAGAAGATCTTGTGTGGGGATTGGTTCAGCAAGCTCTAGCGGTTCTACAAGGGTAACGAGATGCCTTCCCCGCTGTTTGATCCGTAGTAGATGCGAAACCGATTAGAATTGTTGGATAAAAGTTTGGCTGCAGAAGATTAGATTCTGTCCAGTACTTTGCGTGGGTAATTTAGTGTATTTAGAGGCTGAATTTTAAGATTCCATCTCCTAGAGTTATGTGGGATCTGTCGTTATCTTTCAGTATCCATGAAGATCACTCAATTCCGAGGTCTGAGTCAAAAGTTATGGTCGATTTAGTATCTGCTGCTAGAAATCTGACGAGAATAATCTGTCTGGATATTTCCTTAAATATGAAAGGGAAATTGGTAGAATCTGAAAGTTCACACAACTAGGTTATTGTAGATAATTCGATAACCTTTTCATATTGATAAAGAACGATCAATTCGGAGTTACCTATTAAAAGTTGTGGTCATTTTAGTTTTGCTGTTCGAACGTGTAGGCAGTTTCTGTACTGAAAGTTCAAACAATGGTTAGCCTTTTATTTTTGCAGAATTGGATTATCGTGTCAACTAGAGTATTGTAGATTAGTCAGCTAAGAATCTACAGAAATTGGGTTTACCTCTTTTCGACTTCCAGTTCATGACTTATGTCATTTACCGTGCTGCTGTCCAGAAACAGTATATGGCAGGAAACGTTGTTTTTCAGTTTCAGCTTTGTAAACTCGATTTGAGTCATCAGGGAAGCGGTGTAGAACATCGATTAGTAGCGCTGAGTATATTATGTCCTTATTGAAATTATTTTACTTGTTTAGGAGGTGAAGCCTCAGGTTTAGGAGTATCACCTTGGCCGGCTAACGCGTCGCATCGTGGAAGGCAAGTAAATGTAGCGGTTGTGCTACGTTTTAACCCGTTACTCTTAGTACTTGCACTATGTATGATTGACGTAATGTTAAATGATATGCCATGGTTACATGTTTTCTAAGTAAGAATGTGGTAGAAAGATATTAATCAATTGCTATGTTTGGATGAGTTTGGGTAGTATTGTGGTAATTTGCTTAATGAGCCAAATGCGGAATATGAAAATAAACTCAATGTGGACATGTTGATAATTCCTTGTGGTTACGTTCATGATGATCATGTTGTGTTCTATGTGGTAGAACTCCCTTTAGATCGACTGATTTTGATCTTGGTGAATCGAGTGGGGTTTATGTGGTAATGGTCTTATGACACAATGGTATTGTGCTTAATGAGACACATGTGGATTATGAGGAAGTATTCGTGATGAGTATGTTGTTGACCTTCGTGGTTAAATTCTTGTGGTTTATGTTAATCATATCATTCATGACATGTCATAACATTTGCATTGTGGATGTCGCCGCTTATAGCCGCGATCGCATCAGTACAACATCGTGCATTGTCAGAGCACGATGCACACTTTTACCTTATTGGGTAAAGGTGCGATGGAGCATAGCATGCATATGCATTACATTGTGGAAAGATCATTTGCATACTTATGGAATATATTGAGGTGAAGTTATTTTGCAAACAAACGCAACTTCATAGTTGCAATCTGGAAATTGACTCATGAGAGTCTCTTGTGGTATGAGTAATGTGGTTGTGGTTATGGAATGGGGTTCATCCCTTGTGGTATGGTAGAGGTTGTGATTGTGGCATGAGACTCTTCTCTCTTGTGGTAATTGTTGATAGCAGTTGTGGATGCGAGAAATAGTAAAGTTATGAGGTAAAACATGTTAATACTTTATTGTCATTGGTAGTGGTAGTGGTGAATAATATGAAGCAGTTGATCAAGATTCAATTGTTAATATTTTACTATCATTGGTAGTAAATATGGTTGAGGCTATAATTGTGATCATTATGGGAATTGGATATTGATGCTTAATATCTTTGTAGTTTATTTAGCTTGTAAATGAATGTGGATTCACATTATGGATGTGGACATATGGATACTTTAATGATGTTGTATATTTGTTTGTAGTCTGAATAGCCTGTTAAACAGTTTGCTTGCTGAGATTTTTATCTCACACTTGTTTTCCCCCCCTACAGGAGATTGTTGAGCATTCATGGGATGGGTAGAGCGGCACCACCACAATGCACATGGTTCGTCAACTCATGTTGTAATAAAGTCGATGAAATTCTAGCCAAATGCTTAACTATTTGTGGATGATTATGTTATTTAATAAGGATGGACTTGTGAACCATTCTTTGATTAATCTGCTAGAGGTTGTTTAACTATTGAACTTGTTACCGTTATCTTTATTCCCTTAGTTGTTTATGCTTCCGCTTAATGCTTCTTGTCTAAAGATGTTGCCGAAATAATTGATCTTGAAATTATTGGCTAGCTGTAGAGTGGATTAGTAGCATTCCAGGGTAATGTGGGTCCTAGGGTGTTACAAAGCCTTCGCCATTAACCCGGCGTGTGGTTGCACGTAAGACTTGGTTCATCACACCACAGACCGGTCCTTAAACACTCAGACGGGGCTACACAATTCCATAATAAAAACAACAACAATATTTCATGATCACCCTACACCCGTCCAAGTTAAGAACATAAAACACAAGCCCAACATATCCACAAACCCCAGATGCGAAGATCTGAAAACGTCCCTCAAATCCAACATAATCCAATCCATAAAATCCTCAAAGTTCATTCGGATTCAATTCAATTCACTGGCCGATGGACTAGCTCCATCAACCGCTCTCGGCTACAACTACTAGCATGGCTAAGCATCGTTCTACAAACTAGTAACAAACCCATATAACATATAACCTTAGTCGTTCAAGGAAAAAGGGTAATCAACATTCAAAGGAGGGCTAATGCAGCAATTAGGAATTTAACTACTTCTACCCATAAACATATATTTCAAAATAGCATGCAATTGCGATAATAAAACTCACACAAAACATTTAAAAACCACTGGGAGCAATATGATCAAGAGGAGGGTGCTCGCACCTTTGCTGGTACCACTTGTTCAATCTCAGGTTATACTCATATTAATCTCACGAATATATCGTTATCGTTGAAAACCTAGTGAAAGACGATAATGCAATAAATACCGAATAAAGCCAGAATTTCAACATGCTCAAAAATGTATGAAATTTATACAGTAGGTAGATTATGATTTTATATGAATTTAGGTGAAAGATTCATTCCATTTGGATTTAGTATGTGAAAGTTATGGTGATTTGAATTTCAGACTTTAATACGCCTTCATTCGGGTAAATTAATTATGAGATGAAAATTTGTAGAGCAGTGGTGAGTACATGGATTAAATAGATAAATAGGCAATATTATTACAAGTTCAAAACAGTTGAGTTTGCTTCAATTGGAATTTTCATGATTTAGTTATTGGTTTCTAAAATTATCAGCATTAATAGTGTAAAAATAATACCCTTTAGGATCATTTTCCTCAAACCCAAGTTTCTGTGACAGAGGTAAGTTTAAAACCATTTTTATAATTAAGTTCATTTAAAATAGAAATCATCAAAACTGATTTCACTATTTTTGGAGTTTCCAAGAATTACTTATGAATTTTTAAAGTTATTAGCCTTTTTCTTTTGTAAAAATAATAGTGTTTATAGATCATTTTCCAAAATAATACTCTCTGTTATAGAGACATGTTGGAAACTAATTTTAACAGAAAGTTCATTAAAAATTAAAATTACCAGAAGTGGTTTCATTCAATTTGGAGTTGATTTGAATTAGATATGGATTTTTGAAGTTACAACAATTTTTAGTGTACAAATAATTGTATTTCGAAATTTCTTAAGTATTTAATATTTTTTCTATCGAGGCTGAGCTAGCCCTAGTCACTGACAAGCGGGACCGGGGTCAAAGTTTGACCCAGTCAACACTGACTCGGTCTCGGCCAAAGTAGGGTGGAGGCGTATTCTGTTCTATTAAAACGTAATTTCCTTCCTAGTATACTAGGAATACGTGTTTCCTAAATAGAAAAAGCAATTTACGAACTACACATTCACTTAACCGGCTGTTCGGGCCCACATGTAATAGAGATATTAGCCTAATAAACCAACCATTAGCTAAACTAAACGGGATTTCGCCTAAACTAATCGCTACGGTTTGCCGGATGCCCCGACAACGGAGAGGAGGCGCTGCCGTGAGCTTTGCCGGCGGCTCGCCGGCGCGATGACCTACGGCCGCAAGAAACAAGGGCACAGATGGGAGCACAATAGCGACGCGCTTCTAAAGGCACTGGTGGCGACCTTTACGGCGGCCCGTAGCGGGGGCGCAACGCCAGTGAGCGGCGGCGGTTTTTGGCTACTGGTGCATGCGACGGTACAGTGTAACTTTGAACCAAACATCACGTGCTTAAGCTAATAGAGGGGTCACTGAGGCTTACCAGAGTGAGAGAAAGGTCTGGGGAAGCTTAGTGAGGTGTCGTCCCCGACAATGGCGGTGGCGGTGATGCGGCTCACGAGGAGGGGACTACCTGCACAAGGCGAAGGTCAAAGAAGGATCCGGAAAGAATAAGCAAGCTAAGGAGATGGTGCCATAGCAAAGAATCGGTGAAACACTCACCCTGCCGGAGGCGAGAATGAAGCTAGGGCTTTACGGCCGCCAAAGGAGAAAAACTCGATTTCCCGCGACCCTGTAAAGCATCGACCAAATTGAATGAGGTGTTGTCGATCTAAGGTACAGAGGCACCTGGTGACGCACTTAAGCGAGGACCATGCTCACCTACGAGAATGGTTTCACAGTGGTGGCCTTCGGGTGCGCGCTCCAGGGGTGTCGAGGGCACGAGCTTGGTTCGGAGCCTTCAAGCAACAACATAAGCTCACATGAGCTAAAATGGAAAAGGCATGTAACGAGGGAGATGAGGGACAACGAAGCACGGAGTTTACCTGAGAGGAATGCGAGAAGGAGCCTCTTCCTCCTCGGCCACCGAGAGGAGGAATGGAGGAAAGGGAGAGCAAGGAGGAGGGTTAAAGCGGGGAAGAAGACGGAAGAAGAGGCGGCGTTAGCAGGCGGTGCTCCAGGATAGGCCGCGAAGGGCTGTGGGTGGACGGAGGTGACGGCATGCAGCAGAGGCGCTCGGGCGCGTGGCACGGAAGCTCTGCGCGTGTGCCAGCGAGAGGAGGAAGACAGTCGGCAGTAGCGGGTCCGCAGGTCGGCGCACAGCGAAGGGTCGGGCGGATGGCCCAGCCGTTTGATTAAAAACGGACGGCCAGGATCAAATGGGACATTCGGACTGGTCAATCAAGCGCCAAGATCTGGACCATCGATTTAGGATCAAACGGCTCACAAGTGACGGTGCAGTTAGGCGGTCGGGTGGAGCCGAGTGGCACGTCGGGCTCGGTCGGACTCTAACTCGGGTCCAGGTCAGTTTCGTTAGGGCCACACGATCTTGGATGGACGGTGCGATTGAGGCGGGTTGGACTCGGTGCACTCAGTTGGCTTGGTCGAAACGAATGGCCCGGGTCGGTTGGGGTTAGGGCTCGGTCGGTTCAACAGTGAGTGAGCCAGAGTTTTAAACCAGTTTGACCAATTTGCAGAAGGTTTGACGGAGGCTTTAAAATTAGAAATAAAATTCTGAAAATTCTGAAATAATTCATGGGTGTTCCTGGTATGACCTAGTATTTATAAAAATTATGAAAGTCACTGTTCATAATATAATTTGAGTAAAATAAATTCAAACTTAGTCTAGGTCTTTTAATGGTGTTTGAATTTTCATAGGGTTTAAAATAGTCCCAAAAATTTGGAAAAAATTATATTTATTCAAGATAATTATTATAGTATTTGAATAAAATATTTCCAGGTGATGATTAAAAGTTTTTGTTCCTGTTGTTATTTGGAGTTTGAATTCGAAGTGTATGTTTGATCTTTGATTTAAATTTTCCAATTGCAATAATTTATGCAAATGATTCCATAATGTCAAGCATGCTGATAAGATACATACTAAATTCTATTAATTAATTTGGGGATGTTACAGTTGCCCATAAAATATTATTCTATATTTAACCATGTGGTTTTTATCTCCACTAGAATTCTGCAAATTTTCACAAAATAATTAAATTCGGGTGAACAAGAATGTAACATTGATTTTCAAAGATTTTCGATAAACTCATTTTCAAATTGCTATAACTTTGACATATTAACTCCAAATGAAATAATTCTTTCACCTAAATTCATATAAAATCATCATATGGCTATTGTAGAAAATTCATGCATTTTTTAGTACTTTGAATTTTCAACTTTTTCTCGATGTTTATTCGATATCGCCTTTCTATAGATTCTGAGTTGCCGGAAGTTAGAGAGTACGTAACCGGGAGTAAGCATGGGAGCTACCAACAAGGCAAGCATCATTTGAACTTTCTTTTGCATCATATTTGATCCCAGATTTTGTTAAGTTAGTGCAATGATAATTGCTTGCATGCTATTTTGATAATGTCGCTATTTTTGTGATGAATAGTTAGACACATCCTATTATCTTGTCATTGTGGCTATCCATGAATTATTCCAGTACTGAAATGCTTATGATAGGATGTGTGAAATTATATTGTTCGGGTTTGCTTAGTCATGCAACTTTCATTATATACCGTTGTTTTAGATCTTCGTATCTATTCTATGAGTTAAATTTTGTCATTTTAAATAAGCTTTTGGTCTGGACAAGTGTTGGTTAGTGATGGTGCTTTGTGCACGAGCTTTGGGTAAGTGGTGGACTTGTCTGGACAATTAAGGACCGAACTTTGGTAACGTCGTTGATTCAAGTACATTCGTGCTACCACACGCGGTATATGGGTGCTGTATGGTTAAGTAGGGGGAAGGTTTTGTTGTGTTGAGTCCCACGGTGGTGAAATTGTAAGGGCATGGGACCGTGAAATCCTATGTTTTCCTTTTGGGCCGATAGGACAGAGACGTTAACGTCTTGTGTTTCCTAGGAGATAGGATGGAGACGTTAACGTCTTGTGTTTCCTAGGAGCCCTGGATTGAGGGACTTAGCTCAATGGGATCTTCTTGCTAAAAACGACCATATCTTGATTTACCTGGCCGGCATACCATAGGAAGTATGCTATATTCGGAGGCATCTGGAGGCTTACGGGCTAATCAAGTCGTGTGGGTAAAGTAGTACACCCCTGCAGGGTATAAATCTATTCGAATAGCCGTGTCCACGGTTATGGACAACCGCTTGAGTTCGGGAGTTACTATTGTTAGACTTAGAATTAAAATTGTGGTTATAACTTGGTATTGTCATGAATGGGATGTTCATGCTTGTTGTTGTATCAAAGTGGACAGCCACTTTACCTTTTGTATGATTTATTTGTTATCGAATTCATTACTTGTTCACATGCTTTACTTCTACTTCAAATCTGATTTTGAAATGACACTTGAAAAACTAGTATGTGTAGGTTGTACCTTGTTGCGTCTCTTTTGCAAAACTAAGCCAATATGAGCCATCCCTTGGAACAGCCTTATGCATAATTTATTTTTATTTGTGTAAGACTTGCGAGTACTCTTTTGTACTCAGCCAGATATTTGCTGGCTCTTACAGGTGAGGAAGATATTGAGCCCGACGAGCTTGTCAGTGCCGATTTAGGCGACACTGATGAGTAATGCTATCATTTAACTCCCAGTCGGTTACCGATGGGTTATGGGGCATACCACTGCTGGACTTTTGGTTTATTTACTTGTTTCCGCTGCTACTTAATACTCTTATTCGAATTTGGCCGGTCGGCCATTTGTATTAGTTGTAAACTTGGAACTTTGATGTATGTCTTTTGTACTATTTATGTATGAGTGCTGTATGGATGCGATCAACGTTGTATGAGAGTATGGTTATATTGGTCGCTGATCTTGGGAGCCAATATAAGTCATACTCGCTGATCATGACTTCCTATTTAACTCACTAAGTGTAGTGCTTGACTTGTTGGAGAACCGACAATCATGTAGTGTTCGCAGAGGAGCGACGCGCATGATCGTCGGGGCTCTAGTTTTCAGTCAAGCCTCTCATTTAGATTGAGTTAAGTTGGAATCCATTTACCGGAGATCCAGAGTTATGTCCTTAAGACCATGCTTAGTCTCGGTCTTACGGAGATAACTCGAGGTCCCCACACTTGGTGAGAGGAAGAAAAACCCTAGCTCTTTCCTTGAGTTGCTGCTGGAAGGAGAGACTCAGAGAGTGATAAGCATATGCACACAACAAACAAGAGACAAGAGGGAAAAGAAGAAGAGGAACTCTGTTCCATCTCGGGTGATCCTACGTAGTCTTCATCAAGATGTCGATCGGAGCATCAAACGTTATCCGATCTGGCTCAAACTTGGTCAGTATGTTCTTGACTGGATGCTATTCGATTGTTATGGTTGGATTGAGGATTGGTTGAGAGGAGTACCTGATTTGAGAGGGGTTTTGTCAGTTCGGGTAGCAGCAGATTCAGTACTGAGCAGATTTGGTAGAAGTTCTGGTTGAGTAGTGAAACCTTGTGCAATTTGGCTGAAATTTGGACAGTCTGTTAGGGACTCGTGGATCTACATTCCTGCCAAGTTTTATGCAGTTTGAATCTATGGTTTGTGAGATATGAGCTGATAACTGAAGGGGACAGAAACTGTGTCTTCTCTGCTTGGCTGTTAGTGTACCTCTTGTTAGTTGTGTGTTTCTAACACCCCGATTTCCAGAATCCGGATGTTAATATTTAATTTGGCGATGTATTAAACTTTTGACTATGTTTTAGAAATTTTTCCAGTGTTTAATCAAAACGTTGCCTTACAAATCAAATTGAATCAATTAAAAGGTTATATATATATACAATAAATTATTTTGATTTCTTGTTTTGCATGCATCAGAAAAATCATATCATCCTACATGCCTTAGTATTTTCGTTTTCTTTTAGTTCGGCGATCGCAGACGTTTACGCTGCGTGTTCTTGTTTTTCCCTAACTTCTCTCCTCGCAATCACAACCGAGAATTAAGAATCCGACGACGCATGTTATACCGTTGCGATCGTCATCGTGAGAGTTTTCTATTTTAGCGATTAGTTCGCGCATGCGAGGTCGTTTGAGCGAGATGGAGAAAAGAAGGAAGCAATGCATCGCTAATTGTTTCTAGTGTCATTTTTTCCTGCTCAATCCAATACCTTTTCCACCCTATTTCTTTAATCCCGAAAGACACCTCCACCATTCAAAGCCTCTCTCCTGCCTTTCATTTTTCTATGCCTGGCTAAAACTATTCACCTCACACACTATCCAACATGCAAAGCAACTCACTGCCACTCATGGTCATGGTCCCAGCCGAAGCACCATGCTTTTCTCCTTCTATCACTCACAACCACTCATTTCCTCCACTGCCCTTCTCTCTCACGCCATCTCTCTTCTATTCAACAGAACAGCACCACTACATCTCATTTCTTTATATTCAGCCGAGAGCCCCCAACACCACACCTTCCCATTTCTTTTTCTTGCTAGCCGAACAGAGCCCTACTTGGACTCCTAACCCCCTGCCATTTCCTTTTCGTTTCAGCACCATCTCCACCCACACTGCCAATTCTCTTTCCCATCTCCTAATGCAGCCATTTCCTTTTCAAGCCACCACACAACATCACCTGCTCTGACTATTTCTTGAAGCCCAGCCGAACAACCCCTCTGCCATTTCTCTCCCTTGCCACTTCTTTTCATTCGATCACCACTGTCATTTCTTTCTTCCAGCCCCATTCTTTATTTCACTGCAGCCGAGAACCCAAACCTCCCATGCCATATCACTTCCCAACATAGCCCCATCCCCTGCCAACTCTTTTCCCCCATTGCCTTCTTCCTCCAACAGAGCAAGCACACCATTTCTCTCTCTTCATGAACACAAACTCAAGCTCCACTTCTCTCCTCTAAATCTCTCCCAAAAACTGAGAATCACCTTTTGCATGCTATACCAATGCATTCCTCCGGACCTAAGCTTCCCATCCATCCGACTAGTTCCCGCATGCAAGTTCATTTGAGCATTTTGGAAGAAGGGGGGAGTAAGGAGCAGAGGAACTGCTGCGCCTGTTGAGTTGAGCAGAGGGAGGTCGTGTGCGACTGGACATGCTTGTAGCGGCAGTGAAGGAGGAGAAAATGGAGGAGCACACTATGGAGGCTGAGGTCGGCAATGGCGTCAAGTACGCGGTCGAAGAGCAAAGGTGCTGCATGCAGCGGTGTGGCGCGGCAGCCTGGCGGACGCCCGGTGATGGCACGAATCGCGCGGCAGGCTGGCGACGTGCTCGCTGAGGCGCTGCAGTGGCAACCAGCGGCGCTTGCGGAGCAGGCGACAGCGCATGGCGTCCAGGGAGGAGGAGCTAACGACGCGAGGCTTGGCGGTATGGCGCGCGCGCGAGCACGGTGTGGAGAAGTCGATCGAGAACACGGCGGCGACGCCACAGCAAGCGGCGGCGGCTCGGCGAGCACAAGAAGACGCCGGCGCCAGCCGCACCAAGGGTTATGGCCAATGGCGCGCGCGCGGGCGCTGCAATGGCGCGGAACGACCAGCATGCATGGCGCAACGTTGGCTCCGGGCGGATGAGGCGAGGCCTGCGGCGCGGCTTGGCCTCACGCGCTACCGACGACGGGTCGGTGACGCGGCTCCGAGGCCGAGCCGAGCGTGCTGGAGCCATGCATGCACGCGGTTGAGTAAGACGAGGTGCTGTAGCGGCACGCGACGGTGTGCCCAAGGCAAGGTCTGCGGAGCAGCGGCACTTGGCGCAGCAGGTCGGCGTGGTGATGCCGAGGTGTGCTGCGCCTAGGCGAGGGAGTAGCGGCCGAGCAGGATGAGGTGCTGCAGGCGACGACTACGGTGGGCGCGGACGAGCCGAGAAGATGATGTCCGCCTTGTTAGGCACGCCTAGTGCCGTGGTAAAATACTTCGCGTTAAATTGTGCTATCGCATTACGATATTAGTTGTGCATGTTGCATATTAGTCATGAGCATGGCATATTTTCATGCATGTTTAATTGTAAAAATTGTTTGATAGCTTAGACCGGTGCGACTCTCCGGTTATGTCTTATTTGTGCGTAGGCGTGATTATGAGAGGATATATATTGGTGAATGCGAATGATTAGATTGTTGTAGCAAATTTGTGTATTGTTGCTCGATGAATGCCGGATTAAGTATATTATGGGATTGTTGATCGGACAATATTGTTTTGGAGTCGTATGGAAATTTTGGTGATCTTAGATGATAAATTAATTGGAGAGTATCCTATCGTTGGATTAGTAATTTTTGGAGTTTAGACGCATAAGGATTTTATGAATTAATACTTGATGGATAGCTCTTGTGATGATATTTATGGAAATATGGATTTTGAATCACACGATTTATTTAATCGCAAGCAAGTTGGTAGGATGCTTTAAGTAATATCTATGTGAGTAGTACATGCTAGATTTGGAAGAAGGTAGGAATGGGTTATTTGATTGTGGATAAATAGTTGGATTGTCTTATAATTAGTGGTTAAGTCCATGTACCGAGTTGATAGAAATGTGTCCTAAATCGAGTTAGTAGATAAATGATCCTTAGTTGATCATAGAGAGACATGTGTGATTGGATTGTTAGATGTCATACGCGACTAATCCGGTGAAATGGGTATAAGTTGATTGGTTAGTGAGTTGTTAAATGTTGGACATGCTTGTAAATTGTAAAAGCTCGCTAGGTGTTGGTTAGTCAAATAAACCTCAATCGGTGGAAATTTTGGTATATGCGAGGGTGATTTGCCGATGCGAGACTAGTAGAGCTAGATAGTTAGTATTAGCTTAAATAGTATATTAGAGAACATTGATGGATTTAATCAAGGTCATATGCCCATGAGTCGGTGGATTTCGTGTAATTATCGGATAGGTTGTTTATTTGGAAGATCGTGAATTCGGGCATCACTCAATGGATTGACTACCTTGATAATGTCTTAGTGGAGGTTAGTACGGGATTTAGATCAAGATATGAGAATATAATTGGAGAGTGTTATACATGTGATTGGATTCAACACAGGAGAATCGGTTAAGTATATGATTATGAGAAGACTAGATTGGTCGGTAGATGTTTTCCTTTAGGAAATAAATTGAAGAGAAAAGAAAATACATAGACCCCACTTGTCATGGCAGAGGCTAGGTCATCCTACCTATAAAAATTATTTAATGCAGTAGCAAAATCAGAAAAGAATTATTTTTACCCCAAAAAGTCTTTTAATTTCAATAATTCATAACTAATTCATATGAACTCCAAATGGGGTGATTCAATTTTTATTGATCTTAAATTTTAATTACCTTTCCTGCCATGTAAAGATTATCCCTACCACTGTTCTACAAATTTTCAAACAATTAAATTCGGATGAACGATGAATCGAACCATGATTTTTCAAAGATTTTCCAAAAACTGATTTTCAAACTATTATAACTCTCTCATATAAACTCCAAATGGAATAATTTTTGTACCTAAATTCATATAAAATCATAATATAGCTACTGTATAAATTTCATGCATTTTGGAGCAATTTGAGTTTTTGGCTATTTCTGTGTTTATTCGATATCGTTTTTCTTTAGATTCCGAGTTGCCGGAAGTATGAGAGTAAATAACCGAGAGTGAGCAAGTGAACTACCAGCAAGGCAAGCATCATTTGAACTTTCTTTTGCATCATATTTGATCCCAGTTTTGGTTAAGTTAGTGCAATGATAATTGCTTGCATGCTATTTTGATTATGTCAATATTTTTGTGATGCGTAGTTTAGATATGTCCTATGCTTGAGGTTAATCTTGAATTATGTCAACTCCTATATGCTTAAGATACGATGTGTGAATTATGGATTATGGAATTGCTTAGCCATGCAAGTCTAGATACGGTAGTTCGATCGTCGGGAATAACCCGGCGGTTTTGGGATACACACAACTCTTACTTTATGTTTTTACTTCAGATCTTTGTAACTGTTTTATGAGTAAAATTTTGTCTTTTTAAATGAGATTTGGTGTGGACAAGTGTTGGTTAGTGATGGTGCTTTGTGCACGAGCATTGGGTAAGTGGAAGGACTTGTCTGGACAATTGAGGACCGAACTTTGGTAACGTCATTAATTCAAGTACACTCGTGCTGCCACACGCGGGTTGGGAGCCGTATGGTTAAGTAGGGGGAGGGTTTTATTGTGTTAAGTCCTTGGTGGTGTAAGGGGCATAGCGACAGTGAAATCCCATGTTCTTTGAGGAGCCGATGTAATCCTTTATAGTGTGCAAGGGAGCACCAATTCTTTTGTTTTGATTGCATCGGTATTTCCAATATAACTTGTGAGCCCCTAGCAAGTGCTATCCGACGCTTGTACTAGGCAAGGAACCATCTCACAAGGGGACTTAGCTCAATAGGGCTTTCTTGCTGAAAATGATCAGTATCTTGATTTACCCGGCGGCATACCATAGGAAGTATGCTATATTCGGAGGCATCCGAGGCTTACGGGCTAATCAAGTCGTGTGGGTAAAGTAGTACACCCCTGCAGGGTATAAATCTATTCGAATAGCCGTGTCCACGGTTATGGACAACCGCTTGAGTTCGGGAGTTACTATTGTTAGACTTTTAATTAAAAATTGTGGTTGAACTTGGTATTCGTCATGAACGGGTTGTTCATGTGTTTAGTACATCAAAGTGGGCTGCCACTTTGGTCTTTGTATGATTCAATTGTTTATTACTGAAATGCTTTACTACATGCTTTACTTCTACTTCAAATCTGATTTTAAAATGGGCACATGAAAACTAGTATGTGTAGGATGTTAATGGTTGCGTCTCTTTCGCAAAAACTAAACCAATATGAGCCATCCTTTGAATGACCCTTATGCATAACTATTTTTATTTGTGTAAGACTTGCGAGTACACTTGTACTCAGCCAGATGTTTGCTGGCCTTTTCAGGTGAGGAAGATTATGAGTATGACGATCTCGCTAGTGTTGACTTGGGTGACACTAATGAGTAGTGTGCTATCATTTAACCCCCAGTCGGTTGCCGATGGGTGATGGGCATACCACTGCTGGTCTTTTGCTTTATCTATTTACTTCCGCTGCTACTTGATACTTTACTTGAATTTGGTCGGTCGGCCGTTTGTAATAAGCTGTAGATCTTAACTATTATGTAGTATGTCTTTTGATCTCTTGTTGTATGCGTTGTATGGATGTAATCAACGTTGGATGAGGGTATGAGTATATTGGTCGTTGATCTTGGGAGCCAATATATGTCATACTCGTTGTTGATGAATTCCCATTTAACTCACTAAGTGTAGTGCTTCGGATCGAAAGAGAATCAACAATCATGTAGCGCTCGCAAAGGAGCAGCGCGCATGATCGTTGAGGCTCTAGTATTCGGCTAAGCCTCTCACTTGGATAGAGTTAAATTGGAATTCATTTACCGGAGACCCGTGATTATGTCCCTAAGACCTTGTCTAATCTCGGTCTTATGGAGATAATTACCGGGGTCCCCACAGCGTTGGTATCAGAGCCATACTGACGGTAGGTTAGAGATAGCACTAGCGTTAGAGTTAGTAAGCCTTCTTGAGTCAAAATATTTTTGAAATTATCAAATTAATTTCAGAAAGTTTAAGTTAGTAATATCTTTTATTCCTTATCCATCTTAGTATCTTTTCTCACCTTATTCTTGTTTCGATTTACGAAACTAACTCATCTTGCCATTCTGTCCTTGGTTAAGTCATCAATACCTTGATCGGGAGACCCAAACTGAAGATGAGGATGGATATCCGGCGCTTCTAGAGATATATTGTGAAGAGCAAACTTCATTTATCAACACCAATAATCCATCTACCATCGGGATCAAGGACGAGGATTGGAGGAGTATTTGGCAGTGATCAATATCGTTGCCAGACATGTGACAAGGAGTATCCCATACGGATTCCAGGCGCGTGGCACCTCTGAGGCCACGGCATTGCAGGAAGTGGCTCGTGTGGCACTGAGCCATCTTCATCATGACTTGATGAGGTTAGCTCAGCTTCCATACTACCACTTTCCTATGCAAGCACGTGGCGCAGAAGTGAACACTGTTGCCAGGATCTGGTCTCGGAAAGACACTCAAGTACGATAGCTGGCAAGATTGATACACATCATGGGTCATATCCATCATTGCACTATGCATGAGTTATAGGAGGCGTGGCATTGTCTCACTATGACTCAAGGGCGTCTGCACCCCCTATGCAACATGGGGCTTGTGGACCAGCATGTGCCTTATGGGGAGAACGAGGTCTCTCCATATGCGGCTGCACCACCTGAGTACCGTCTTCCCGAAGTGGGAGGGCAAGTACTCAATCTTGGACCAAGACGTCAAGCTCGTATGTTCGTAGGTTTCTCTCGTGTCCAGAGCATCGACGAAAGGACAAGAAGATGATGCCTTGTTATGATATTAGGTTAAATTAGGTTTATTCTTAGATTATTTACGCCCTAATGATATTATTACTTAGCTGGTAGACGCTGGATTTTGTGGCGACCATTTGCTCTCTTTTCCAAGTAGTTGTGCATCGCCTACGGGTGGGTTGTATCGCAACTATGTTGGAAAGCTAACCGTGTTTCATTTGTATCTTGTGCTGTCCCTACTGCTTTCTTTTTCATTGTTTCAAGTTGGTTCTTGTGTTATGGAGCTTCAAATCTCTAAATTGAATTAAGGACCTTACCCCTGTTGTTTCCCCTACCTTATGCTTTTCCCTCTCATCTCTTTAATGGAAGTCGCATGTTGATTAAGAGATTGGTAGCAGAATTGGTAAAGAGAAGGATATGATTGAATAACTGCTATTTTATCTTTAATTAGATCTTTTATGTTTGGTTGATGTCGGTGGTTTTTCCATTGTCAAAGTGATAGTTGATAATTGAGAAATTAAATTCTTACTCATGGTCCTTGAATATGATCTTAGAAGAGTTAATTAGATTTTCGAATCATGAGATATTAACCCTTGTGATATCAATAGTGGATTATGGTAGATGTTACCATAAGAGGTTACGATATGAGTATAAATGGAACCATTGTAGTCAGGTGTCAACTTGCCAACGGATGATGTTGGGTTTATATCGGAGGATTATGCAGGTACAACTCATGGAATACATGAATAGAATTGAATAACTAATTTTGGTAGTTCACTTGTGGATTTAGATTTTAGATATGTCTTTGACGATGTATCAATAAGATTGTGAGTCAGATTCAGGTCTAGCGTGATAAAGTTAGAAATTGAAACTGCAATGAGATTACAAATTTTGCCTATGATGATCATTTGGGATTTTTAAAGTTATATTTGAGTATATAATCGGATTGTAATACTTCTAGAGATGGAGAAAGATAAGGGATTGAATGGTCATATCGTGGATGGTAACGAGGATTGATTCTGAGATTTATCTTTAAGGGAATAGTTGTCCCTAGGAAGATATAATTAGATTAATTAGGAATGATTAAATGTGGTGGGTGAATTTAGATAATGCCCGAGGATAAGTAGAATTTGGAAGATATTGAGTTAATATCATTGAATTGAACTAAGATAATTATCATGGATAACTTGTTTTAGACAAAATTGTTGATTCAGATTATTTGGATTATGGTTGAACTACAAACTCACCTCATTGGATGACCTTTTTGATGATTTTATTTACTTATGTCAGGGATGATTGTGGATAAAGGAGGTATATCTTTAACCATATATAATTGTGTTAGTTTTGGTGATTGATTAGATCCTATTAAAGGGATAAGTGCATTAGGCCTTAAAAGATTAATTTGGAGTATTTGGTGGATTGGTTGTTGCAAGTAGATTGACCATGCTAACAGAAGGATTGAGAAGCATAAATATAGAGACTTTGCTTGAAGAAGCGAGTTGGTCTTGCATAGACGTACCCTCTTTTAAGAATTGAAATTATTAGGAGAAAACTTGCTGGAAACAACAATTAACGATGAATGGTTGATAGAATATGTCAAATGGTGGATTATAGGCATTGAAATATGGTTCTTTAAAGTATTCATGAATTAAGAGTTATATTGGAAATACCCTATGATAAAGATTTATAAAGCAACTGTAATGGAATTTGTGAGCAATATGGTGGGTTCACTTAGAGTTAGTAGTGTTCTAGAGAATATGATCGAGATTGGAGTTGAGCCATGATTTCTACTGTGAGAGTGGATTAATAGTTATTATGCCCAGTTATTAATTGTTAAAAATTTTCAAAGGAGTCAATATCCCTATTAGAAATCAAATCAAACCTATGAGTTTGTGGTGGTTTGGAAGATTATACCAAAGCAAGCGATTTCGGTGGTTAACGTTTACATTGTAGAACGAAAGATTGGAATGTGCTTGCTATAGACTAAATATGATCGGTGAATTTTAATTGGATGAGTACAACAATTAGAGTCTACTGGACCAAAGGTGTCGAGATAGTAATGGTATGGGTAGAGGATCAAATCATTTGGTCTTTGGAAAGAAGATCGGATTTTAACAAAGCGACCAAGTCTTTCTGCATCCTTTTCTTTTCCGTCCGAATCTCGGGGACGAGATTCTTTCTAAGGGGGGGAGGTTTGTAACACCCCGATTTCCAGAATCCGGATGTTAATATTTAATTTGGCGATGTATTAAACTTTTGTCTATGTTTTAGAAATTTTTCCAGTGTTTAATCAAAACGTTGCCTTACAAATCAAATTGAATCAATTAAAAGGTTATATATATATACAATAAATTATTTTGATTTCTTGTTTTGCATGCATCAGAAAAATCATATCATCCTACATGCCTTAGTATTTTCGTTTTCTTTTCTGGTTCGGCCGACTGCAGACGTTTCGCCTGCGTGTTCTTGTTTTTCCCTAACTTCTCTCCTCGCAATCACAACCGAGAATTAAGAATCCGACGACGCATGTTATACCGTTGCGATCGTCATCGTGAGAGTTTTCTATTTTAGCGATTAGTTCGCGCATGCGAGGTCGTTTGAGCGAGATGGAGAAAAGAAGGAAGCAATGCACTGCTAATTGTTTCTAGTGTCATTTTTTTTCCTGTTCAATCCAATACCTTTTCCACCCTATTTCTTTAATCCCAGGCAGCACCTCCACCATTCAAAGCCTCTCTACTGCCTTTCATTTTTCTATGCCTGGCTAAAACTATTCACCTCACACACTATCCAACATGCAAAGCAACTCACTGCCACTCATGGTCATGGTCCCAGCCGAAGCACCATGCTTTTCTCCTTCTATCACTCACAACCACTCATTTCCTCCACTGCCCTTCTCTCTCACGCCATCTCTCTTCTATTCAACAGAACAGCACCACTACATCTCATTTCTTTATATTCAGCCGAGAGCCCCCAACACCACACCTTCCCATTTCTTTTTCTTGCTAGCCGAACAGAGCCCTACTTGGACTCCTAACCCCCTGCCATTTCCTTTTCGTTTCAAAGACCATCTCCACCCACACCGCCAATTCTCTTTCCCATCTCCTAATGCAGCCATTTCCTTTTCAAGCCACCACACAACATCACCGCTCGACTATTTCTTGAAGCCCACCAACAACCCTCTCGCCATTTCTCTCCCTTGCCACTTCTTTTCATTCGATCACCACTGTCATTTCTTTCTTCCAGCCCCATTCTTTATTTCACTGCAGTCGAGAACCCAAACCTCCCATGCCATATCACTTCCCAACATAGCCCCATCCTCGCCAACTCTTTTCCCCATTGCCTTCTTCCTCCAACAGAGCAAGCACACCATTTCTCTCTCTTCATGAACACAAACTCAAGCTCCACTTCTCTCCTCTAAATCTCTCCCAAAAACTGAGAATCACCTTTTGCATGCTATACCAATGCATTCCTCCGGACCTAAGCTTCCCATCCATCCGACTAGTTCCGCATGCAAGTTCATTTGAGCATTTTGGAAGAAGGGGGAGTAAGGAGCGAGGAATCTGCTGCGCTGTTGAGTTGAGCGAGGGGAGGTCGTGTGCGACTGGACATGCTTGTAGCGGCAGTGAAGGAGGAGAAAATGGAGGAGCACACTATGGAGGCTGAGGTCGGCAATGGCGTCAAGTACGCGGTCGAAGAGCAAAGGTGCTGCATGCAGCGGTGTGGCGCGGCAGCCTGGCGGACGCCCGGTGATGGCACGACTTCGCGGCAGTGGCGACGTGCTCGCCGAGGCGCCGCAGTGGCAACCAGCGGCGCTTGCGGAGCAGGCGACAGCGCATGGCGTCCAGGGAGGAGGAGCTAACGACGCGAGGCTTGGCGGTATGGCCAGCGGCGCGAAGACGACGGTGTGGAGAAGTCGACCGAGAGCACGGCCGCTGACGCACAGCAGCAGCGAGGCGGCTCGGCGAGCACAGCAGCACGCCGGCGCCAGCGGCACCAAGGGTTATGGCCAAGCAGCGGCGCGGCGCGGGCGCTGCAATGGCGCGGAACGACCAGCATGCATGGCGCAACGTTGGCTCCGGGCGGATGAGGCGAGGCCTGCGGCGCGGCTTGGCCTCACGCGCTACCGACGACGGGTCGGTGACGCGGCTCCGAGGCCGAGCCGAGCGTGCTGGAGCCATGCATGCACGCGTTGATTAAGACGAGTGTCAGAGCGCGCGCGACGGTGTGCCCAAGGCAAGGTCTGCGGAGCAGCGGCACTTGGCGCAGCAGGTCGGCGTGGTGATGCCGAGGTGTGCTGCGCCTAGGCGAGGGAGTAGCGGCCGAGCAGGATGAGGTGCTGCAGCGACGACTACGGTGGACGCGGACGAGAGCCGAGAAGATGATGTCCGGCCTTGTTAGGCACGCCTAGTGCCGTGGTAAAATACTTCGCGTTAAATTGTGCTATCGCATTACGATATTAGTTGTGCATGTTGCATATTAGTCATGAGCATGGCATATTTTCATGCATGTTTAATTGTAAAAATTGTTTGATAGCTTAGACCGGTGCGACTCTCCGGTTATGTCTTATTTGTGCGTAGGCGTGATTATGAGAGGATATATATTGGTGAATGCGAATGATTAGATTGTTGTAGCAAATTTGTGTATTGTTGCTCGATGAATGCCGGATTAAGTATATTATGGGATTGTTGATCGGACAATATTGTTTTGGAGTCGTATGGAAATTTTGGTGATCTTAGATGATAAATTAATTGGAGAGTATCCTATCGTTGGATTAGTAATTTTTGGAGTTTAGACGCATAAGGATTTTATGAATTAATACTTGATGGATAGCTCTTGT
The DNA here is from genome assembly GCA_036346255.1 of Ampelocalamus luodianensis. NCBI lineage: Eukaryota > Viridiplantae > Streptophyta > Magnoliopsida > Poales > Poaceae > Ampelocalamus > Ampelocalamus luodianensis. The sequence continues at coordinate 49,950 of JAYEVH010000407.1, read as the reverse complement.
GATGATATTTATGGAAATATGGATTTTGAATCAGACGATTTATTTAATCGCAAGCAAGTTGGTAGGATGCTTTAAGTAATATCTATGTGAGTAGTACATGCTAGATTTGGAAGAAGGTAGGAATGGGTTATTTGATTGTGGATAAATAGTTGGATTGTCTTATAATTAGTGGTTAAGTCCATGTACCGAGTTGATAGAAATGTGTCCTAAATCGAGTTAGTAGATAAATGATCCTTAGTTGATCATAGAGAGACATGTGTGATTGGATTGTTAGATGTCATACGCGACTAATCCGGTGAAATGGGTATAAGTTGATTGGTTAGTGAGTTGTTAAATGTTGGACATGCTTGTAAATTGTAAAAGCTCGCTAGGTGTTGGTTAGTCAAATAAACCTCAATCGGTGGAAATTTTGGTATATGCGAGGTGATTTGCCGATGCGAGACTAGTAGAGCTAGATAGTTAGTATTAGCTTAAATAGTATATTAGAGAACATTGATGGATTTAATCAAGGTCATATGCCCATGAGTCGGTGGATTTCGTGTAATTATCGGATAGGTTGTTTATTTGGAAGATCGTGAATTCGGGCATCACTCAATGGATTGACTACCTTGATAATGTCTTAGTGGAGGTTAGTACGGGATTTAGATCAAGATATGAGAATATAATTGGAGAGTGTTATACATGTGATTGGATTCAACACGGAGAATCGGTTAAGTATATGATTATGAGAAGACTAGATTGGTCGGTAGATGTTTTCCTTTAGGAAATAAATTGAAGAGAAAAGAAAATACATAGACCCCACTTGTCATGGCAGAGGCTAGGTCATCCTACCTATAAAAATTATTTAATGCAGTAGCAAAATCAGAAAAGAATTATTTTTACCCCAAAAAGTCTTTTAATTTCAATAATTCATAACTAATTCATATGAACTCCAAATGGGGTGATTCAATTTTTATTGATCTTAAATTTTAATTACCTTTCCTGCCATGTAAAGATTATCCCTACCACTGTTCTACAAATTTTCGCGAAACAATTAAATTCGGATGAACGATGAATCGAACCATGATTTTTCAAAGATTTTCCGAAAACTGATTTTCAAACTATTATAACTCTCTCATATAAACTCCAAATGGAATAATTTTTGTACCTAAATTCATATAAAATCATAATATAGCTACTGTATAAATTTCATGCATTTTGGAGCAATTTGAGTTTTCGCTATTTCTCGTGTTTATTCGATATCGTTTTCTTTAGATTCGAGTTGCGGAAGTATGAGAGTAAATAACCGAGAGTGAGCAAGTGAACTACCAGCAAGGCAAGCATCATTTGAACTTTCTTTTGCATCATATTTGATCCCGCTTTGGTTAAGTTAGTGCAATGATAATTGCTTGCATGCTATTTTGATTATGTCAATATTTTTGTGATGCGTAGTTTAGATATGTCCTATGCTTGAGGTTAATCTTGAATTATGTCAACTCCTATATGCTTAAGATACGATGTGTGAATTATGGATTATGGAATTGCTTAGCCATGCAAGTCTAGATACGGTAGTTCGATCGTCGGAATAACCCGCGGTTTTGGGATACACACAACTCTTACTTTATGTTTTTACTTCAGATCTTTGTAACTGTTTTATGAGTAAAATTTTGTCTTTTTAAATGAGATTTGGTGCGGACAAGTGTTGGTTAGTGATGGTGCTTTGTGCACGAGCATTGGGTAAGTGGAAGGACTTGTCCGACAATTGAGGACCGAACTTTGTAACGTCATTAATTCAAGTACACTCGTCTTTGCCACACGGGTTGGGAGCCGTATGGTTAAGTAGGGGGAGGGTTTTATTGTGTTAAGTCCTTGGTGGTGTAAGGGGCATAGCGACAGTGAAATCCTATGTTCTTTGAGGAGCCGATGTAATCCTTTATAGTGTGCAAGGAGCACCAATTCTTTTGTTTTGATTGCATCGGTATTTCCAATATAACTTGTGAGCCCCTAGCAAGTGCTATCCGACGCTTGTACTAGGCAAGGAACCATCTCACAAGGGGACTTAGCTCAATAGGGCTTTCTTGCTGAAAATGATCAGATCTTGATTTACCCGGCCGCATACCATAGGAAGTATGCTATATTCGGAGGCATCCGGAGGCTTACGGGCTAATCAAGTCGTGTGGGTAAGTAGTACACCCTGCAGGTATAAATCTATTCGAATAGCCGTGTCCACGGTTATGGACAACCGCTTGAGTTCGGGAGTTACTATTGTTAGACTTTTAATTAAAAATTGTGGTTGAACTTGGTATTCGTCATGAACGGGTTGTTCATGTGTTTAGTACATCAAAGTGGGCTGCCACTTTGGTCTTTGTATGATTCAATTGTTTATTATTGAAATGCTTTACTACATGCTTTACTTCTACTTCAAATCTGATTTTAAAATGGGCACATGAAAACTAGTATGTGTAGGATGTTAATGGTTGCGTCTCTTTCGCAAAACTAAACCAATATGAGCCATCCTTTGAATGACCCTTATGCATAACTATTTTTATTTGTGTAAGACTTGCAGTACACTTGTACTCACCGGATGTTTGCGGCCTTTTCAGTGAGGAAGATTATGAGTATGACGATCTCGCTAGTGTTGACTTGGGTGACACTAATGAGTAGTGTGCTATCATTTAACCCCGATCGCTGTCGATGGGTGATGGGCATACCACTGCTGGTCTTTTGCTTTATCTATTTACTTCATTGCTACTTGATACTTTACTTGAATTTGGTCGGTCGGCCGCTTATAATAAGTCGTAGATCTTAACTATTATGTAGTATGTCTTTTGATCTCTTGTTGTATGCGTTGTATGGATGTAATCAACGTTGGATGAGGGTATGAGTATATTGGTCGTTGATCTTGGGAGCCAATATATGTCATACTGTTGTTGATGAATTCCCATTTAACTCACTAAGTGTAGTGCTTCGGATCGAAGAGAATCAACAATCATGTAGCGCCGCAAAGGAGCAAAGCGCATGATCGTTGAGGCTCTAGTATTCGGCTAAGCCTCTCACTTGGATAGAGTTAAATTGAATTCATTTACCGAGACCGTGATTATGTCCCTAAGACCTTGTCTAATCTCGGTCTTATGGAGATAATTACCGGGGTCCCCACAGCGTTGGTATCAGAGCCATACTGACGGTAGGTTAGAGATAGCACTAGCGTTAGAGTTAGTAAGCCTTCTTGAGTCAAAATATTTTTGAAATTATCAAATTAATTTCAGAAAGTTTAAGTTAGTAATATCTTTTATTCCTTATCCATCTTAGTATCTTTTCTCACCTTATTCTTGTTTCGATTTACGAAACTAACTCATCTTGCCATTCGTCCTTGGTTAAGTCATCAATACCTTGATCGGAGACCCAAATCAAGATGAGGATGGATATCCGCGCTTCTAGAGATATATTGTGAAGAGCAAACTTCATTTATCAACACCAATAATCCATCTACCATCGGGATCAAGGACGAGGATTGGAGGAGTATTTGGCGATGATCAATATCGCGCGGACATGTGACAAGGAGTATCCCATACAGATTCGGTGCGCTGGCACCTCACGAGGCCACGGCATTGCGGAAGTGGCTCGTGTGGCACCGAGCCATCTTCATCATGACTTGATGAGGTTAGCTCACCTTCCATACTACCACTTTCCTATGCAAGCACGTGGCGCAAGTGAACACTGCTGCCGTGATCTGGTCTCGAAAGACACTCAAATCGATAGTGGCAAGATTGATACACATCATGGGTCATATCCATCATTGCACTATGCATGAGTTATAGGAGGCGTGGCATTGTCTCACTATGACTCAAGGGCGTCTGCACCCCTATGCAACATGGGGCTTGTGGACCAAAGATGTGCCTTATGGGGAGAACGAGGTCTCTCCATATGCGGCTGCACCACCTGAGTACCGTCTTCCCGAAGTGGGAGGGCAAGTACTCAATCTTGGACCAAGACGTCAAGCTCGTATGTTCGTAGGTTTCTCTCGTGTCCAGAGCATCGACGAAAGGACAAGAAGATGATGCCTTGTTATGATATTAGGGTTAAATTAGGGTTTATTCTTAGATTATTTACGCCCTAATGATATTATTACTTAGCTGGTAGACGCTGGATTTTGTGGCGACCATTTGCTCTCTTTTCCAAGTAGTTGTGCATCGCCTACGGGTGGGTTGTATCGCAACTATGTTGGAAAGCTAACCGTGTTTCATTTGTATCTTGTGCTGTCCCTACTGCTTTCTTTTTCATTGTTTCAAGTTGGTTCTTGTGTTATGGAGCTTCAAATCTCTAAATTGAATTAAGGACCTTACCCCTGTTGTTTCCCCTACCTTATGCTTTTCCCTCTCATCTCTTTAATGGAAGTCGCATGTTGATTAAGAGATTGGTAGCAGAATCGGTAAAGAGAAGGATATGATTGAATAACTGCTATTTTATCTTTAATTAGATCTTTTATGTTTGGTTGATGTCGGTGGTTTTTCCATTGTCAAAGTGATAGTTGATAATTGAGAAATTAAATTCTTACTCATGGTCCTTGAATATGATCTTAGAAGAGTTAATTAGATTTTCGAATCATGAGATATTAACCCTTGTGATATCAATAGTGGATTATGGTAGATGTTACCATAAGAGGTTACGATATGAGTATAAATGGAACCATTGTAGTCAGGTGTCAACTTGCCAACGGATGATGTTGGGTTTATATCGGAGGATTATGCAGGTACAACTCATGGAATACATGAATAGAATTGAATAACTAATTTTGGTAGTTCACTTGTGGATTTAGATTTTAGATATGTCTTTGACGATGTATCAATAAGATTGTGAGTCGATTCGGTCTAGCGTGATAAAGTTAGAAATTGAAACGCAATGAGATTACAAATTTTGCCTATGATGATCATTTGGGATTTTTAAAGTTATATTTGAGTATATAATCGGATTGTAATACTTCTAGAGATGGAGAAAGATAAGGGATTGAATGGTCATATCGTGGATGGTAACGAGGATTGATTCTGAGATTTATCTTTAAGGGAATAGTTGTCCCTAGGAAGATATAATTAGATTAATTAGGAATGATTAAATGTGGTGGGTGAATTTAGATAATGCCCGAGGATAAGTAGAATTTGGAAGATATTGAGTTAATATCATTGAATTGAACTAAGATAATTATCATGGATAACTTGTTTTAGACAAAATTGTTGATTGATTATTTGGATTATGGTTGAACTACAAACTCACCTCATTGGATGACCTTTTTGATGATTTTATTTACTTATGTCAGGGATGATTGTGGATAAAGGAGGTATATCTTTAACCATATATAATTGTGTTAGTTTTGGTGATTGATTAGATCCTATTAAAGGGATAAGTGCATTAGGCCTTAAAAGATTAATTTGGAGTATTTGGTGGATTGGTTGTTGCAAGTAGATTGACCATGCTAACAGAAGGATTGAGAAGCATAAATATAGAGACTTTGCTTGAAGAAGCGAGTTGGTCTTGCATAGACGTACCCTCTTTTAAGAATTGAAATTATTAGGAGAAAACTTGCTGGAAACAACAATTAACTGATGAATGGTTGATAGAATATGTCAAATGGTGGATTATAGGCATTGAAATATGGTTCTTTAAAGTATTCATGAATTAAGAGTTATATTGGAAATACCCTATGATAAAGATTTATAAAGCAACTGTAATGGAATTTGTGAGCAATATGGTGGGTTCACTTAGAGTTAGTAGTGTTCTAGAGAATATGATCGAGATTGGAGTTGAGCCATGATTTCTACTGTGAGAGTGGATTAATAGTTATTATGCCCAGTTATTAATTGTTAAAAATTTTCAAAGGAGTCAATATCCCTATTAGAAATCAAATCAAACCTATGAGTTTGTGGTGGTTTGGAAGATTATACCAAAGCAAGCGATTTCGGTGGTTAACGTTTACATTGTAGAACGAAAGATTGGAATGTGCTTGCTATAGACTAAATATGATCGGTGAATTTTAATTGGATGAGTACAACAATTAGAGTCTACTGGACCAAAGGTGTCGAGATAGTAATGGTATGGGTAGAGGATCAAATCATTTGGTCTTTGGAAAGAAGATCGGATTTTAACAAAGCGACCAAGTCTTTCTGCATCCTTTTCTTTTCCGTCCGAATCTCGGGGACGAGATTCTTTCTAAGGGGGGGAGGTTTGTAACACCCCGATTTCCAGAATCCGGATGTTAATATTTAATTTGGCGATGTATTAAACTTTTGTCTATGTTTTAGAAATTTTTCCGATGTTTAATCAAAACGTTGCCTTACAAATCAAATTGAATCAATTAAAAGGTTATATATATATACAATAAATTATTTTGATTTCTTGTTTTGCATGCATCAGAAAAATCATATCATCCTACATGCCTTAGTATTTTTGTTTTCTTTTCTGGATCGGCCGACTGCAGACGTTTCGCCTGCGTGTTCTTGTTTTTCCCTAACTTCTCTCCTCGCAATCACAACCGAGAATTAAGAATCCGACGACGCATGTTATACCGTTGCGATCGTCATCGTGAGAGTTTTCTATTTTAGCGATTAGTTCGCGCATGCGAGGTCGTTTTTGCGAGATGGAGAAAAGAAGGAAGCAATGCACTGCTAATTGTTTCTAGTGTCTTTTTTTCCCCGTTCAATCCAATACCTTTTCCACCCTATTTCTTTAATCCCAGGCAGCACCTCCACCATTCAAAGCCTCTCTACTGCCTTTCATTTTTCTATGCCTGGCTAAAACTATTCACCTCACACACTATCCAACATGCAAAGCAACTCACTGCCACTCATGGTCATGGTCCCAGCCGAAGCACCATGCTTTTTTCCTTCTATCACTCACAGCCACTCATTTCCTCCACTGCCCTTCTCTCTCACGCCATCTCTCTTCTATTCAACAGAACAAAGACCACTACATCTCATTTCTTTATATTCAGCCGAGCCCCCAACACCACACCTTCCCATTTCTTTTCTTGCTAGCCTAACAGAGCCCTACTTGGACTCCTAACCCCGCCATTTCCTTTTCGTTTCAAAGACCATCTCCACCCACACCGCCAATTCTCTTCCCATCTCCTAATGCAGCCATTTCCTTTTCAAGCCACCACACAACATCACCGCTCTGACTATTTCTTGAAGCCCAGCCGAACAACCCCTCTGCCATTTCTCTCCCTTGCCACTTCTTTTCATTCGATCACCACTGTCATTTCTTTCTTCCAGCCCCATTCTTTATTTCACTGCAGCCGAGAACCCAAACCTCCCATGCCATATCACTTCCCAACATAGCCCCATCCCCTGCCAACTCTTTTCCCCCATTGCCTTCTTCCTCCAACAGAGCAAGCACACCATTTCTCTCTCTTCATGAACACAAACTCAAGCTCCACTTCTCTCCTCTAAATCTCTCCCAAAAACTGAGAATCACCTTTTGCATGCTATACCAATGCATTCCTCCGGACCTAAGCTTCCCATCCATCCGACTAGTTCCCGCATGCAAGTTCATTTGAGCATTTTGGAAGAAGGGGGGAGTAAGGAGCAGAGGAACTGCTGCGCCTGTTGAGTTGAGCAGAGGGAGGTCGTGTGCGACTGGACATGCTTGTAGCGGCAGTGAAGGAGGAGAAAATGGAGGAGCACACTATGGAGGCTGAGGTCGGCAATGGCGTCAAGTACGCGGTCGAAGAGCAAAGGTGCTGCATGCAGCGGTGTGGCGCGCGACTGGCGACGCCCGTGATGGCACGACTTCGCGCAGTCGGGCGACGTGCTTGCCGAGGCGCCTGCAGTGGCAACCAAGCGCTGCGGAGCGGCGACAGCGCATGGCGTCCAGGGAGGAGGAGCTAACGACGCGAGGCTTGGCGGTATGGCCAGCGGCGCGAAGACGACGGTGTGGAGAAGTCGACCGAGAGCACGGCCGTTGACGCACAGCAGCAGCGAGGCGGCTCGGCGAGCACAAGAAGACGCCGGCGCCACGCACCAAGGGTTATGGCTGCAGCGGGCGCGGCGCTGCAATGGCGCGGAACGACCAGCATGCATGGCGCAACGTTGGCTCCGGCGGATGAGGCGAGGCTCGCGGCGCGCTTGGCCTCACGCGCCACCGACGACGGGTCGGTGACGCGCTCGAGGCCGAGCCGAGCGTCTTTGGAGCCATGCATGCACGCGGTTGAGTAAGACGAGGTGTCAGAGCGCACGCGACGGTGTTCCCAAGGCAAGGTCTGCGAGCGGCGGCACTTGGCGCAGCAGGTCGGCGTGGTGATGCCGAGTGTGCGGCGCCTAGGCGAGGAGTAGCGGCGAGCAGATGAGGTGCTGCAGCGACGACTACGGTGGACGCGGACGAGAGCCGAGAAGATGATGTCCGACCTTGTTAGGCACGCCTAGTGCCGTGGTAAAATACTTCGCGTTAAATTGTGCTATCGCATTACGATATTAGTTGTGCATGTTGCATATTAGTCATGAGCATGGCATATTTTCATGCATGTTTTATTGTAAAAATTGTTTGATAGCTTAGACCGGTGCGACTCTCCAGTTATGTCTTATTTGTGCGTAGGCGTGATTATGAGAGGATATATATTGGTGAATGCGAATGATTAGATTGTTGTAGCAAATTTGTGTATTGTTGCTCGATGAATGCCGGATTAAGTATATTATGGGATTGTTGATCGGACAATATTGTTTTGGAGTCGTATGGAAATTTTGGTGATCTTAGATGATAAATTAATTGGAGAGTATCCTCTCGTTGGATTAGTAATTTTTGGAGTTTAGACGCATAAGGATTTTATGAATTAATACTTGATGGATAGCTCTTGTGATGATATTTATGGAAATATGGATTTTGAATCAGACGATTTATTTAATCGCAAGCAAGTTGGTAGGATGCTTTAAGTAATATCTATGTGAGTAGTACATGCTAGATTTGGAAGAAGGTAGGAATGGGTTATTTGATTGTGGATAAATAGTTGGATTGTCTTATAATTAGTGGTTAAGTCCCATGTACCGAGTTGATAGAAATGTGTCCTAAATCGAGTTAGTAGATAAATGATCCTTAGTTGATCATAGAGAGACATGTGTGATTGGATTGTTAGATGTCATACGCGACTAATCCGGTGAAATGGGTATAAGTTGATTGGTTAGTGAGTTGTTAAATGTTGGACATGCTTGTAAATTGCAAAAGCTCGCTAGGTGTTGGTTAGTCAAATAAACCTCAATCGGTGGAAATTTTGGTATATGCGAGGGTGATTTGCCGATGCGAGACTAGTAGAGCTAGATAGTTAGTATTAGCTTAAATAGTATATTAGAGAACATTGATGGATTTAATCAAGGTCATATGCCCATGAGTCGGTGGATTTCGTGTAATTATCGGATAGGTTGTTTATTTGGAAGATCGTGAATTCGGGCATCACTCAATGGATTGACTACCTTGATAATGTCTTAGTGGAGGTTAGTGCGGGATTTAGATCAAGATATGAGAATATAATTGGAGAGTGTTATACATGTGATTGGATTCAACACAGAGAATCGGTTAAGTATATGATTATGAGAAGACTAGATTGGTCGGTAGATGTTTTCCTTTAGGAAATAAATTGAAGAGAAAAGAAAATACATAGACCCCACTTGTCATGGCAGAGGCTAGGTCATCCTACCTATAAAAATTATTTAATGCAGTAGCAAAATCAGAAAAGAATTATTTTTACCCGAAAAAGTCTTTTAATTTCAATAATTCATAACTAATTCATATGAACTCCAAATGGGGTGATTCAATTTTTATTGATCTTAAATTTTAATTACCTTTCCTGCCATGTAAAGATTATCCCTACCACTGTTCTACAAATTTTCATAAACAATTAAATTCAGATGAACGATGAATCGAACCATGATTTTTCAAAGATTTTCCGAAAACTGATTTTCAAACTATTATAACTCTCTCATATAAACTCCAAATGGAATAATTTTTGTACCTAAATTCATATAAAATCATAATATAGCTACTGTATAAATTTCATGCATTTTGGAGCAATTTGAGTTTTTGGCTATTTCTCGGTGTTTATTCGATATCGTTTTTCTTTAGATTCCGAGTTGCCGGAAGTATGAGAGTAAATAACCGAGAGTGAGCAAGTGAACTACCAGCAAGGCAAGCATCATTTGAACTTTCTTTTGCATCATATTTGATCCCAGTTTTGGTTAAGTTAGTGCAATGATAATTGCTTGCATGCTATTTTGATTATGTCAATATTTTTGTGATGCGTAGTTTAGATATGTCCTATGCTTGAGGTTAATCTTGAATTATGCCAACTCCTATATGCTTAAGATAGGATGTGTGAATTATGGATTATGGAATTGCTTAGCCATGCAAGTCTAGATACGGTAGTTCGATCGTCGGGAATAACCCGGCGGTTTTGGGATACACACAACTCTTACTTTATGTTTTTACTTCAGATCTTTGTAACTGTTTTATGAGTAAAATTTTGTCTTTCTAAATGAGATTTGGTCCGGACAAGTGTTGGTTAGTAATGGTGCTTTGTGCACGAGCATTGGGTAAGTGGAAGGACTTGTCTGGACAATTGAGGACCGAACTTTGGTAACGTCGTTAATTCAAGTACACTCGTGCTGCCACACGCGGGTTGGGAGCCGTATGGTTAAGTAGGGGGAGGGTTTTATTGTGTTAAGTCCTTGGTGGTGTAAGGGGCATAGCGACCGTGAAATCCTATGTCCTTTGAGGAGCCGATGTAATCCTTTATAGTGTGCAAGGGAGCACCAATTCTTTTGTTTTGATTGCATCGGTATTTCCAATATAACTTGTGAGCCCCCTAGCAAGTGCTATCCGACGCTTGTACTAGGCAAGGAACCATCTCACAAGGGGGACTTAGCTCAATAGGGCTTTCTTGCTGAAAATGACTGTATCTTGATTTACCCGGCCAGCATACCATAGGAAGTATGCTATATTCGGAGGCATCTGGAGGCTTACGGGCTAATCAAGTCGTGTGGGTAAAGTAGTACACCCCTGCAGGGTATAAATCTATTCGAATAGCCGTGTCCACGGTTATGGACAACCGCTTGAGTTCGGGAGTTACTATTGTTAGACTTTTAATTAAAAATTGTGGTTGAACTTGGTATTCGTCATGAACGGGTTGTTCATGTGTTTAGTACATCAAAGTGGGCTGCCACTTTGGTCTTTGTATGATTCAATTGTTTATTACTGAAATGCTTTACTACATGCTTTACTTCTACTTCAAATCTGATTTTAAAATGGGCACATGAAAACTAGTATGTGTAGGATGTTAATGGTTGCGTCTCTTTCGCAAAACTAAACCAATATGAGCCATCCTTTGAATGACCCTTATGCATAACTATTTTTATTTGTGTAAGACTTGCGAGTACACTTGTACTCACCGGATGTTTGTGGCCTTTTCAGGTGAGGAAGATTATGAGTATGACGATCTCGCTAGTGTTGACTTGGGTGACACTAATGAGTAGTGTGCTATCATTTAACCCCCAGTCGGTTGCCGATGGGTGATGGGCATACCACTGCTGGTCTTTTACTTTATCTATTTACTTCCGCTGCTACTTGATACTTTACTTGAATTTGGCCGGTCGGCCGTTTGTAATAAGCTGTAGATCTTAACTATTATGTAGTATGTCTTTTGATCTCTTGTTGTATGTGTTGTATGGATGTAATCAACGTTGGATGAGGGTATGAGTATATTGGTCGTTGATCTTGGGAGCCAATATATGTCATACTCGTTGTTGATGAATTCCCATTTAACTCACTAAGTGTAGTGCTTCGATCGAAGAGAATCAACAATCATGTAGCGCCGCAAAGGAGCAGCGCATGATCGTTGAGGCTCTAGTATTCGGCTAAGCCTCTCACTTGGATAGAGTTAAATTGGAATTCATTTACCGGAGACCCGTGATTATGTCCCTAAGACCTTGTCTAATCTCGGTCTTATGGAGATAATTACCGGGGTCCCCACAGTATTGTTGTTAATGATGATACTAAGATTATATCTTGATGATGTTGTTGCTTCTGTGATGTACCTCTAGATGTTCTAGAGAAGACTCCTTATACCTATTGTTGATTATAGTGGAACATTTGGGAGTAGGTTGTGCAAGCCCTGTGGTTTTTACACCTCACATTGATGAGGTTTTCTACGTAAAACGTTGTGTCACTTTGTGCATGTTCTTATTATTAATTCTGTTGCTTATTTATTGGTTGAAGCTATCCTCATTGGTTCACTACAAGTAGAAATGTTGAGCTTCTGTTAATTGCAATGTTTAGCCCCAACAATAATCAAAGAGGACATAATGCAACTTATTACAGTTCTCAGAGTTAAGGGCTTCCAACCTCCACTGGATCAACTCGGCCAACGTTGTTCTCATCCCAAAGAAGGATGACGCAGAAGATATCTCCCATTGTAGTCTAATCCATAGTGCAGCCAAGATAATTTCTAAGGTTTTGGCAATAAGACTAGGGCCATACATGTCCTCACTACTTTGCTGTTCAAATTGTACATCGCAAAGGCCTTCGATTCGATTAGATGGGAATACCTTCTAGACCTGCTCCAAACAAGAGGTTTCCCAAGCAGATAGAGGAACTAGATCACAGCCTTGGTCTCCACGTTGTCTTCAAGAATCACCCTTAATGGAGTTCCGGGCACATGGTAGAGGACTTCAACAAGGAGACCCCCTCTCCCCTCTTTTCCTATTTTGGCAATCGACCTGCTCCAGAAACTATTGGACCTAGCCACTGAACGAGAGAGCCTACATAAACTAATTAAGAATCCAGGCGGCAAAAATTATAACCTCCCTTTATGCGCATGATGCGGCCATTTTTGTCACACCGAGCAAGGAAGACCTTGAGGCTTTAGCCAGGATCCTGCACAGTTTCGGGTAACAGGCCTCACTACAAACCTCCAAAAAAGCTCAGTGGTGGGCATTAGATGCGACACGGTAGATGTGCAGAGTGTCTTGCAATTTTTTTCAGCCATGCAAACCGTCCTGGCCATGAAATACATAGGGTTTCCACTGGCGATAAAGAAGCTACGCCAACTCGACTTCCAGTCACTTGAAGACAAAGTTGTGGCCAAGTTAGTCTCCTAGAAAGGGAAGCTTCTAACCCCGGCGGGAAGGACAACCTTAGTTAAGTCGGTACTCACATCTCAAGTGGTATACTTTCTCACATCAACCAGGGCACCGAAGAGTGTCCTGTGACATTTGGACAAATGACGAAGAGGCTTCCTCTGGTCTAGATTGGAGACCACCATTGGAGAGGGGGGCATGCAAAGTAAAAGTAAACTGGGAATGGACCTGTCGTCCGAAATGCTTAGGAGGCCTAGGGATCCTCCAACTAGACAAGTTCACAAGGACACTTCAACTCCGATGGCTGTGGGGGCAATGGACAACACCGGAAAAACCATGGGCGGGAATGGAGAACCTGTGTAATGTGATGAAAAGGACTCATCCCTCTTTAGTGCTTGTACGTGGATCACTTTAAGGGATGGCTGATGAGCAAGCTTCTGGAATGGGGCATGGCTCAATGCAAAAAGACCGCACAACATGGCACCCTCCATCTATGACATTTCTCAGCAAAAGAAGCACATAGTACACAAAGCCCTACTAAATGACGACCGAATAAAAGACAATGACCTTACAGCTCAAATTACCGTTCAACACCTAATAGACTTCCATCTTACTTTGGGAGCAACTTAAGGTAGTCTAACCGTCCCCTGGTGTTGAGGACTAGAAAACATGGAAATTCACGACGAATGGCACCTAGACGGCAGCTTCGCCCTACAGGACCCAATTCTTGGGATCGATTGCTACAGACCATAACCCCATTATCTGGAACTCGTGGGCCCTACAAAATGTAAATTCTTTGCTTGGTTGGCGATCCAGAATAGACTCTGAACATCGGACAGGCTCCAACGACAGGGATGGCCACACTACTACAAAAATGATTTGTAGCAACACCACCTTTTTCACAGTAGAGGCGGCTCACTTACCAAGCGCCCCTACAGTGGCTGAGCTCGGCCCAGCTATACCAACCACCTCTACAAATGGTTCAGGAGGCGGTGGTATCACCAACCGCCCCTACAAATGGTTAGATTTGTAGGGCGGTGGAAATACCACCGCCCCTCTGCTTGATTTGTAGAGGTGGCTGGTTTATCCAGCCGTCCCTACTGGTTCATTTGTAGGGGCGGCTGGTTATCCAGCCGCCCCTACAAATCGACCAGCATATATAGCAGATCCCTTCTTCCTCCTCGAGCCGCACAAAGGCAACCCGAGAGAGGAAGGAAGGGAGGCCTTGGGCACCTCCCAAAATTGCTATTTTGAGGGGAAGGTTTTGAGTTAAATTCCTTTGGTGGAGAGGTTGTTGGAGGTAAGAAAATGATTTTCCATACATCTTTTGAAGTTTTAATGGTGGATTATTGCTTAATTAGAGTTTTGATTTTCTCTCTCTTCTATGGTGTTTGAGTAATTTATGGAGCAAATGAGGCTAAAATTTTGAATATGCTAGGCTAAATTAGTTATGGGAATAATGCCATACCCTTATTTAGTCATTCTTCCTTGATTTTAGTAGACTATTAATTAGTTTTATGGATGTTTGAGCTACATCTAGATCTAGATACCTAGAATTAGGGTTTGTTTTTTTTACTAATTACATTGTTATTAATTTAGTGGAATATATTTACAATTGCTATTTACATTGCACCATACATTTAGAATTATTAATCGAATTTAGAATATCCTTCCATAAAATTTCTATGTATATTTTTTTGAAGTAATAATTAATTTGTGAAGTATTAATTAGTCCTATTAATTCTTATCTTTGTTTTCTATATTGAAATAAAGATGGACGACAGGAACTCTTGGATGTATGGTAAACAAAGGTGGGAGCCAAGTTTCCGTGATGAAGTGGATAAATTTCTTCAAGCCGCAGAGAGCCATGCAATGTCGAGCAATAATAGTGGTGAAATTCTTTGTCCGTGTAGCGATTGCAAGAACTATCTCGCATGGAAAGATGTGACTATCATTAGATCACACTTGATTATGCGAGATTTGTTAAAGACTACACAGTTTGGAATCATCATGGTGAAGCGGTTATTAACAACGTTGATCCGTAAGAAGACGACGACGATTACCTTGATTGCATGGACCAATATGTAGCTGAATATGATGCGAAATAGACCGTGAAGAAGAAGGTAGTGGTGGTCATAACGACGGTGGTGGCAATGATGGCGGAGGACGTGTCGGGATGAAGATGACGGTGATTATTTGGAGGAAATGCTTGGGCCATTGGACCGAGATTTTACTAAAGAGCCCAAAGGTCTAGAAAATTTGGAAAGGGTTAAAAAGCCTCGAAGGAGACTTTGTATGGTGTTGAAAAGGGTTGTCCGACACATCGGGCGGTGCTACGCTTTGTGCTTGAGCTACTCATCCCGAAGGCTAAATGCGGTGGTCGATCAGTAGTTTCAATGATCTGCATGCGCCTCTGTCTTGGTTGCTTGCCACACCAAACTCGATTCCGCCAACACATACTGGCGAAGAAGGTTATAAGTCCATTGACAATGGGGGTTGAAAAAATCCATGCATGCCCGAACCATTGTATCCTTTACCGTGGCGATACGTTCAAGTCACTAGATAAATGCCCCCGGTGTGGCACTAGTCGTTACAAGAACAATGACCTTTACAACGGGGAAGAAGCCTCCACAGGGAAGAAGAGGAAGAAAGGTGGGAAAAAGGTGGTACAAGATTCTCAACCCAAAGAGGACACTCCATTAGGCATCGATGCAAAGCAGAGAAGAATCCCTGCCTTGGTAATGTGGTACCTACCAGTCGTCGATCGCTTGAGGCGTATGTTCCTAAACCCTAAGGAAGCTTCACTCATGACATGGTGGGATGATGAACGCAAGGTGGGTGATGGTAAGATTGGACACCCGGCCGATGCTACCCAGTGGCAACGCTTTGATGCGAAATACCAAGAATTTAGCAAAGACCCAAGGAATGTACGGTTTGGCCTTAGCACAGATGGAATGAATCCCTTCAATGAGAGAACCAGTGAGCATAGTACATGGCCAGTGATCTTAACCATGTACAACATCCCAACGTGGTTGTGTCAGAAGAGAAAATATCTTCTCCTCACTATTCTCATTCAAGGTCCCAAACAACTAGGCATTGATATAGATGTGTTCCTCGAGCCTTTGATGCAAGAAATGGAGAGGCTATGGCGGTATGGAGAGCCGATGTACGACGCCTTGTAAAGGAGGACTTCATATGTAGAGCCATTATCTTTGTCACTACCAATGATTACCTCATACTGTTTGCTTTGTCCGGACGGATCAAAGGGAAGACAGGATGCTTAGTATGCTTGGATGGTACTACATGGGTGTTCTGGATGCATTCAAGAAGACAGTTTACCTAAGGTACCGACGATTCTTAAAGACAACTCACGATACCGCAGCAAGTTGTTCTTCAAATTTTATGACAACAAACCGAGACCGAATCCCTCCGAGAGACGTCAAATCGGGCAACATGTGTTCGAAATGGTGAAACACATACATGTCGATTTTGGAAAGAAGAATGCGGATGGGACAAAGAGAGATAGAAGCACACCTCCTGTCCCCGGTGTACCTTTTAAGAAAAAGTCGATCTTCTTTAAGTATCTGCCTTATTGGCCGGACTTGGAGGTCCCCCATGCCATTGATTCTATGCACTTACAGAAGAATGTATTTGAGAGTCTCATTGCTACCTTGATGGACACAGGCAAGACAAAGGATGGTCTAAGATCACGGAAAGACATGGTGCAGCTAAATGTGAAGCCAGAGCTTCACCCGATACCTCAGGGTAATGGAAAATACCTCCTACCCGCAGCTAGTTTCAACCTGACTCCAGATGAGAGGAGGGCGATCTGCAATTTCTTGAGAGGGGTAAAAGTTCCCACTGGTTTTTCAGCCAACGTGAAGAAGCTAGTGTCAATGAAGGACCTGTCAATAACACGCTTCAAGGCTCACGATTGTCATGTGATGCTCACATTGTTCCTACCTATTGCAATCAGGGCTATAGAGCCAGAGTTCTTGAAAATGGCCATCACCCGCATGTGTTACTTCTTTTCAAAGATCTCACAGAAGACGATTGGTGAAAATGAGCTTCGTGACCTACATGAATTCGTGGTGGAGACAATAAACCAACTAGAGATGTGTTTACCTCCGCTTTTTGATATAATGCCACATCTCATGATTCACATGGTTCATCGAATCTGTGCACCGGGCCCTTGCTACTTACATGAAATGTGGTCCTCTGAGCGGTTCATGTCGGTTCTTAACCGATCGTGCATGTCGAGCATGCCCGAGGGCTCCATGATAGAGGTTACAATACCGAAGAAGTCGTCGAGTGCTGTCAAGAGTACCTAAAAGTACAAAGAGGGATTGGTAAACTCGATTCTCGTCACAAGGGTAGGCTGACTGGGAAGGGCACCAAGGGGAGAAAAGTCTTCATCGACAAGGATTTCAACGAAGTTAGTCGAGCTCATTATAGTGTCTTGCAGAGTACAGAACTGATGCAACCGTACATTGATGAACACTTGGATGTCATTAGGGCAGAGAGTAATGGCCGCTCTGACGATTGGGTCATGAAACAGCACAAGCATCGATTCACTACATGGTTGAAGGAGCAAAACCTACCGAATGGGGAAACCAGAGATGATATTACCATCGAAAGGTTGGTGAGGGCCCATCGAGACAAGTGACATCATGGCAAGCTTACGACATCAATGGGTACACGTACTATACCAGCGCAAAGGATAGTAATTGTGTGAACCAAAATAGCGGCGTTCGAATAGAAGCCATCAACGGAATGGGGCAAAAGACCCCATACTTTGGCATCATAGATGATATATGGGAACTTGACTATGGAATGGGTATACTGATGGCCATGTTTAGATGTCATTGGGTCAAACAACACCAAGTGAATGAGATCGGGTTCACGATCGTGGACCTCGAGAATATCGGATCTGTGAGATGACCCTTGGGTGCTCGCTTCACGTGTCACACAAGTTTTATATTTACGTGACCGAAAACTAACCTACCCCAAAAAGAAGACAAAGCATGTGGTTGCCTTCGGAAACAAACTATTATCGGAGTAGACGGAGTGGATGATGTTGATGAGTACAATAACTATGATGAAATGCAACTATTCACCGACTTTCCTAAGAAGATCGGTGTCGTGGAAAGAACTTGCCCAAAGACGTCTCGCCATGGGAACGAAAATGTGCCAAGGGAAACTTGTTACAAAGCTAGTTGTTCAAGTTTGATGCATGGTGTGTGTATCTGTATGTATGTGTGTTCAAAGATGCATGGAGTGTGTTTGGAGAAAATGTCCAAAACCAAAGTTGTATATTTTGATGAGTTCTACAACTTTTATTTTTACATCTGTAACATCCCCATTTTGGCTTGTGTTTCAAATGTAATAAAATGAGGATAATTTAAAACTTTTCTTACACCCTTGTGCTATTGAGCTTTTCTGAAATTCTTGTAAAAGAATTTTGGGAAATCAAAATTAAAATCCTCATTTGTCTCAAGTCAACAACCTCCTTGGTGAAATCGTGTCGAACCCTTGGAAATAATTTTCCTTGGTTCTAAGGTTGCTTTGTGACACCTCGATTTATTTCATAATTTTTGGAAATTATTTGAAATATTTTAGAGGCAAGTCAAACCACAGGTCAAACCTTTGAAATAGCCTTCTAGAGTCATAGAGTCATCAACCTCCAGTTAAAATTTCATGATTTTTGGAGCTAGTTTGCTATCTCTAAAAATCATTCCTAGGTTTAGCTCGTTTTCAAAATCCATAGTCAAACATCAAGAACATACACTTAAAATAATTTTTGTAAAAGAATTTACTTCAATTAAAACTATGGAAATAATTTATTTAAATCTTATAATAATTATAATGAATAACTATAATTTTTCCCAAATTTTTGTAGCTAAATTCAATCCACATAAAATTCAAACTTGCTTCAATAACCTATTTAGGGCGACTTGTAACCTCAACCGCCCTACAAATCGCGAAATGCACCGGCCGAGAGCACCATATGAGCGCATCGCGAGCCGTCCGTTTGGAAATCAACGGCCCAGATTGCTGGAGCATTCGGACTGCCCGATTGCCCTCTGATTCTCAGCCGTTGGATTCTGATCCAACCGTCGCGGGACCGAATTTGTAAATTATTTGTAGGGGCGGCTGGTTCAGGAACCGCCCCTACAAATCTATTTTTAGGGGCGGCTTGTAATATCAACCGCCCCTACAAATCGCCCTCCTATATAAGCTGGAGGGCGCGGGCGAGGCCGAAATCGGCTAAGTCATTGGGCGCGGGCGAATTGTAAAGCCGATAGGCTGCCACAATCTACGATCCGCCGCCGCCAAAATTAGGGTTTGCGGCCGCCGCCGCCGTTAGGGTTTGCGGCCTCCGCCGCCGTCGGCCCGTCTCCGTCCTCTGGCCGCCCGGTCCGTGCGCTCTCACGCCGGTGCTCCCTCTCCGACGCTGGTGCTCCCTCTCCCTCTCCGGTGCGAGGATTTCTGAGTGTCCCCGAGCAGACCTGTGCCTGATAAATCTGGTAAGGTCTTGATAAGATTCCATTCGAGCTTAACATTAGCTACTAAAATTTTTAAAAATGGATTCGTGTTGGTTTGGAACGGAACACTCATCGGTGTTGTTTCTGGTGTCCGGCTTGCTGCCATTGCTCACGGAATGCCCTTGGCCTCATCTCCTCCATTCTTAGTTTTTGTCAAAGCCATTGACATCATGCTTCGAGCGAGACGAGGGTTTTCATGGATTGAGAGTGCACTTGCACTTTCATGGTCCCTAGTATTTTAGGGAAAGATTAGCAGTGATACTCTAGTGTTGATCAATGATAATGGACCCTGTGAGTTTAGTGGTTAATTAGGGTCCAAATAAATGATAATGGACCCGTGAGTTTAGTGGTTAATTAGGGTCCAAATACATGATAATGGGGTTAGTTAAACGTGGGTGAATGATAGTTAAGAATTGTTAGTCAATTATCGCTAAGTATGGCAATTAGAAATAACACTTCAGTTTGTGTTATTAGCATTCAGGCAAAGTACAAAATCGATCCAGTTGGGTCCTTCCTCTATATCTCTAGCTCTCTGTTGGTATAAGCATGTATGTATGATTCTACGTTCATGTCATTGAGTGATTGATTTAGGATAATGACAATATTTGTATAAGAGACATATACTCACATCATTAAGTAAGAGTAGTTAATAAGGTGATAAGTTAGATATATAATCAAATGACAGATTGTGTTATCACATAGTAACCTTCAGTGGATAAATCAACAACTATTGATGCACATACCCTTGCATAATAGATGTTTCTTAGAGCAAGACGTCAATACTATTATCACAATGGCCAATTACGGCAAGATCTAAAATGGTACTAATTAGATTTCATTTACTTCTTCTATTGTCAGTAGCATCATTTGCCTTCCACCCTCTCAAGAACTTGCAGAAAGGCCAAGCATGAACTTGATTCGTTTCACCAGCCATAGAGATTAGGTGAAGTGGAAATGTTGGACCAGGTTTTATCTTTCGCTACTGACAAACCCTGGATTTAACTACATTAGCATGTCTTAATATGTTGTAGATACACGTCCCGTCGATGCCATGCTCATTTAGGGTATTAATCACGGACTAGCTATACTGCTTCGCATACATGCCAAATGTTTTCATCTGTATGACTATGACCAAACCTGAGATGAAATCGAATAATCCTGCCATTTAGCCTATTTTATTTAACAACATTGGCTTAAGTGCAAGTCCACTCATGATGTTTATATGTTTAGAAGTCACAACTCCCAACAAATTTTCCTGATTCTTAATGGCATACACAACAACTATTGATGCACATACCCTTGCATAATAGATGTTTCTTAGAGCAAGACGTCAATACTATTATCACAATTTAAATTTCTTTCTTTTTCTATGACCGCATGGTGCAAACGGCAATATCTTGGAAAAATCCTGCCCTTGCATATGTGCTTGATGATTTCATTACTATTTGGTCTTTCAAGGTCTTATGCTTGTGTTGTTCCTGTACAGCTGCTTAATCTATTTCTAGCAGGACAGCCCAATATTTTTTTGGGGTAGTAGTTTAGTTATATCTCTAAATTGGCCCCCTCTGCGTTTTTCTCCAAACTCCGCCACATGAAGTTATCTAAGCGTATACTGTTTATCTAAGCGTAGGACTTAAAAATAACAACTGTAGAAATTAAGAACAACGGAGAAATCGAACATGCTGATTGTATACATGGTTTTATGTGTTGTTTAAAGGGGCACATGGCTTGGTATGTTGTATACCGAGGACGACAGACGGGGGTCTTTGCAACCTGGGCTCAATGCCATGCTCAAGTCACTGGTTTTATAATTCTTTGCTACAAAAGCTTCCAGTCAAAACAAGAGGCAGAGTCTTCCTACTTGGAGTTCAACCGTTGTGAAGATGACAGAGTTTTTGCAAAAAAATCTTGGCTATTTCTTGTTTGCATGGTTCAGTCTTTAATGTTGGCAGTGCTCATCTTTTACATTGTTAGACGTGGGAACAATTGTCTGTGATGTTGTACCTATAACCATGTACTCATCTATTGGCTATGGCCCTTGTGAGGTATTGGGACCCATTTCATGATGACTAATGAGGTAGTTAGACTGTTGTAACGCCTCTTATGCTCTCAAACTGAGTTTCTGTTTTAATGATCATGTCAATTCTCATTGGAGTGCATATGTTCTACTTGTACTACTCTCATCTCTCTTCCTTACTACTATTACTGCTATCTTCTCTTCTTCCTTACTACTACTACTGCTGCTCTATTAGAGGATCAGTAATAGTGTTGTTTATCTGTATTTGTTGCATCTATTAGAACAAAGCACAAAATGACGGGGACAACAGAGGACACAACCCGAGGCCCCGAACAAGTGCCAATCTTTGAAGACGAACAACCAGAGTTGCTTATCGAGGAGCAGTTCAACCGTGAGCTAGACGATGATCTACAAATGTTATTAGATGGGGACCATGAGGAGGCTAATGATGAAGACGCGCGAGGATGAAGAAGAGGGATATGTAAGTCCGGAGGATCCTTTCCCACAGTAATGCATGCAGGCCAACCAAGAGGAGTTGGACAGGATTTTGATCCGAACGAGGAGGTAGGGATAAAGCCTTATTTCATACATTATGCTTGTATATAAGATCGTGTTATCATTACTAACACTTCGACCTAATAGGCCCTTCTCGAACTCTACGACGTCGCGACATCTCGCTTGAGACAAGAAGTAGCAAAGGAAGGCTGGAGCGAGGCAAGAGCCACAGAGCCACGAGGCAAGAAGTAGCAGAGGACAGCGATGGCGCCTCGGCTCCACAACCCAAGCCACAAACTCGGGCAGCCGGGCAAAGAGGGACGAGGAAAGAAGTGCTAACATATATCCAAAGGACACAGTACATGTGATAAGAGAGGTCGGGAGGCTAGGGAGCCACTTGAGCCAAAACATCTCGAGCTAAGTGGCGTAGCAATTGGGGCGCTGTAAGAGATGAGTTGAACCCGCAATCCCAACTTGGAAAGAAGTACCACCGATACAAAGAAAGTCTTATGGGATAAGCCGATGACCAGTTTTAGATTCCGCGGAACCGAGGAAATGGTGCGCCGTCACGCTATGAAGGAGATTGGAGAGTCATGGAGAGGTTGGAAGTCGTCTCTCAACGTCGATATGTCCAAAGGGATTAACTCCCTTCAAGGAGTTTGGCAACATAACTCTGGACAATGGGAGCGGTTTGTGGCTCGAAAGACTTCAGCGGAAGCATTGGCCTCGGTGCGTAACAGCGGCGCGCGAAGAACGTGCACCACCATCATCTAGGACCGGTGGGTACTATGGAAAGGAAGAGCAATTTAGGAAGATAGAGGAAGATGCCGCATCACCGGGACATACAACTTGCGGGGTTTCAAAGCGCACAAGGAACTGGATCCTTTCGAGGAATAAAGAAGCATCCAAGGCGCTTAAGTTTAGTAAGCGGAGATCAAGAGACAGTATCAAAGATCTTGAACTATCTTGAACAATGGCAGAAGGGCTTATTTAAGCCTTCCAGGAGAGGGATGAGCTTAGCCTTGCCTTGGGAACCCCGAGCACACAGCCGTGTCGGGGCTAGGGAAAGAGTGATATGGAAGGAGGGATTTGAAGAGGATAGGCACATGTACAAGAAACATGATAGAGACCGAGAGGCTAACCTTGAGGTCCAAGTAAAACTCTAGTTGCGGCGTTGCGGAGCAAGGATCACAACGGAGGCACGAATCGTAATGCCACCACCGGACAAGCTGGAAGTTCGCAGCGACCAAGGTTCCACTGCAGCCACAACCGCCGTCGATCGCATACGGAACCTACTCCTTGCACTTTGGTTGTTCTCATGGGCGGCAATCAAATATGATTGAGGTGGCAACGGGTGAGGCACATCCTCCGGAGGCACTTATCACACTAATCGGATCCCGCCGGACTACACTAGGGTCGAGATTCGGGCCGTGAAGTCCGAATTCAACCGATGGAGGATAGACTTTCCAACTCTGAGGACTCCAAATACTCGAGAAGTAGTGAACCGATTCGTCCTCGCACAAGCGAGACATCATATTGACTACGATTACATCGCGCGTGCGGAACACCGTTACGTTTGGAGGAGTTGAGGAGGGAGATCTGGACACCACATCATGACCAACAATTGCACGAGATGCGAACACGCCACCTCGCGATGGCGTGCCTCATGATATGCCACCGTCTTCACCGCCTCACGGAGGATGTGTAGAGCCGACACATGAACAACAAGAGGCGCACAACAGCATGAAGAGCATGCGGAACAAGTTGATGCACCGAAGGTGCCCACGGCGAGCGAGAAATTGAAAAAGCATCCAATCAAGATAAGGTCACTTATGTGCCGATGACGGATGTCGTGGGGTGGAAAGGTGGTATGGCCATGATATGTTCAAGCCGGAGAACCAAGCGCCAAGATCCGAGAAGGCGGTCACCACAGCGGAAACAAGTGCAAGCGGGCACCAACCAAAACCAACGGGTTACTTGCAAGTACGTAAATGTTGAATGCATCACATGGTCAAAGAATTGCCCGCAAAAATATGAAAGAGGCAAGTGTTTCCTTCCAAATCGGGTGATCCAAACCTACCAATTGGAATGAAAAGGTTTCATGATTGGTACTTGCGTGCTATCCCGACGAAGGTAAATCTCATAGAGGCAAGGTTCCCGCCCATGACATTTGGAGGCCCAAAAGGACAAATTGCCTTTGACTTTGATGACATCCATACTATCTTTCGCCTCGGAGAAATGGAAACCAATCTCATTCGCGTGTGGTGCTGTAAGTCCTACTCCTATTGCATTGATATGATTGTAATCTTTAGATTTTGTTATAACTAACTAACCCGCGCTATGATTTGTAGAATGCAAGTGCACATTTCAAGTAAACTTCCTAGCAAAGACCAAGCAGGGTACTTGGACCCTCAATTAATAGCCCAGACGATGTTTAATTTCCCGGCAAGTGGGGACTGACCACAAGGAGCTGGCCCGTGGAGAGACCGTTGAGGAGAAAGATAAAATACGGAATGAAAAATTAGGAAGGAGTGCTATAAGGTTGCGGCGTATATTTGAGAGCTTTCTCGAATGCAAGACAAATCCTATATATTTCTACCCTACAACTTCAAGTAAGTTTAACTATATCCTTCAATCTTTAATGAGCCATATTATTTTGTTCGATGCAAACGAGCTTATCTATTCCTATGATTAAATTCATGTAGCAAGCATTGGATTTGTGTAGTATCGACCTCAAGCTAGGCATGGCGTGGGTCATGGATCCACTTGATTATGACGAGTCGCTTTACAAAGATTTCATAAGCATTCTTAAGACGTATACTTATCAACCATCCTCATCGCTTTTGACTTTTCAATACTAACTAACTTGCTTTTGTTAAATTCATTCGAGCGAGCGTCTGCATGTACTCGTCAACAAACTCAAAGGGTGCATGATCCGAGAGGAAGGGTGACCTATATGTCAAAACAAGATGGCGGTAAGTGCAACTTACTTTAGTACTTACATTACGTTGCCGCCACAAGCATTGACGTTTTTATATGCGAAACTCACGATTGCCACAAGCGAAGTCCGGGAGTTTGCATCTGTGGATATTACGTATGCACTTACATGAGTGTCACCGGTGCTTACAGAGACACCCTTTATGGTATGTTATAACTAATTCACTCGTCGTATAACACACGCATATGTTATGAAATACTAAACTTAAAATTGTCTTGTAGTGGAAAGATGAGATAGGAATTTGTAGAAAACCACTCAACGATGATAGCCTCCTGGAGCTCGTCGGGGACATTTGCAACTTCATAATGGATGCTATTATACACGCGAGGTACATACCATGACGACACGTCTATGCTAGGGCGTCACCACAGTACGAGTTCCTTCGTGAGTGGGAAGGAATGCATTTAGGACATTGAGAACAATGTGTATGTAATGTTATCGCACTTTATGCTACAAGTGTTTCTAATGATAAATTATAAACATGATGTTGCGCGATGTGAATATAATGTCTCGTTGAACTTGTTAATATCATGTCTTCAATTATATATATATATATCATGCATGGTTTGATATATATACCGTGGTTTGAGAATTTGAATTTTTTTGGCGGAAAAGCAGTTGTAGATGCGTTTGTGGTTGCAAGCCGCCTCCACGAGAAAATTACAGAGGCGGTGGTCATCTAAGCCGCCCTTACAAATCTAATTTGTAGAGGCGGCTTAAATCCAGCCGCCTCTACAAAACAGCTTTGTAGGAGCGGCTCTAGACACCAACCGCCTCTACAAATAAGATTTGTAGGGCGGTTGGACTTCGCCTCTACAAATCTCTGATTTGTAGCGACGGTTGGGTAGGGGCGGTGGCGAGCCGCCTCTGAGGCTCACCACCGCCCCTACGAGTTGCTCTGTTGTAGTAGTGCCAAACATTGGACGCTGCATTCTCTACCGATAGCTATCGGAATCGGCAATGCACATTTTCTCCACTTGCAGATTTTTGGCGTGCATATGGAGTATGGTCTCCAACTAGCTTGGCTTACCGACCCTCCAACCATCCCTTTGGACGACCTATACTACAACCAAAGACTAGTGGATGGAAACCATCAGTGCTCGGGGATCACAAAGAAAGGCCATAGCAAGTCTAATCATTCTAGTAACTTAGGAGATCTGGAAAGAGCGAAATGAGAGAGTTTTCAAAAACAAATGTGCCGCACCACAGTCCCCGCTTTTGATTATTAAAGATGAGATGAGAGCTTGGTGCATCGCGGGAGCAAAACGCCTAAAACCCATAATTCCGAGAGCTTAGGCTTTTCTGGACCTGTTTTAATTTTTTTTCCTTCCCTTGAGACTATCTTTAGCTCGTGTTACTGTCTTTTGCACCCCTTATTAATTAATTCATAGTCAAGTCTTTTGCACGTGCGTTTCAAAAAAAAATTAACAAACTAAATCGGTTGTTGTTGGTGCGTGCTACAATAACATGCTACAGTACCTCATGTGCTTCCTAGATGCATGAACTACAGTAAAGCAAGCTCATACACACGCTATTACTAACCCCTCAATGAAATAGCTTGTCCTCGAGCTGGTACCTTGGTGTCCCCGTGACGACAAGAGGACTCGTTGCCAGCATTGTGTCATGTGAGACATCAACCGAACTCTGGTGATGGTTGACGACGATGACGGGTAGCCGTTAACATGTCACAACATCGAGGATGTGAAGCATCTTATGTTGGGATTTTTCCTTCCTCCTTGCACTGTCCTACTTCTTACTTCGAAAGGAAATCGCTCGGCTTCTCAAGACCAGAGATGCGCTCTGCTGGATGCGCCGCTTCCTCAATGGGACCCGTCCTCGATGTGACGCTCACGGAGACAACATCTACGATCTTCTCTTGAAACACTCTGGCTTGCCTCCTTTTCTTCACGTGTAGTAGCAAACGTGCTTGCCCTGCCTTTCAACATGAGCAGCAGCACCCTGCTCCTCTATACTTGAAGAAGCAACGCGAGACAACACACGAGAGAACACAATCGAAACAATTTCTTTTCGGAGCATACTGCTCCTCTTTTTCTTCTTTTCTATTTCTCTCAACTCATCTTACTTCTTTTCTATTTCTCTCAACTCATCTTACTTCTTTTCTATTACATGCAACTCATATTGCTTCTTCCGATTGTATAAAGGTGCTAGCCGCTAAGCCTCCTTTATACCCATACACACGCTAGGCCAAGCCGACTCACGCGCACACAAAAACCGACTCGACTCCAACATCTAAAACAAGCAAAAACTCGGACTCTAAAACGTAAGCAAAAACAGAAATGGATTAAACAAGATTAATCCTAACATTCACCCCCTTAATCTTGTTTATTCACCTTGATCACGTTGATCTTTTCTCTCATCTGAACTTCCAAGTCTTTCTCTTTTAACCGCACTCCGTCGTCATTCCTTCTGGTGTCTGACTCTCGCTTGCACTTGCTCCTTCCGAGCCATGCACAAAACCAACTCTTGCCGCGCCGCACTGGATGAACTCGTCCTTCCTTGCACGCCGCTGGACCGGAGCACTGCTCCCACGACCACTGGCCGGAGCACCCGCTCCCACGACAACTGGGCGGAGCACTGCTCCCGACCACCTCGGTTTCACCATTACAGCCTCTCGCTCTCTCTCTTGGAACAAGTCTGTCCACTTCCCTGCATACATCATAGCTGAGGCTACACCGCCTCTCCCTCTTGCATCAACTTCGTGTACACCGAGCCCTTCATGCACGTGGGATTCGCCGTCCCCTGGAGCTCCCTGTGCGCCTTGCTGCATGCCGTCTAGACCTCCCAAGGCTCCGCCCGTTGCGCTTCCTGCGCCAACTGCGTGCCACCTCTGGGTTCCGCCATGTTTTTGTTCGATATCCAAAAACCACTCTGGCTCCTCCAGATCGTCCTTCACACAAACCGGTTTACAAGTTTTCAAGGAAATTTTGTACAACCGGTTTGGGGATCTTTTCACCTTCATCAATAAATCTTTGTTCTTGTCATAGACACGCAAGAACTCATACTGTAGCACCACCCTGCACCCCCGTTCCGCCATCTGCCCGAGACTAAGTATGTTGTTGCACAAACTCGGTATAAAATAAATTTCAGTCAGCATCCTCTGATCACCGTTCTTGCATTGCAACAGCATTGATCCTTTGCCTCTTATCTCCACCGTCGAGCCATCAGCAAACTTGACCTTCCCTGAAATCTTCTCGTCAAGCTCATGGAACATAGAACGATCTCCCGTCATATGATTGCTTGCTCCATTGTCCAAGTACCACAAATCAGTGTGATCATGGTTGCCTTCCTCCGTTCGTAGTTTAGGAACTACGTTCTCTTCATTCAACATCACCATGACTGGCACTTCTTTGTCACATAAGGAGAAAAGTAGAGCTGGTTCGTCATCGTCTTCACAAGCTCGGGTGAGGTCTGCCTCCTCGTTCTTCTTCTTGTTTGGACAATCCAAAGCATAGTGCCCATACTTATCACATTTGAAACACTTTATGTGACTTCGACACTCCGCCGCGTAGTGACCGAATTCTTCACGTTTAAAACGCTTGACATGTGACTTATCACGTGATCTGTCACCACCGCCTTGCCTAGCCCGTCTCCATGTCCTCCTCTGCGCCTCGCCACGCGTATCCATGCTCGCTTCTAGTATCTCCTTTAACAACAACACCGCTCGTTATGGGATGATACCTCTGCTCGTTCGGGTGGTACCCCTCAAGATGGCTCCTCATGCGCCTTGAGGGAACGGTGATCTCCTTGATCTTCTTTGTCTCGGATCGACGAGTACATGAGCGTGGTGGCGGCGGTACAAACTTTTCGTAGCACGCGTAGGTATTTTTAAGCGCCATGCATTCCTCCATCTTGCCACCGAGAGACAATCGATTATACAATGAAGTCGACTTGCGCGAACTCGTCTGGCGATCGGGTTTCTCCCATCCGGAGATTCTCGAACTCGGTATGCAAATTCCGAGCCACACCTCCTTCACACGATCAACTCCTCGTGCATCTTACGAGCGTCACCACGCCTCACGTCGCCGTCTCCTTGCCGATGAGCTGCGGCATCATCGAGTGCGCACCGCTGGTAGATGATGGCCAAAGCCGTTTGGTCCACCTTGTCGTCCACCTTCTTGTCCTTCGCCTTCGGATCGACTGCACCCCAGACTCCCTGGGCACGCATATTCGCTTTCATCTTCATAGCCCACACCGGGTAATTGTCGGTCGTCAGGACAGGATAAAGGAGAGAGAACGGCCCATCCCGGGTCTTCGCCTTGTCGCCCATGATCTTGGTACCACCAAGATCGTAACGCTCGATACCAATTGTTGGGATTTTTCCTTCCTCCTTGCCTTGTCCTACTTCTTACTTGAAGGAAATCGCTCGGCTTCTCAAGACCGGAGATGCGCTCTGCTGATGCGCCAGATTTCTTCCTCAATGGGACCATTGTCCTCGATGTGATGCTCACGAGACAACATCTCGATCTTCTCTTGAAACACTCTGGCTTGCCTCCTTTTCTTCACGTGTAGTAGCAAACGTGCTTGCCTTCCTTTCAACATGAGCAGCGAAGCACCTGCTCCTCTATACTTGAAGAAGCAACGCCGAGACAACACACCAGAGAACACAATCGAAACAATTTCTTTTCGGGAGCATACTGCTCCTCTTTTTCTTCTTTTCTATTTCTCTCAACTCATCTTACTTCTTTTCTATTTCTCTCAACTCATCTTACTTCTTTTCTATTACATGCAACTCCTATTGCTTCTTCCGATTGTATAAAGGTGCTAGCCGCTAGGCCTCCTTTTATACCCATACACACGCTAGGCCGAAGCCGACTCACGCACGCACACAAAAACCGACTCTGACTCAAACATCTAAAACAAGCAAAAAACTTGGACTCTAAAACGTAAGCAAAAACAGAAATGGATTAAACAAGATTAATCCTAACATCTTATGCTATGGCATGGAACATTGTTGGGGCAGGCGTGAGGACATCACAAACTGATCCATGACAATCGATGTGATCCACACCGAAGATGGACCCGCCTCGGCTTTCGGTGCAAAGAATATGGTGGCAAAATGACGTCTACCTTCCTTTTCTCTCGCAAAGATGCCAACAGCATAGCCAAGGGCAGTGCGGTCAGTTGCGGAAGCATCGACAGCGTGTTTGGCGGTGGTAGTAGCATGGTTAGCTCTGATGTCGAGTGGAGCATCCCCTCCTATCTGTTGAGGAACCGTCGCTGGCGAGTCTAGTCCGATCGATAACCTCGTAGACAAACACAGAATCGTAAGAACAATGCATGAACACAAGAACAGAATAAGAGATAGAACACAGAGATGTAGGGGGGACTTCTCTCTTCTCTTTATTCCTTCATTCAACAATCAATCGTTTACAATGAATAGCACCCCCTATTTATAGGCTACGACCCTTCTAGGGTTTGGGATGAGGAGCCCACATTGGGCCAGGTCTACCGGCCTGGGCCCGGTTTCTTAACACTTCCCCTTGGGCACTCATCCTTCATGTCCATGTCTCATCAAAACTCCATAAAAACCCAGTGGGAAAAATTTGGAGAAAGAGTACACGAATCATGTTTTGCTATGCTGCACGAATTGCCTCATTAAAAACCTTAGCTGAGAAATTTCAGGAAAACTCGTCAAGGAAAAAAGAGTACAATCCACCCAATTTCATTTAATCTCCGGGATTTTCACATGACTTAGTATGCTGTACTTTGACTATGTTCATCTTTTGCAATTCATGAGCATAGAAGAACATAGAGTTGATATGCTTTTGTGAGAGGATTCTTCACATAACCTATCTGTACTTGTGCAACACAAGTTGCATTATTTTCATAGATAATAGTGGGGGTTTACGCGGTATTCAATCCACATAACTGCTGGATGTAGTGAATCATCCGCCGAAGCCAAGTACATTCTCGTGAGGCCTCATATAATGCTATTATTTCCGGGTGGTTCGTCGAAGTCGATACAAGACTCTGCTTAGACGATTTCCATGGAATTGCTGTTCCACCACATAGGAATACATAGCACATTCGCTATTTGGTGTATCGGGGGTCCTCAAGTGCAGTTATTTGTATCGCCATTCATAGTTAGGTCTTGGTTCTTTCTATAGAACAGACCAAGTTCTTTGCTTTCTTGGAGGTATCGGAAGATGTCCTTCATTCCCTGCCAATGCCTTTGGTAGGTTCTGTACTATACCTTGCTAATAGGTTCACGGCAAATACAATGCCCTGGTCTAGTATGCATTTGGTAAATACATTAGTGCTTCTATTGCACTTGATGTGGAATTTCGGCCCGGACTTCCTCCCCTCTTCTTTAGGTTTATGCGGGTCTTTGTCTTCTTTGCAAAGATCTCCGACCATTGGCACTTTCAAAGGGTATGCCTTTCCAAGCGAACCTTTCCAACACCTTACGAGTGTAGGTTGGTGACGTACTAAAATCCCTTGAGTCTGCTCAAGCGCAAGCCTAGGCAATATTTGGTTTTACCCAAATCTTTCATTTCGAACTCCGACTCCAGGTAAGAGCTTGCTTTCTTAATATCCTTCAGGGTTCCGATGATATTCAGATCATTTTCATACACTGAGATTATACAAAATCCGTTCTGGGATCGTTGTATAAATACATAGAGATTATTCTCATTTTTCATGTGGCCTTTCTTGCATAGAAAGTTGCTTCAAGCGATTATACCACATTCTGCCTGATTGCTTAAGTTCGTACAATGACTTTCTGAGTTTTACACTGTACATATTTCTATTTGCTCTATCTTGGTTGGAACGAGGATACATTCGGTATCTTCATATAAATGTCCAATCAATATTTTATAAAGGTATCTTGGTACCCCATCCATCAATTTCACTTCTAACTTCAAGTTCACTGCCATTGAGATAAATATTTAAAAGGAAGTTCCGCCCATGACCGGGCAATGGGTTTCTCCATAATCATCTTATGGATGTCCAGTGAAAACTTTGTACAACGAGTCTTGCTTCTTTTCATTTCTCTTTCGAACAAATACCCACTTATACCCTACGAGGTGCACAAGGGGAGACGTGCGGCTTACAGGCCCAAACGTCTTTCTTTTATTCGGAGAGAATAATTCAGTTTCGATTGCCTTCTCTCAATCTTTTCAATCTGATCTTTTCTTTCGTTTATCGAGCGATGCAGGCTCTGGACCAAGATTGATGATTGTGGCAAGTTTCTTTGCAAAGTAAATGTCGACATTGGCTGTTGTCATATTCAAAGATTCTTCTGAGGTCATAAAGCTTATAGCTATTTCTTTAAGGGGTGATTCTTCTAATGCTTCTACTTGTTCACCGCTGCTTCCAATTGCGGGAAAGTCCTTTAGTTTTTCACTTGTGTGCGCACACATCCATGCGATGTCTCCCTTCATGGGAATGTTCAGTCAGTATGCCTTTTACGAAGGTTCCATACCGTGCTGACTCTCAACTGCTCCCCTGCAGTTACAGGGAACTTTGGTGATCGGTGTGTCAAGTCCTTCTTATCCTTTTTCACGGCGTCCCGGTTACCAGTTTGAGGGGCCGGAGTTCTCGTCCTTTCAGAGGCCTTAGGACAGGATTAGGGATACTTTCATCGGTATTTCAACCCTCTCCGGTGCATTGCGTGTAGGCACATGCTACTTGGTCTTGCTCTTCAAATCACTAAAGTGGTTAGGCAGTTGATTCGCTAATACTTGCAAATCAATTATCTTCTGGACTTCTCTATTTGCTTTACTAGTGCGCGGGTCATATGCATAGATTTCAATTATCTTCTGGACTTCAATTGTCTTCTAGACTTCAATTATTTTCCGACATTATTACCAAGGGTTGATTTTCTCCCCCTAATGATGGGAAACTAACCTCATCTAATGTACTATCAGCGAATCGGGCATTATACAAATCTCCAGTCATAGGGTCCAAATACTTGATTATGGATGCTGTCACATAACCAACGTATATCCCAGACTTTCAGAGAAGACCCATTGCAGTTCGCTGTGGTGGTGGTATAGGTATATAACCCTTGCAACCAAACCTGCGAAGATGAGAAGTTTTCGGTGCTGACCCTTGCGCTAGTTGCATAGGTGGATGGATGTTATAGGCCGACGGTCTAAAAATTGATGAGAGCTGCTACAAGCAGGACTGCGTGTCCCCAACATATAGTTGGTAAATTACAATTCTTCAAAGTTCTGCTAGTCCATTCTGGGTGTGGACATGCGGTACAAAATGCTCAACTTTAATTCCCATTTTCATGCAATAATCATCAAATGCCTTCGAAGTAAGTTCTCCGGCGTTGTCCATTTAGGTGGACTTCTCATGATGATCAGGGAAAACATTTCTAATTTTAATTATCTGCGAGATTGGCTTTACAAAAGTATGGTTTCTCATAGACAATAAACATATGTGCGACCATTCTGAGGAAGCATCGATGAGCACCATAAAATACCTAAATGACCCTTACAGGGGCTGTATAGGACCGCAAAAGTCTCCGGATACGGTCCGGAATGCGAGGACTTCATCCTTCGCTTCGAGCAAAGGTCTAATAATTAATTTCCGTGGCACATGCGGGGCACACAAAATCTTCAGTTCGGAAAATTCTTTATATTCATATTATATCCACTGAATTGTTAATTATATCTCTCATTATCTTAAGACCTAGGCGGCATAATCTATCATCCCAGAGATAGATAAGTTTAGAGCTTCTAAATACGGTTTTCACGACAGTACAGGCTGCAGGTGCCTTAATATTAGTGTAGTATAGCCCAGTTTCATACGAAGGAAGACGATCTAATGCTATTTTTCACTTTCTTCACGGTTTATAATGGCGGTATTCATGCAGTACTCTTCTTTAGTCTCTACATGGAAACTGTTAGCGCAAATATCCTTGAGAGTTCTAGTCGATTCTAGGTACAACAAATCTTCTTCAATGACCAAAGTTGTGCCCATTGGGAGTATAATTATGGCCCTTCCTGAGCCTATTATACAAGTATCGCTGCCTGCGATTGTCGTAAGACTACCAGGCATTCTTCTGAGATTGACGGAAAGATTTTCATTTCTCTCGGGATGGTATTCGTTGTGCGCTACATGCTAAGCACACTTCCTCCATAGGGCGCCACACGCGTTCTAATATAATGTACTTTATTAATATGTAGCAGAAAGCAAGCAACACATAAATAAAATACTTCGAATATCAGAACGTAACTTGCTATTATAAAGACGGGAAAATAAGTCTTGAAGGACTCATAATAAGAATTTAATGCTCTGCTCTCCTAGAGCTTGCAACCATTATTCAATAATTCAAAATTCTGCTTCAATTACAAACTGCAGGTTACTATAAAAGATTCGAGTGCAATGCGTGCACTAGATCTCATAGGCAGTATTCGGAACTTCGCCTCAATCGGCTCCATGCGCGATCTTCTCCTTTTTGGCGACTCACGGTGTGGCGGCTGCGATATCCAAAGGAGGATGATGGGTCGCTCTTTGGCTGTCCACATTCATAAGTGCAACTAATGGATGTGAACCCTCTGTGCCTGCAATGGCGAGGTGTGTCGCATGCTATCATTTGCCCTTTTCCTTAGACTGAAAAACATCAATAACGTGCGACCCACGACCTTACCCTTCTTACTCCTCCCTTTCGCGAGAGGCTTCATCATCTTGTAGCTGCTAACAGTGGCTTCGTGACCAACATTGCTACTAGGTGGCTGCGAGATGTAGTTCTTTCTTAGAACATTATCTTGAGCTTTCACAACTTGCATGATGTCAATTAATTCGGCATACTTCATGTAGCTGTCTTGATGATAGTTGCGTGCGGATTACACCGCATTTGGGTGAAAGGTAGAGAGAGTCTTCTCAATCTTCTGCTCATCCATGATTGCATTATCACAGAGTTGAAGCCTGAGACAAATTTTTGTACAAAATCCGCCATGCCATCTTTGTATCGAGTTCTTGAATTCTGATTCGTGATGCGATCATCTTCATATTCATGCCAAAATACATAAGATTCTGCTGTAATTTGCGTAAGATGGTTGCAAAATTCTCATAATGCTCTTGAACTCCTGGTTCGTGATCCCGTATTTTTCTATGCATTTTTCATGATTTACTGCTATTTCCTAATGATTAAAAGTAATATAAACAATCACAGATAATCAAAATAGTAAATAATAAATAAATTACATAGAAATAACAATAACAAAGTTAAACATGCTTCAAAAGTTCAAAATATGCAAAAATCGATTCAAAAATTGGATTCCCGATGCTCTTTTCTACTGGAAAAGGTATTTTCGGTGAATTCTGCAATTCCAAGGGGTTTAAACACGAAATCTCACTTCTGAGAGAAAATTCGCGTAATATACAAATTTCTGGGGGGTTATTCTGTAAGAATTTCTTTACCCATGAAAATCCTCGTAATTTTGAGTAATTTGAGGTTTTATTTGCAAATTTTCAGTTTGGAGATAATTTTGTTATGTAATTACAGAAAAACAGAGGCCTTTTGCAAAAATTGGTTTCGCCGGACCCCCCCTTTTTTTCTTCGCCCGGGCCGATCCTTTTTTTTTCTCCGCCCGGGCCTTCTTTCCCAGGCCGGCTTTCCGGGGCCGACGCGGTGGGGCGGCGCGACGAGTCAAAGCGAGCGGGCGTCGGCTCGGCCGGCTGGGCGCGGCGAGACCCGCCTCTCCATATTTTTCTTCTTGTTCGGGTTGGGTTGGGTCGTGGACGTGGAAGCCTGTGGGCGGCACGAGGTGGCGCGGTGTGGGCGGCGAGGCTTCAAGGCCATGTGTCGGTGGCGGCGGCTCGAGCACATCGGGCGGTGGCGCTTCAAGCGCTGCTCCGGCGAGGCTCAGTTTCATGCCGGGGAGGCGCAGAGCCCGTGCGGGGCAGTGTTCGGCCGACGGCTTCAAGAACGGCCCGGGGCGGCGACCTTCAACGCGGCCGGCACGCCGTGCGGCGGTCTTTGTCTTGCGATGGCGGTGCCGAGCGGTGTGCGGAGGAGCCGTCGCGGCGGGCGACGCCGGCCGGTGGTGATGTGGCTCCAGGCCGGCGCACACGGCGCATGCGGGCGGCGTGCAAATTTTTTTCTTGTTTAATGTTCATGTAATGTCTTTATTCATCCGATGCAATTGTCGTTCATGCCATTACCGATCGGCTTGGCGTGACTTCAAGTCGGCTCGCGGTGAAGTAGAAACAGTTTGCAACGTTCAATCTACGGTACAATCGACATCCGCTCTTTCATGCAATCTATCGATCGGCATTGTGCCGGTGACTCGGTCGCTCGCGACAGTTAAACAAATTTGCACCGTGAAAATCAATCTAGAAAGCAAATTTGCGAATTGAATGCGATCTAGAAAGCGATTCAATCTACGAGTGTCGTTCATCGACGGTTACCTTTTCGATGCGAGGAGAGTCGATCGTCTTGATAACGTGTTGAGGAACCGTCATTGGCGAGTCGATCCGATCGATAACCTCGTAGACAAACACGAATCGTAAGAACAATGCATGAACACAAGAATGAATAAGAGATAGAACCACGAGATTCAGGGGAACTTCTCTCTTCTCTTTATTCCTTCATTCAACAATCAATCGTTTACAATGAATAGCACCCCCTATTTATAGGCTACGACCCTTCTAGGATTTGGGATGAGGAGCCCACATTGGGCCAGGTCTACCGGCCTGGGCCCGGTTTCTTAACACTATCATCGAATTTTGAATACTATTAGCCTCATAGCGCCTTGTAATTCCAAGTGTAGTCCCATATCCACAAATTTCCATTTTGGCCGTGCCCACGGCATCTTTGCCGCCGTCGCATTAGCCAATCTGCGCCTCGCGCGGCAGGGCTGCCCTTCACCTCGGCGCGGCGAGCATGCATGCGTGCGGCTCCCAATCTGCAGCAGTGCGGCCCCTCCCACGCACGCCACGCGCCGCTCGCTGCACGCTCGCCCACCCAAGCCCCCACGCGTAGGTGCGAAGCACGCAACACGTCGCTCGCCAGCCCCGGGGCCGACCTCGCGCGCCACGCCCGCCCAGCCCCTGCTCACGCGCTGCGCGCACGCATGCACCAAGCGCCACTCACCCAGCCCAGACCCCACGCTCGGCACAGACATGCAATGCGACCCACGCACTCACCGGGTCGGGTATATTCATACTACCCAGTAGAGCGATAAAACCAATGCAAGCTTTGCTTTCTCCCGTACGCTTATTTTTGCGTTGAAGCTCACTAGAAGGAGAGAACGAGAGAGGAAGAGAAGGGAGAAGCGAGAGCACCGTGCAGCTGTTGAAGTTCGCATAGGTGCGGAAGTTGTGCATTGTTTTCTGAGTAGCAAGAAAAGGTAATTTTCGTCGATACATGGCTATAGTTTTAACAATGTGATTAGTATGTAATTAGTTGAATGATAGCTTTTTATTGTAGCCAAGCAGTTGTTATGGTTATTTAGTCGGTGTATGCCCTTACTTGACTTAGAAAACTTAGTGTTATTAGTGGGGTAAATTTTTACTCAATGTGGGCAATTACATGCATAACGTATATGTGCTTAGACGTAAAGTTACACAATAATCTGCACAGTGTCAGAAACTTGAACATGAATTGCAAAATATTCCCACGTCGTTTAACGGGTAATTCAAATGTGCATGAGACGTAGTAGAAAGAACAACATTTATAGAATAATTCATTTGAAAAAACCCAAAAATATATTTATGTAACTGGAAACAAATTTGTGAACAACTTGGAACATGCAGTCAGAACAACTGAAATGGAAAAAATGCTTAGTACACATAAGAGTAGATTTCCTAGATTTTTTGGGAATAATTTAAAGTCCATTAAATTTTAAAGAAATTACACAATGATTTGCATAGTATCAGGAACTTGAACATAAAATTACGAAATATTTGGAGGTGGTTTAACGTGTAATTCAAATGTGCATGAGATGCAATAGAAATAAAATTGAAAACATAGAGTATGCAAAAATGGTGTAAAGTGGGTGTGACAAAATTTATAGTACAATTCATTTGAAAAACCCACAAATATATTTATATAACTGGGAAGAACATTTTGAACAATTTGGAATATGTTGTCAAAATGATTTAAATGAAAACAATACGTAGTACACATAACATTAGATTTCCTAGATTTTTCGAGAACAATATAGAGTCCATTAAATTTTGAAGAAATTACACAATGATCCGCACAGTGTCAGGAATTTGAACATAAAATTTCAAAATATTCCGAGGTGGTTCAACGTACGATAGCAGTTGCTAGATGGTAATAGCATTGCATATAAGTGGTGGAGATTCAAGATATGTTTGTGTTCTACGGGAATGCTCTTGTACGCGACGGACCATATGGGGCAGACCTGTCGAATTGGGACCGGACAGTGATCCGGGTGTCGGGTCTAAAGGACATGAACCTCTTAGAGCTAAGGCGGTGCGTGCGGTCTACATTTGATCGCGCCACTGTAAGGATGAAGCTTCACATCGAGGCGTTGTATGTCTCGGTGGTGGGTGATGGAGGGGAGATCGTTTGGCAACTTATGATGGTGACAAGTGACACTTCATGGGTTAATTACATGGAGGTTGTTTGCAACCCTCCTACTGTGATCTATGCACGGTCGATGGTCTATGTTCAGTTTGTGGAGAGGACAGGGACATCCGGCGTGGGTGGTTCCGGTGAGGCTGCTGGTGAGGAGGAGCCTGCGTTGGTCTCTAGTGTTGGAGGAGACGCGGGCGATGGAGAACTGAGGAGGCGTGCCGACAATTTTGAGCCTAACGAAGGAGTGCAGTGATAGTGGGCAAACCGTATTGATTGCCACGAGTACCTGGCCGACTAGCCGGAAGAGGTGGAAGCGAGGAGGTGGAGGACATGGAAACAACGATTCCAAGACGAGGAAGGCAGAGAAGATGCTATAGGAGGTGCGGTTGATGGTCTTGTGACCACCGACAATGCTTACGTCTCCTCAAGATTGGACAACATCGCAACGGCAACGCTGGTTCTGCCACAGCCAGAGGGGGCCGAGTGGGGGTTCAATGAAGACACCCTGCTCCTAGGGAAGCGCTTCCCTAACAAGAGCGCCGCCCAGTATGCTATTGCTAGGTACGCCGTTAACATTGGCCGGACATATCGGGTGCAAAGGTCCAACCCTGACACCTACATCGTTGGGTGTGTTGATGAATCCTATGTTGGGAAGGTCCATGCGCGGCGATTCACGGTCGTGGCCCGCAAGCTTACGGATAAGCGTGTTTGACGACCACACATGCGGTGGCCGAGGCGCTTCATAGGCACCACAACATGATGTCCTCGTATGTTGCCACTGTAAGCCACCTCGTCGCTGGAGCTTCTAATGGCAGATGTTGCCAATATGGTGGGGTCCAAGTCAGCTACAAGAAGGCATGGCGGGTGAAACGGAAGGTCGTGGAGCGAATGTTTGAGACATTCGAAGAGGGTTACAACCTAGTCCCATGAATGCTGCATCAAATCACAAAATCAAATCCTGTGACATACATAAACAAGCTTGATCGGGTGCATCTGATGAAGGGGCCCAATTGTTTTGTTCTTGAAAGGGTGTTCTGGGCCTTCCGTCAGGCGATCGAAAGTTTCAAGCATTATTGTCCCATGCTGACGATGGATGGCACCTTCCTATCTGGGAAGTACAAGGGTACCATCCTCACCGTGGTTACAGCCGATACAAATGACCATTTACTCCCCTTGGCTTCGTAATTATTGTGAGCAAGAACACCGATAGCTGGCTATGGTTCCTGTCAAGTGTGAAGCAGGCGGTGGTCCAAGACCACCCAGATGTGTGTGTCATCTCGGATCGCAATGCTAGGTTGCTGTCCGCGATGAGCACAATGCAAAACAGGACGCAACTGTTGTTCAAGTGGAACGATCTCAGGAGCCGTTGGTGCAGGAGGCATCTCACGGCGAACTTCCACACAAGGTTTCAGAGCAAGAACCTGATGAAGATGTTCAAGAAGCTCTACATGTAGAACCAAAGGCGGAAGTTTGATGCGGTGTGGAGACAGCTTGACTAGGAGACCAGGAAGCATTCAAGGAACTTGGCGGACGCTGAGGCAGGGGCAGCGGCAGGAGGGTCCATGAGAGCTGGGGAGTTCACGCAATGGGTTAACTCGCACGCACCCGACTTGGAGAAATGGTCCTTGCTGCATGACACCGGTGGCGCAATGTACGGGATCATAATGACCAACATGTCTGAGGTGTACAACGGTGTCCTCAAGGGTGTCTGATCCCTGCTAATTACAACGATCGTGGAGTAGAGCTGGAACCGTACCATCTGGTACTTTGTTAACAGAGCCATGATGGCCAAGAAGCATCTAGGGGATGGCAAGCAATTCTCGAAAGTAATGCACACATACATGGAGAAGAAGATCAGCAAGGCTTGTTCGCACATTGCTCGTACCATAGATGGCGTCAAGCAGAAGTTTGAGATCTGGCTCAGGGAGAAGTACGTCATGGGCCATGCTAGAGGGGATCAGTAGGTCTACACGATTGGTGACGAAAGGTTGTGCACCTGCAACAAGCCGCGGCTTCTCCACAAATCATGCTCCCATGTGTATACGGCATGCACGGCGTGGCGCCAGGCCTCGGAGTATTACATCTCTAAGTACTATAACATCCACCACTTGTATGGCACTTGGATTGCCGAGTTCCATTCGTACGGCCTGGACATGCACTATAGGGACCTCTGGTGGGGGCAGGTGAAGTGGGTGTGTGTGAGACCCCGGTTTATTAAACTTGTAATACTTAACCTTCCACTGGTTCTAGTATCACAAATAGAATAATCCGCGTCTCGATGAATATGTGCCTCCCAGAACAAGCAGCACACATACATCATATCAAAGCATGCATCAATTCCATACAATAGAATATTACAAGTCTACCAAAAGACATACATAATATAAGTTATTACAGAACAGCCGACCAGCCAAATGACATAAGTAGCAAATAAGTAACAGCGGAAGCGAAAGTTGCCATAAGATAGCTTAAACCAAAAGACGACCGGTTAGCCACATAACACCACAAGGCAACTGACCGGGCCGCCAAGCTAATCGCCCCTCAAACTGCCACAGCACACAAAAGTGAGGTCCATCAGACTCACTATCATCCTCTGCACAACACAAGCAATGCAGGTGAGTACAAAAATGTACTCGCAAGACTTACGAGTAACAAGCCTATACATAGCTACATGAAAGTCTGTATTCAAAGGAATATGGTTATATGGTTCTTTGACGCGCAAAGCAAGTTTCATTTGCAATATTGTAATAAGTGGAACAATGATGTCAAATCTGTTTTTAAACATTTAAATAACAGCGAGTAATCATAAGTAACAAGTATCCACCTAGAAGTGACTTTCCCAAAGCCACCACAACATAGCATGAATCACGATTCATACCACCCATCAATTTTTAATTTTAAAAGGTTGAGTCTAACTCTTGAGAAGCTTATCCAAGCGTGTCCATATCCTAGGGCGAGGCTATTCGAATAGTTTTAATCCTGCGGGGTGTACCAATGTACCCACACTTGGACCGCCTTTTGCCAAGCTATTAAGCACACTTCCTTTGGTATGCCGACACGGCTAAGTCCTCTAACCCTTTCAATGGAATATGCTAATCAAGAGACGCATACGTATGGGGTTAATCCTTAGTGATCTGCAGACGAAATATGGATCACAAGGACCCATACGTGGAGCAGACACACCGCCTCGGCGGGTGTTCCTCTCCTACAACGTGTCCATGTTGCATATAATCAAATATGCAACCCACCACGCGACTCATTAATTAACACAGACCCAAAGTACTCACTAAGAGAGGTCCCTTATCCCTCTAGTGTGGTTAGCACGCATGCAATGCCGGATATGAGATACTCACAAGTAGTTCGGTCCTTAATTGACCCGGGCACCATACCAATCACACCCAAAAGATCACACCATCTTACCATTGTGCCTGTAACATCCCAATTTTGGGCTTGTGTTTCAAATGTAAGAAAATCAGTAGAAATTAAAACTTTTTCTTACATCATGTATTTCCTGTGGTGCCAAGAAATTCTTGTACAAGGAAGTGTGGAAATACATTGTCACAAGTCTTGTTGATCCAAATCTTGCTATCCCAAAAACAATCTTGTCAAATCTTATGATCACCCTCTGAAAATATTTTTCCTAAGTCTCTGTGATGGTAAGTGACCCCTCTGAAAAATTTCACAATTTTTAGAAATTGTTTGAATATTTTTAGAGGCGATCAAACTGTTTGACTCTCAACAAATATTAAAACAGAGCCTTGTAGAATTTTTGGAAATTTATTCACAGCATAAAACCTCTGAAAATTTTACACAAGGATAATATCCGAGTTAGCAAACTTACGTAAAATTTTCATAATTTCTGGAGTTATTTTGCTACCTCAAATAAATCTTTCAAAGTCTCTTCTTTTTCAAAGTCAAACTTGGTTTTATTGTTACTTGAGTTAGTCGGACTAGGGCTCGAGTCAATCGATTTGATCGAATCAACTAATGCACCGAGCCTCCCTTTAAAACGCGCGCATTCTCAACCGTTAGATCTAAATCGCACGGCCGCGCACAGTATCGTTCGGACCTTCGGTTGCAAGATTGATTGTCAACCGTTAGATCGCAATCCAACCGCCGAGATTTCCAACCCTTCGGACCCTCGGTTGCGAGTTTGAATCGGAGCCGTTGGATTAAAATCCAACGCTCGCGTACTGCTCGTTGTAATTTGAGTTTGCAACGTGGAGCTATCTGAGCCATCCATTTCTAATCGAAGGCTCGCAATCTTCCCGTTGTGTTATAAACCGGTAGGCGTGGCACTATCTCACCCGTTCGCGTTTCATCCAACGGTGTGAATCGCCCGAGCTTTTCGTTGGTCATCTTCAACCTCCCGCCGTGCAAAACAGTGCAAGGCATGGTGAGGTCATTTCTTGCTCCCTAAAGCCACCTAGCGGACGTGTAGGAGTATGGGAGGTACAGGCTAGGCCATGCCCTAATGCACGTCTTCACCTCTTTTCCTTGTCGGCCGTGCGTGGTGCTTTGTGTTTTGCCGCCCGAGAGGAGGGGTGCAAACCCTAACACTTTCGTGGCTTTATAAGCACCCTCATTGCTTCCTAGTATCTCTTTAGACCACCACCAAGCTTCACTCACACGATTGGAGCTTAATACCTCAAAAATGGCAAATCGCCATTGTTGACCCGTGGAGCTCCATTGATGTTCTTGGTGTTCCAGTGGTCCTCCTTCATGTTTCTTTGCCCTAACCTTGTTCATTTACTTCCTTGAACATTTCCCTCACTTAATTTTGGATTTGATTCTCGTGAATTGTCCAATTTGGGGTTTGTTCAAATTCGG
Organism: Ampelocalamus luodianensis; assembly: GCA_036346255.1. Classification (NCBI taxonomy): domain Eukaryota; kingdom Viridiplantae; phylum Streptophyta; class Magnoliopsida; order Poales; family Poaceae; genus Ampelocalamus; species Ampelocalamus luodianensis. Next base: position 6,458 of record JAYEVH010000407.1, on the reverse strand, counting down.
CCGAAATTGGTCATCTTCTTCCTCAGCTCAGGTGAGTGCTCCATTTTCCAAATCTTTGCTCTTATAGCTTCTGTGGATCATAATGAAGCCATTTTGATACTTTGGTATCACTCATTTGGCTCAGGGTGTCAATTTCGAACCTTCTTCTTCAAGTCCGGCGAGCTTTCACCTTGATCAAGCATCTCCGGCCATCTTTGAAGCTTCTAGTCGCTAAGGTAGCTTCTTATTAGTCCTTAGAAGCTCTGGCACCCGCTTCCTTGGACCGCAGCGGAGCTTTTCGCTATTTTCATGTTCAGCAGTAAAGCTCCCGTTTTCATTTTCCGGCTAGCCGGCGTTCCAGTCCCTCACCGCCGGCGAGAATGCTACCATTAGACTCGTTGTGCTATTGCGATTCCATTTTAGTACTTGGTGAGCGCCGCCGCGGCCAGTGTCGCCGGCGATTCGCCGTTGAAGCCACTCGGGTTTTGCCGGCACAGCACTCCGGTTTTCGTCATTTGTTTAGGGCACATTAATGGCTGATCATTAGTTATTAATTGTGTCTTAATCATTATTGCTGAGCCACTGACTTGTGGGCCCGAGGGATTAAAATCAAATCTCGTGATCATTAGAGTCCATTTAATGTCAATCATTAGAATCATTAATTTGGTCTTAACCGCCCGCTTAGTCGACTTGTGGGCCAGCATGTGCCGCGTGGGTTAAATCGTTGCGGTCGTGACTCGTAGTCACCGGCATCGCGTGCCCACGTGTCGGCATCCCTTTGAACTTCAATCGATAGTCACCGTCGATCCCTTGATCAACGGCCTAGATCTTGTATGCATTCGGACCATCCGGTTCCCCTCATCATCTGGACCGTCCATCTCGTGATCTCGCGGCCGAGATCATGAGTGCAATCGGACCTTCCGGTTAGATATGGATTACGAGCCGTTCATCCTTAGATCTGCGCGGCGTGGTTCACCGAGGCAACCGCGATCGTCGGTTGCATACACTCGTGTGAGCCGTTGGATCTTGATCAACGGTGGGCTTCTAGTGACTTTAGCGCGGCGCGCGCTTTTCTCGTAGCGTGAGCCGCAGGATTTTCGATCAAGGGTGGAGAATGGTCCACGCCATTTTCATTATTAGGGTTGTTACGTATTTGGTAAGTAATTGTTTAACAACGAAAATGATGTAAAAACTTTAGAAACTCATAACTAATTCATTTTAACGCTTTTGGTTAATTCCAATCTGTAATAAATTATGTTATCACTTTAGTTTATTATAAAAATGGATTTGAGCATGTTCTGTGAAGAAATTGCATAACTAGGAATAACTTGATTGTCATTTTGAATATTCGAGAAAATGAATAAAACTTTAGAAAATGCATATCTTGCTCTGTGTATGTCCAAAATGAATAATTCCAACTTTGATAAATTTGTTATTAACCCAATGTTAATATAAAAATGATGGTAGGTCCAAGATTGTAGAAAACCTTGGTTAATGATTTAGTACCTATTTTCACATTTAGAAAATTCAGGAGACTTATAAAATGCACCAGTAATTCTCAGTAAATGCAAAATATATATGATAAATTCTAGAGAACCCCTCTGTTGGTATACTTCATTGTAAAATTAGCTTTGAACATATTTATGCTCTGGAAAGTGCATTATGCCAATTTGCATCTTAGAAAATCATAACTAAATCACTTTAACTCCAAATGACCTGAAATTTTATATGGGTTATTTCAATACCAGTAGGTAGCTACCATAAAAATTTCAGCTTCAAAATCTTTCTAGAAAATATTTTTGCTACAGTGTTAATTATGGCCGAAATTGTATGTTTAGGCAATATCTTTTGCACCACAAATCCAAATTAGGTTTTTCCAGTTTCTATGTCTAGGTATATTCGTATTCTACCTTATGTGTAAATTTCACGCATTTGGTTAAGTTTTGCTTGCTCTTTTGTTTATTTGTGGTTCGTCTTATTGGTTGTTCTTGGTTCTTTTTGACTTTCGCTTAGGATTCGACATTTGCGGTAATCCCGAGAACGATCCTCCGCAACCAATTGAGCAGCAGCAAGAAGGCAAGCGTTTGATCATGTTAATCCCAAGATATTTTAAGTATTTATGTTGATTACAAATTCTATGTATGCATTGCTACTTTGTTTTAATAGTTGGCCTAGTAGATGCATTTCCTTAGCAAATGATTATCCTCTACTACCATGAGCCTAGGTTACTTGCTGTGATTTAGAGTTCGTGGAGGGGCTCTTGTCACTTAGTAGTTGCGAATTAATTGCTTAGCCCTGCTTAGCTTCGGTAGAAATGGGCGGTTATCGACTTGTCGATAACCTTGATCACACAAGCTTATTATGTATTATGATTTCCATCTTGTGCCATGTCTACTTATGAAAACTAAAACTGAAAACAAAATGATTTAGACTTGGGCACAATGGTATGATGGTGTGATTTTGGTGTGGTGGAATGGTGCCTAAGTCAACAAGGACCGAACATCTTGTTACACTAAACCAAGCATTTTAGCGTGCTAACCACACTAGAGGGTATGGGACCTCTCTTGACTTAGTACTTTGGCGTGTATTGGCTCCGGTCGCAGGAGGTCGCGGGAGGGATGGTGTTGGGAGCATTGTAGTGTCAGAAAGACTTCACCCGGGATGGGATTTGTTGTCTTTAGGCTTGCAATGTAAGCGTATGGTGTTTCTACCCATCTGAGCGGCTCGTAGCTAATACACAATATTGGAAAGCGCCTCAGAGGACTTAGCGTGCTGGCATACCTACGGAAGTGTGCTTTGGCTTAAAGCGATGCAGGTGTGGGTACATTGGTACACCCTGCGAGGTTAAAACTATTCGAATAGCCTCGTCCTAGGTTATGGACACGCTTGGGGAGGTCTTTCAAGAGTTAGACTACAACCTTTTAAATTAAAACTTGATGGGTGGTACGAATCGGGATTCGTGCTATGTTGTGGTGGCTATTGGGATAGTCACTTCTGTGGTTACTTGTATGTATCTTTACTTACTTTGTTACTTTGATAACAAAACAGATTTGCAAACTTGCTTTTGAAATATATTACATTATTGCAAATAAAGTTGGCTTCATGCAAATGAGACATACAACCTCCACCTAAATAAGCTTGCATGTAGTTTATGAATAGGTGCCTTTATTCCACACGTCGATCTTATGGTACAAAGACAATCTTTGTACTCGGATGCTATGCTTAATTGTTTTGTTGCAGAGGAAGGAGGTGAGCTCGAGGGCCTCACTTTTGCGAAATGTTGTGGTAGTTTTGGGCGACTAGCTTGGCGGCCTTGTCGGTTGCCTTGTGGGTGTGTGGCTAACCGGTCGACTTTTGTTCTAGCCATCTTATGGCACATTTTGCTTCATTGTCATTCTTGTATATTATTCTATTTGGCGGTCGGCTCTCTTTGTAATAACTTTACTTTATGTTGTTATTGAACTTAGTGATATCGTTGTATGGAAATGATGTGTAATTTTGTGATGATGCGCATATGTTGCAATTCTGGGAAACATATGTCCATCGAGGCTTAGAATGTTTAATTAGTAATGCTAGAACCATTTGGAGGTTAAGTGTTACTAGTTAAATATTCCGGTCCTCACAAAGTTGGTATCGAGCCATCTTGACCGTAGAAACCCCTAGCTTGGTCGCCTCTAGGATACTTTGAAAACTTACTTTCAAATAGTTTACTTAAAACTTAAGTAAGTTCTCAGTTTTACTCCTTACCTATCTTAGCTTGCTCATCTCACCTTACTCTCACTTAAGTTTTGAAAAAGTTGTTCCTCTCTTCCTTTCAAAAATCAGCCTTTATCGATTAACTTGGCTTTGGGAGAAACATGAGAGCTTGGAGGAAGGAATTTGGACAGCTAGCTAGTGGTGAGTAAATAAGGTAGGAAATGAGAGGATAATTCGACTAAAACTTGTGGGAATAAAGGGTAAGAAGTGATATGAGATTAGCTAATGCCTATACTATATTAGGTGGTTATACCTTGATTTACGGACTGTTTTGAGTTAGAATTTGGTGCTGAAATTTTGGGTCTTCTCAAATGATTACTCGTTTTCCATACAAGTTAGTCATAACAGGAAGGTGGTTGTTATCTTTATGACCTGCTGCGATTTTATGTTGATACTTGAGCCTTTAAAGAGTGTTTTGTTAAGAGGTTAGTAGTTTTCTTTGTCTCTGTTCGGAGTTGTGTTTTAACTTTGTTTTTGTGGAGCAGGATGACAAGAACCACTGCATGCAATGTCACCGGTGTTACGATGAGAGCTTCCCCTCCTCCGACCATGGGCGAGGTTACGCTCGACGAGCGGAATCGCATGGACCGCACCCGTATCTTGGAGGTCATTGCGAGAACACCTCCGCTCCGCGCTTTGCCGGATCTCGGAGGTGGTGGCCACCGATCTCGTGGTGGGCTTGCGGAGTTTCTCGTACACGCCACCCACTTTCTCGTCGGAGGATCCACTCGGCGCGATGATTGGCTGCGTCTTGTTGAGCGAAAGCTCAATATCGCTCGATGCCGGAAGCAGAGCGGGCACTCTTTGCATCCCATCGGCGAGGGTGCGGCACTATCTTGGTGGGAGAACTTTCGCCATGCGGCCGCGAGCCACGTTGTCTCGTGGGATGAGTTTCGACCGCCTTTAAATCGGGCCACATACCGATGGCTTTGATGAAGCTCAAGAAGAAGGAGTTTCTTGCGCTTAGCGGCGCAAGTGCGTCTCGGAGTATCTTTACGAGTTCAACCACTTGGCTCGTTATGCTCGGGAGAGGTGGCCTCGATGAGGCTAAGCAGAGAAGTTCATGGATGGGTTGTCCGAGGAGGCTGCGGGACAAGCTATCTATAGTGGACTTTCTTGACTTCCGTGCCTTGGTTGACAAGGCCATCGTCGCATGCACAAGGCGAAAGCGCTGGGTGAGTCCATAGCGCAAGTGGGAGGCACATCGGTGCACAGCCGGCCTCACTCGTCCCGTGTTGGGCCCCACCAGGGCTCGTGCTTTGGCTTCACCACCGCCAAGGCCGTCGGCACGATTGCTCGCCCCCCGCGAGCGTGTTTGACCACGTGCACTGCGACCAGGCGGCGAGTTGCGCTCCGCAACCCACCGCCGATATTTTGCTCGCTTTGCAACAAGAAGGGCCATTATGCTAGCGATTTGCCCTCGAGGTGCAGGCGGCCTCGTCCTAATGGAGGACGCGGGAATGGTCACACACCGTGATCCGGTGATCCAAGACCTGTGGTGTCGGGGTGGTCGAGTCAACCACATCTCGGTGAGGAGGCACAGAGGCGCCCGACGTTGTGTTGGGTGCGCTCCTTGTTAATTTACATCCTCGCTACGATTTATTTGACTCGAGCCTCGCATTCTTTTATTTCGAGGTCTTTTCTTTGTTGATTGTGGGCTTCACTGTGTTCCTCTGGGATTCCACTGGCGATTCGCTCTCGGGTTCGGTTGAGAGGCGACCAAGTATCTGGGATGTTCCTATCCACATCGAAGGAGTGGGATTCTTGGCGAATCTTATCCTACTCGACTCGGCGCTTGGATGTGATTCTTGGCATGGATTGGTTGTCCCAACACTTGGGGCAAATCGATTGTGCGAGAAGATTGTCTACCTCACGATCCTTGGTGAGCAGGTTGGGTTTTCGCCTCGATTCGCGAGAACCCCATCTTTATGTCCTTGAAGCGAAGCGGCATTGGAGATTCGCGACGTCCCCACGGTGTGTGACTTCGCGGATGTCTTTCACAAGATTTGCCGGGATGCCTCTGTTCGCGATCTGGAGTTTGTGATCGAGTTCTGCCCTGCATCCCTATTTCTAAGAGGCGTATCGCATGCTTCCTAATGAGTTGGAGGCGAAGAAGCGGTGGGTGAGTTGCAAGGAAGGGTTTTATCCGTCCTAGCTCATCTCCTTGGGGTTGTCGGTTATCTTTGTGAAGAAGAAGGACAAGACCTTGCGCATGTGTGTTGATTACCGTCAGCTTAATGAGGTGGCGGTAAGAACAAGTATCCTTTGCCCGTATTGATGATCTTTTCGATCAATTGGCCGAACACGAGTCTTCTCAAGATTGACTTGAGGCTGGGCTATCATCAAGTCGAGGATCGGGCCGAGGATATCCTAAGGCGGCCTTTGCTACTCGTTATGGTCTTCTGAGTACGTCATGTCTTTTGGTTTGACCAATGCTCTGCTTTATTCATGAATCTTATGAACTCGATTATTCATGGAGTATTTGGATAGGTTCGTGGTGGTATTCATCGATGATATCCTTATCTACTCCAAGAGTGAAGAAGAGCATCTTGAGCATCTTCGACTTGTGTTGGGCAAGCTGCGAACACCACCGTATGCCAAATTCGGCAAGTCGAGTTCGGTTGAAGGAAGTGGCGTTCTTGGGCCATGTTCTTTCGGCGGGAGGTGTGGTGTGGATCCTAGCAAGGTCGGTGATGTGCTATCTTGGGGTCGGCCCAAGTCGG
>JAYEVH010000076.1:0-220094 GCA_036346255.1 Ampelocalamus luodianensis | reverse complement strand
TCACGGATGTGCGGAGTTTTCTTGGTTTGGTGGCTACTATCGCGCTTCATCGAGAATTTCTCCAAGATTGCAAAGCCTATGACTGAATTGCTCAAGAAAGACAAGAAGTTTGAGTGGTCGCTGCTTGTGATGTGAGTTTCGGGAACTCAAGAAGCGGTTGACCTCAGCCCAGTGCTTGTTCTCCACGATATTCACAAGAGTTTTGATATCTTTTGTGATGCTTCTCGTCGAGGTCTTGGTTGTGTTCTTATGCGGGAGGGCAAGGTTGTGGCCTATGCATCGCGGCGGTTGAGGCCTCATGAACTCAACTATCCTACTCATGACTTGAGTTAGTCTTGTGGTCCATGCACTCAAGATTTGGCGCATTATCGATTGGTAACCGTTGCGAGGTGTATTCCGACCACAAGAGCTTGAAGTACTTGTTCACCCAAACGAGATCTGAACCTCGTGCAAAGAAGATGGTTGGAATTGATCAAGGACTATGACATGGGCATCGGTACCATCCGGGCAAGGCCAATGTCGTTGCGGATGCACTCGATCGGAAGGTGTATTGCAACATGATGATGCTCCAAGAGCAGCGGACTGCTCTCATTTCGATTTCAGCGCCTTAATTTGGGTTTGACCGAGCACGGTTCTCTTGCTACATTGGTTGTGCGACCAACCTTGGTGGACCAAATCAAGGCGGCACACAGAGCATGATGTTGGTGTGAGCGGATCAAGCGTAACATCAAGGATGGGATAGCCAAGTGCTTTTCAGAGGATGAGCATGGCATTGTGTGGTTTGGGCGTCTTGTGGTCCCTAAGGTCATGGAATTGCGGGATTTGATTCTCCGCGAAGCCCATGATTCTCCTTTGTCTATTCATCCCGGGCTACCAAGATGTATCGGGACCTTCGCCGAGATTCAGTGGACTCGCATGAAGCGCGAGATTGCCGTGTTCGTTGCCGAGCGCGGCGTGTCTTTGTCGTGTGAAGGCGAGCATCGGCGTCAGCAGTCTTCTTGACCTTTGCGGTGCGAATGGAAGTGGGATTCCGTTGGCATGGACTTCATCACCGGGTTGCCCGCTCGTCAAAGGGAATGATGCTATTTGGGTGCGTGATCGACGGGTTGACTAAAGTGGCCCATTTCCTTCCCGTCAAGACTTCGGCCGTGTGGGGCCTTTGGCGAACTTTATGTCTCGAGGATTGTGAGTCTTCACGGTGTCCCGAAGTCGATTATTTCTGATCGTGGTGCACTTTTCACCTCGCGGTTTTGGCATAGTCTGCAAGAGGCTATGGGGACCCGCCTTCATTTCAGTACAGCCTTTCATCCTCAGACTGATGGTCAGACGGAGCGAGTCAACCAAGTGTTGGAAGATATGCTTCGTGCTTGTGTTCTCTCCTATGGGAAGAAGTGGGAGAAATGCCTACCATTTGCTGAGTTCTCCTACAACAATAGCTTTCAGGCCAGTCTTGGCATGGCACCATTTGAGGCTTTGTATGGGAGGAGATGCAGAACCCCATTGAACTGGTCGAGATCGGTGGCGGCGCGCCGCGCCGCACTCGATCAATGAGGCCGAAAGTCAAGTTCGCTTGATCCGCGAGCATCTGCGCACGGCCCGATCGGCACAAAGAGCTATGCGGATCGTCGTCGCCGTGGTGAGCTTTGAGCCCAATGACTTTGTGTATCTCAAAGTCTCACCCTTGAAGGGCCATCGGCGTTTTGGCATCAAGGGCAAGTTGGCTCCTCGATATGTTGGGCCTTACCGTATCATCGAGAAAGTTGGAGCGATCGTCTGATTGGAGCTACCAACGCACTTGAGGGTGCATGATGTGTTCCATGTTTCACACTGAAGAAGTGCCTCGCGTCCCGACCGAGGAAGCTCCATTGGAGGTTCTCGATGTGCGAGAATTTGACCTACCACGAGCATCCTGTTCAGATTCTTGAGGAATCGAGCGGAGGACGAGGAACCGTGTCATCAAGTTCCTTAAGGTTCAGTGGTCAAACCATTCTCAAGAAGAAGCAACTTGGGAGCGCGAAGATCGCCTTCGTGCGATTTTCCTTCTTTCTTCTCCGAGTAAATGAATCTCTGGTCGAGATTCTTGTAAGGGGAGAGTTGTAACATCCCAATTTTGGGCTTGTGTTTCAAATGTAAGAAAATCAGTAGAAATTAAAACTTTTCTTACATCATGTATTTCTGTGGTGCCAAGAAATTCTTGTACAAGGAAGTGTGGAAATACATTGTCACAAGTCTTGTTGATCCAAATCTTGCTATTCCAAAAACAATCTTGTCAAATCTTATGATCACCCTCTGAAAATATTTTTCCTAAGTCTCTGTGATGGTATGTGACCCTCTGAAAAATTTCACAATTTTTAGAAATTGTTTGAATATTTTTAGAGGCGATCAAACTGTTTGACTCTCGGTCAAATATTAAAACAGAGCCTTGTAGAATTTTGGAAATTTATTCACAGCATAAAAATCTCTGAAAATTTTACACAAGGATAATATCTGAGTTAGCAAACTTCTGTAAAATTTTCATAATTTTGGAGTTATTTTGCTACCTCAAATAAATCTTTCAAAGTCTCTGTTCTTTTTCAAAGTCAAACTTGGTTTCTATCGTTACTTGGGTTCGAGTCGGACTCGGGCTCGAGTCAATCGACTTGATCGAATCAACTAAGCGCACCGAGCCTCCTTTTAAAGCGCGCGCATTCTCAACCGTTAGATCTAAATCGCACGCGCCGCGCTACGTGTCGTTCGGACCTTCCGGTTGCAAGATTGATTGTCAACCGTTAGATCGCAATCCAACCGCCGAGATTTCGAACCCTTCGGACCCTCGGTTGCGATTTTGAATCGGAGCCGTTGGATTAAAATCCAACGCCGCGTACTTCTTCGTTGTAATTTGAGTTTGCAACGTGGAGCTATCTGAGCCATCCATTTCTAATCGAAGGCTCGCAATCTTCCCGTTGTGTTATAAACACGGTAGGCGTGGCACTATCTCGGCCGCTCGCGTTTCATCCAACGGTGTGAATCGCCCGAGCTTTTGCGCTGTCATCTTCAACCTCCGCCGTGTGCGAAACAGCAGGCAGGCATGGTGAGGTCATTTCTTGCTCCCTAAAGCCACCCTAGCCTACGTGTAGGAGTATGGGAGGTACACCGAGCTAGGCCATGCCCTAATGCACGTCTTCACCTCTTTTCCTTGTCTGTGCACTCGTGCTTTGTGTTTTGCCGCCCGAGAGAGAGGGTGCAAACCCTAACACTTTCGTGGCTTTATAAGCACCCTCATTGCTTCCTAGTATCTCTTTAGACCACCACCAAGCTTCACTCACGACATTGGAGCTTAATACCTCAAAAATGGCAAATCGCCATTGTTGACCCGTGGAGCTCCATTGATGTTCTTGGTGTTCCAGTGGTCCTCCTTCATGTTTCTTTGCCCTAACCTCATCTATTTATCACCTTGAACATTTCCCCTCACTTAATTTTGGGATTGATTCTCGTGAATTGTCCAATTTGGGGTTTGTTCAAATTCGGTAGAATTGGTCATCTTCTTCCTCACCAAAGTGAGTGCTCCATTTTCCAATTCTTTGCTCATGTAGCTTCATGAATCATTATGAAGCTATTCTGATGCTTTGGTATCACTCATTTGGCTCAGGGTGTCATTTTCGGGATTTCTTCTCCAAGTCCGGCAAGCTTTCACCTTGAGCAAGCATCTCCGGCCATCTTTGAAGCTTCTGGTCGCTAAGGTAGCTTCTTATTAGTCCTTAGAAGCTCTGGCACCCGCTTCCTTGGACCGCAGCGGAGCTTTCGCTATTTTCATGTTTAGCAGTAAAGCTCCCGTTTTCATTTCCCGGCTAGCCGGCGTTCCATTCCCTCGCCGCCGGCGAGAATGCTACCATTAGACTCGTTGTGCTATTGCGATTCCATTTTAGTACTTGGTGGCGCGCCACGCGCGTTGTCGCCGCGATCGCGTTGAAGCCACTCGGGTTTGCGCACAGCACACTCCGTTTCGTCATTTGTTTAGGGCACATTAATGGTGATCATTAGTTATTAATTGTGTCTTAGTCATTATTATTGAGCCACCGACCAAGGGCCCAATATCCTTAAATCAATCTCTCGTTCACTCCGCACCGCTCCGACATCATTAATGTCAATCATTGCTTAATTAAATGAGTCGGCATTTAATCGCCGCTCTGAATTAACCTGCGTCGTCGCGAGGGATTAAGATCAAATCTCGCAATATCATTAGAGTCTATTTAATGTCAATCATTAGAATCATTAATTTGGTCTTAACCGCCTGCTAGTCGCCGACTTGTGGGCCTGGGCAGCCTTTGCACGTGGGTTAAATCATTGCGGTCGTGACTTCGTAGTCACCGACATGCGTGTCCCACCCGTCGACATCCTTTGAACTTCAATCAATAGCCACCGTCGATCCCTTGATCAACGGCCTAGATCTTGTATGCGTTCGGACCATCCGTTCCCTCATCATCATCGGGCCGTCCATCTTGCGATCTGCGGCTGAGATATGTGTGCAATCGGACCTTCCGGTTAGATGTGGGTTCTAAGCCGTTCATCTTTAGATCTGCGGTCGTGGTTCACCGAGGCAACCGCAATCGTCCGGTTGCATGCACTCGTTTGGGTCGTTGGATCTTGATCCAACGGTGGGCTTCTAGTGACTTTCGCGCGCGTGCGCTGTTCTCGGCGCGCGTGAGCCGTAGGATTTTCGATCAAGGGTGGAGAATGGTCCACGTCATTTTCTGTTATTAGGGTTGTTCTGTATTTCGGTAAGTAATTGTTTAACAACTGGAAATGATGTAAAAACTTTAGAAACTCATAACTAATTCATTTTAACTGCTTTTGGTTAATTCCAACTGTAATAAATTATGTTATCACTTTAGTTTATTATAAAAATGGATTTGAGCATGTTCTGTGTGAGTAAAATTGCATAACTAGGAATAACTTGATTTCGCCATTTTGAATATTCCAAAATGAATAAAACTTTAGAAAATGCATATCTTGCTCTGTGTATGTCCAAAATGAATAATTCCAACTTTGATAAATTTGTTATTAACCCAATGTTAATATAAAAATGATGGTAGGTCCAAGATTGTAGCAGAAAACCTTGGTTAATGATTTAGTACCTATTTTCAGCATTTAGAAAATTCTAGGAGACTTATAAAATGCACCAGTAATTCTCTGTAAATGCAAAATATATATGATAAATTCTAGAGAACCCCTCTGTTGGTATACTTCACTGTAAAATTAGCTTTGAACATATTTATGCTCCTGGAAAGTGCATTATGCCAATTTTGCATCTTAGAAAAATCATAACTAAATCACTTTAACTCCAAATGACCTGAAATTTTATATGGGTTATTTCAATACCAGTAGGTAGCTACCATAAAAATTTCAGCTTCAAAATCTTTCTAGAAAATATTTTTGCTACAGTGTTAATTATGGCCGAAATTGTATATTTAGGCAATATCTTTTGCACCACAAATCCAAATTAGGTTTTTCCAGTTTCTATGTCTAGGTATATTCGTATTCTTCCTTATGTGTAAATTTCGTCGCATTTGGTTAAGCTTTGCTTGCTCTTTTGTTTATTTGTGGTTCGTCTTATTGGTTGTTCTTGGTTCTTTTTGACTTTCGCTTAGGATTCGACATTTGCGGTAATCCCGAGAGCGATCCTCCGCAACCAATTGAGCAGCAGCAAGAAGGCAAGCAGTTTGATCATGTTAATCCCAGTATTTTAAGTATTTATGTTGATTACAAATTCTATGTATGCATTGCTATTTTGTTTTAATAGTTGGCCTAGTAGATGCATTTCCTTAGCAAATGATTATCCTCTACTACCATGAGCCTAGGTTACTTGCTGTGATTTAGAGTTCGTGGATGGGCTCTTGTCACTTAGTAGTTGCGAATTAATTGCTTAGCCATGCTTAGCTTCGGTAGAAATGGGCGGTTATCGACTTGTCGATAACCTTGATCACACAAAACTTATTATGATTTATGATTTCCACCTTGTGCCATGTCTACTTGTGAAAACTAAAACTAAAAGCAAAATGATTTAGACTTGGGCACAATGGTATGTTGGTGTGATTCTCGTGTGACTGGATTGGTGCCTAAGTCAACAAGGACCGAACATCTTGTTACACTAAACCAAGCATTTTAGCGCATAACCACACTAGAGGGTATGGGACCTCTCTTGACTTAGTACTTTGGCGTGTATTGGCCCGGTCGCAGGAGGTCGCAGGAGGGATGGTGTTGGGAGCATTGTAGTGTCCGAAAGACTTCACCCGGATGGGATTTGTTGTCTTCGCTTGCAATGTAAGCGTATGGTGTTTCTACCCATACGAGCGGCTCGTAGTTAATACACAATATTGGAAAGCGTCTCGTAGGACTTAGCCGCCGGCATACCTACTAAGTGTGCTTTTGGCTTAAAGGCGATCCAAGTGTGGGTACATTGGTACACCTGCGCAGGTTAAAACTATTCGAATAGCCTCGCCCTAGGTTATGGACACGCTTGGGGAGGTCTTTCAAGAGTTAGACTACAACCTTTTAAATTAAAACTTGATGGGTGGTACGAATCGGGATTCGTGCTATGTTGTGGTGGCTATTGGGATAGTCACTTGTGTGGTTACTTGTATGTATCTTTATTATCGTTATTTCAACATTAAAACAGATTTGCAAACTTGCTTTTAAATGTATTACATTATTGCAAATAAAGTTGGCTTCATGCAAAATGAGACATACAACCTCCACCTAAACAAGCTTGCATGTAGTTATGAATAGGTCTGCTATTCCACACGTCGCCTTTATGGTACAAAGACAATCTTTGTGCTCAGATGCTATGCTTAATTGTTTTGTTGCAGAGGAAGGAGGTGAGCCTGAAGGGCCTCACTTTTGTGAGCTGTGTTGTGGTAGCTTGCGGAGCGACTAGCTTGGCGGCCCGGTCGGTTGCCTTGTGGGTGTATGGCTAACCGGTCGACTTTTGTTCTAGCCATCTTATGGCACTTTTGCTTCCGCTGTCATTCTTGTATATTGTTATATTTGGCCGGTCGGCTCTCTTTTGTAATAACTTTACTTTATGTATGTCGTTGTTGACTTAGCGTTGTATGTTGTATGGAAGTGATGTGTAATTTTGTGATGATGTGCATATGTTGCAATTCTGGGAAACATATGCCCATCGAGGCTTAGAATGTTTAATTAGTAATGCTAGAACCATTTGGAGGTTAAGTGTTACTAGTTAAATATTCCGGGTCCTCACATTCTTCAAGTAATTCCTTGTCAACATTTATTTCTTTTCTCTTTGATGCTTCCATGGCAGGAGAGTGAACGAGGAGAACTGGTTCGACTTGGCCGATTACGCAGACATCGACATGGATGCCGGTTTCGATTACGAGCCGAGTATCGAATCATCTGACGGTATTGCCATCTCTGGAGATCTTCTATCAGATCTCGGAGACCGCATCACCGCCGGAGTTGAGGAGGGATCCTTATCCCCCACAACAATACGCCCAGCTGAGGAACCAGCTTCCTCAGGAGGCAAGGGTCAACACAACCACAAACAGGGTTGCCCTAAGACAGACTCACAACACAATGAGAGTTTTTCCTTCGAGTGTTCGAGTCCCCTTAAGGCAGTACGACCTGGCGAGACAAGTTCAGAAAGCCATCATTGCAAAGCTTCGTCGGCACCTGATGGTCCTTTCTCTCCGGATAATCCCGTAGAGGAGGGAATCAAACACACTTTCCCGATAAGTACGACTATCCCATCGCAGGACACACCTGCAGACGGAGACGATTATAACCCGGAGTTCCCCTTCCTGGAGGGGTTTATTCTAAGTCGCCAGATGGTGTCTCTCGACTACTCCTCAAGCGAGGAGGCCTCGACCGCAAGTGGAGGTCATCAATGGGAGGTCTTCGTCATTCCCTCTGATAAGAATCATTCTCCCAGAGGCAGGACTGATGATGCTCCCCGACGAGCACACACTACGTCCCCTCGTGGCAATGGCAAGGGCACCACCGCTGGCGAACGAGATGAACACCTTGATGAACGTGCGGGACATCCTCAACAATCTCTCACTTCATTGAAAACTACTCCTGTGTGTCTGATATGGATGATCCTGGGCAACTCGGCGAAGAAAACTAGCGGCTCAGAAAAATCACCCTAGGCGCGCTTATTTCCAGTTAGAAGAGGCTCAGGAGCTCCAGCACATCAATGACTTCCTTGAGAATTCAACCCAAGAGCTCGCTTGAGCACCAGACTATGATCTCTTTGCTGAAGAGATTGCACAAAGGCTTCAGAACATGATGGCAAAACTCAAGCGTCCTCGTCGACATCAACCCGGAAGTCGTAGTAGTACGACTCCATCTTTTGCCAGCCGTTCGAACAACTCGTCGCTCGGAGGTCGACATGATCATCGATCACGTCACTCTCCTGACTTGAGGAAGGCTCGTCGAACATTTGGAGATCGACAAGCCCCCAGGAGATGTGATCTTTCACCACTTCAGGGACAAAACATGCGGCAGCAGACGGAATACGAGGAGTATTTCCCTCGTTGGACTGAGGCCTATCATAGGTCTAGCCCACCTATGACTGGGTATCGTCGAGTACGATCACCTGGTGACATTAACCCTTCTTTTCTGCAAAGAATGCGCCAGAAAGTTATCTCAGGATGTCGAGCGTTTTTACCCGATGCTTCTTTCCGATCTATAGTACCAAATGGATTTTTTCTGGAGCAACTCCAGAAACCGTCCCTAGTTGAAGAACTAGAGACGCCTCCTATCGAAACAGCCTCTCTACAGTACGAGGATACCTGGATGACTTCCATCTACGAGTATCTTCAGACGGGTTCCGTACTCGACGACGATCTCGAGGCAGATCGATTATCCCGAAAGGCCAAAATGTATACTTTGGTCGAAGGAATCCTTTATAAAAGAGGCACTTAAGGGGTGCTCATGCGATGCATTCTGCATAGCGAACGATTACAACTCCTTCATGACATACATAGAAGCATCTGTGGAACTCACGCTTCCTACAGAACTATAACAGTCCAAATTTTAAATTTCAGTAAAAATTAAAATTTATTTACTTTTGTGGTTTTTCTGGAATTTTTAAAAAAGCTTTTATAATTATTTTAAAGTCCAAAACAAATTTATTTACAAAATTAAAAGCCAACATAAAGTTGAAAATAATTTTATTAAGTCTAAAATAAGCATGGGAATTTCTGTGAATTTTTTTCCATAATTTTTGGAATTATTTTGCTATTTTCTAAAACCTAAATGAATTATCAGATTTTAAGCAAATAGAAAAGCAAAAGAAAATCTACAAATAGTGTTTGGGCCGAAACTCAGACCTCAGCCCAAACCACCCCGGCCCGCACCGGCCCACAACCCCGCGCCCGTTCCTCCCCTCGCGCATCCATCGTTGGATCAAAATGCAACGCATGCGCCGCACCCACGCACCTTCCTCTCTCTTCTTCTCTTCTACGCCGTTGGATCAGCATCCAACAGCCGCCCGCGCCCATTTCCTTCCACGTCACCCCATACGACCTCGGCCGTTGGATCAAAATCCAACGGGCCGTGCCCTTCGTCATCCCCGCTTTCTTCTCGAGCGCGCCGCCGCGCAACCGCCATGGCCGCCCGCATTGAGCTCGTCAACGGCTCGCCCCCAACCGGCCCGCCTTCCCCGCGTCGTTGCACAAGACCCGCGCCTACCTCCGCACGACCCCCACCACTCTCTTCCCCCTTCTCCGTGTACGTGCGCACGAGCGCCGCAACCGTCGCCGCACGTCCTTCACGTCGCCGCCGCTCCCAGCCTCCCCTTGCCCTATAAAAGGGAGCACCGGGTAGCCCTTCTCCTCCTCAATCCACCCCCCTCACCCACTCTCCCTCTCTCGCACTAGCGCCGCCGGCATTCGCCATCAAAGCTCGTCGGCCGAAGGAGCTTCCACCGCCATTTGCGCCGCCACCGTCGACGCCGCGCCCTCGCCGTCGTCACCTTTGGCTCTTGCCGTGAACCTAGTGCGCACTCGACACGGTCGAGCCCACGGATCGCCGCGCCGCCAACCCCGACCGCGCGCCGCTTTTCTCGCCACGGCCGCCCGCCATCTACTCGCCGTGTGGTGAGCGCACAAAGATCACCGTTTTCCCTCTCTCTCGTGCCTCGCCGGACTTCGCCGCAAGAAGATACACGGCGACCTTCGGCCCCGCGCGTCTGTTGCCTCGCCGACGTGGCATTGCCACCTAGACGCCATCTAACCCCCCTGCTTGCGTGGCGCACGTGTGGCGTCCCGATCATCGCCACGTGAGCGCCCGCGTGGCTAGTCCACCACACCAAACTTCCCTTGGCTCGGTGGAACGAGTCCACCGTGAGCCGTGTCTATGACACATGGGGCCCACACGTCAGAAATTATTTTTATTTGATTTTAATTCTGAAATCCTGTAGCTGACATCATCATTGCGCAATAAGTTGATTTTCCTTTAGAAAATAAATCAAAAATCCAATAAATTCGTAAATCGTGTTTTAAATGGATTTAAACTTCAAAAATTCATAACTTTTGCATATGAACTCCAAATTGGGTGATTCAAATTGCAAAATTTATATAAAATTATAATCTAGCTAACTAAACCAAAATATTTCATTTTGGAGTTAATTTGAATCATAATTTTGAATTTATTTGGATTTGAATTTGAATTTATCGTATTTTCGCTTAGACTTCGACGACTCCGAGAGTTCGACCAATCAAGACCTAGAATTCCAAGACATCAACGAAGTAAGTTACACCATTGACCATATTGCCCCCAAGATTTTAAGTTATTTTCGTTTTAAATTCTTTATTGCATGCATATGTTTGTATAAATACTTTAATGTCCTGTTTTATGTATAGTTACCCCCATGTTTTATTGTATGGCCAATTTGAATATTGTATCTGACTATCTTGACACTATAGGCAAAATATTATCAAAACTAAACATATGCTTAGCCAGGCTTAGTTCACACTTACAGAATTTGAGAGGGTTTCACCAAATTTCTTACAATTTTGTTTCAAACTTGTCATTGTGGTATTGTCTTACCACATGGATTTATAAAAGAGTTTTATTCAAAATAAAATCAAAAATGGGTTTGGACTTGGGCGAAATGGTCGGAATGGTGGGTGCAGGTTTATGCACGGGATTGATCTGGTTAAGATTAAGGCCCATGGATAGTAGGAATGACGCCCAAGTCAATTAAGGACCGGTCTTTGAGCCGCTTAATGCTATGTCTTATCGTACTACCACATGTCCTGCATCGGCAGGATTTGGCTAATTAAATTGTGATGTCCTAGTGTATTTATGTCATGTGATTATGTGGGTGTCGGTTAGACGCTTTATTCCCACTTGGCGCAAGAGGGGCTTTCTGAGGACTGTTAGTCCAAAGGGTGAAACCTTAGCGGGCATGAGTACACTAGGATAGAACATTGTAAAGGCCTCATGGTAATTGCTCAGTCACACGCCTACGGAAGCGTGTATTGGCCGACATAACGAGTATGCCACCTCGTGTGGGTAAAGTTGTACCAACTCGCAGAGTAGAAACTATTCGAATAGCGCGTCCGCTGGTCATAGATATGCTAAGCGGGCCACTTAAAGTTAGAATTGTTTTTGGTTTTAAATGCTTTATTAAATGTTGAGGATGGTTAATCCTTACAAAAAGTTAAGCGGAAGCCAAGTGTTAGGAGGATCCTTCACTTAATTATTGGAGGTTATCTACATTACAATGTTGTCATTTTAAGATATGATTTTAAACATAGTATAAAAGCGCTTTAGAAATTACTATGATTATTTACACCAAAATGATGTTTATGCAAAATAACCCCGCCATACTCACTTTGTTACCTTATGCATGCATTTTAATTCAATATTGGTGTAACTTATGAGCACGGAAGTTGTGCTCATCCTTGCTAAATAAATCTTATTCAGAGAAGATTTCTTCCCGACAGTGAGGATCCTGACGAGTAGGCCTTTGACCTGCATTTATTGCTTGTGGCGCATCGTGTGGCTCACCTCTATTATATGTTTCGTTGTGTTTATCATTTGATATTTGATATTGTTGTTCGGACTCATTTGTATTAAACAATTATTTTACTTAATGTCATTTACGATTTCGTGATATGAATGTGATATCCATTTTGTGAGACTGTGTACACTGGAAATCTTGGACCGCTGTTTGAACACAGAGAATTCGGGATCCTTCGCTCCCGGGTTCGACAAGAACGTTGGTCGGTAAAGCCTTTGGACAACATTTCTATTGGCCAACAGCCCTCTACGATGCCAATGAGCTAGTTAAAAATGTGTACAATGTCAATTTCATGACAGGCAAATACACCAGCCGGCTTAGGCGTTACAAATAATTCCTCTGTCTTGGCCTTTTGCGACCTGGGGTCTCGATATCCTAGGACCATTACCCAGAGCTCCAGGTGGATTCGAATTCCTTTTTGTGGCTATCGATACGCTCACAAATGGATAGAAGCCAACTCGTGGATCGATAACAACGAAGCGACTAAAAGGTTCATGATGAGATACGTGATAACTCAATTTGGGGTACCTAGTCGAATCATCATAGATAATAGTAAGCAATTTTCGAGCGCAAAATTTCAGAAATTTTGTGACGAGTTAGGTACCAAGTTGTGTTACGCTTCTGTTGCCCACCTCCAAAGCAATGGGGCGGTCGAAAGGGCGAATGGCTAAATAATGAAGGGGATTAAAACTCGAGTCTTCGACCAGCTTCTCAAGCGCTCGGGGGCTTGGTTACAAGAATTACTCTCAATATTATGGGCAATTCGTACGACTGCTAGTCGGGCTACAGGAGAAGCACCTTTCTTTCTAGTTTTTGGTGTAGAAGCCATGCTTCCGTCAGAACTAAAGATCAGGTCAGCACGAGTCGAAAATTTTAACGATTCTGCCCAAGAACAACTTCAAGCGGACGACATCAACCTGCTCGAAGAAAAGAGGAACCGTGCTCTAACTGCTCAATAGTTTACCAACAAGCCTTGCGCAGATACTACGATCGTAAGATCCAACCTCACAGCCTTGCTGTAGGTGACTTGGTATTAAGGCTTATCCAATCCCGCCTAATCGGAATAAACTTTCCCTAAGTGGGAAGGTCCTTACACTGTGGTCGAAGTTACGTGTCCAAGTTCGGTACGACTAGCAATGGAGGATGACCATGTTCTCTCAAACTCTTGGAACATCGACCAGTTACGCAAATTTTACGTGTAAAAAACTTCCACGACAATAAAGTATCGGGTTCTTTATATCTTTATTGTTTTTCTTTGAGTTTTTGCTTCTGTAATTTTTTGACCATATTTTATATGCTCGATTTCTCTTTACACTGGTCAGAGAAAGGGCACAACAACTAGTCGAACCAACAACTAGTCGAAGTCTTTCCTCTCTACACGTGATCCTGCCCGCTAGAAGGAGCTTCCTAATATCACCTTGTTCCTAACTTTTGCTGCCAATACAAAGTTTTTTGGGCTCAGAAATATGGTTAAAAAGTTTTTAAGCAAACTTATATCACCTTAGTTTATTTATTCATTTTGAAAAATACTCTAAGAAGAGCGCACTTTTGAGATTTGTTCGACTGCTTTTGGTAAACTTGGTCGGTTTTAACTGGTTGAAGGAAGAAACACACCTAGTCGAAGCTTCTCCTCTCGGCACGTGGTCCTACCCACTAGAAGGAACTTCCTAGCGTCGTCCTGTTTTCTACTTTTGCTACCAGGACAGACTTATCGGGTACATTTAAAAAGGTCGAACAAATTTTTTAAGGTCCTCTAGATGTTTGTTTTACTCAAGTTGTCGTTATTGATTTGATAAAACTGGTCGGAGATGGTAACATCACCTAGTCGAAGCCTTTTCTTTCTACACATGGTCCTACCCACTAGAGGGAACTTCCTAGCGTCGATCCGTTTCTACTCTTTCGACTAGTGAAAGATAATCGAGAATCGAAAGCTATAGGTCGAACAAACCTCTCTGTTTTCATAAACCCTTTTTTTACTATTTCCTTAGTTTATTCAAATAAACTAAGAAAATAGTCGAGGGCTAGGATAAAGTTATAAACATGACTTCATTTCTTAGTCTTGGTTTCTTTTTCCAATTTGTTATCTTACGAGTTACTAACTACTCTACAAGATGATTTGCAGGAAAAAGGAAGAAGGAATGAGGAATTACATATATCTGGTCTAATTATTTTCCCTTTCATTATCCTACGAGTTGCTTACCACTCTACGAGATGATTTGCAGGAAAAACGAAAGATCATATATTTATACATCACCAAAAGGCTTGTCTTTACAGGTCCCTATTACAGATTACTTTGACGAAGGAGATTCTATTTGCATCTCCTCCGCGACCTTCTCATTGACTGACTGCATACCCTCAATTAACCGCTCGCTTCGCCAAGATAAATGAAATCGGCTTCAACCAAATGAGGGTTAAGGTTGGGGTCACAGGCTTTAAGCTTTGGTAAGACATAGCTTACAACTCCTTTGACTGCTTCCTTTATCGAGTCGTTCTGATTGGTCTTCAAAGTGGCCACCAACTCTTGTAAAGTACATATTCGCTCCCCAATGACACTCGTGTGAGCGGCTATCGTGTTGTCACGAGGTGTGACCTTTTCAGCATGTAGTCCATCGAGTATATTGTTTAAAAGTGAAATGTTGTCTTGAAGATCGATCTTCATTGACTTCATCTCCACCTAGGTGCAAGTCGAAGCATCGTGGAGTTGTTTTATTTCAACTAATCGCTTTGAAAAGAGTAAAGTTGGTTAGATAAAATGATTCTATGAGAGGAAAAAATAATTTAATAGAAGGTAAAGTATTACTTACCCGTTAATTGAGAATCTAATTTATCGATTTCTTGATCTTTGTCTTTCGCGATGCGGGTGATCTCGCGGACGATCGAGGTTTTTTTTTTGAACCTAGATCTGAAGAGTCCCCACCTCGACTTGAAGGGCCCTGGTGTCGACTTTTTTTTTCCTGAAAAAGAACGAGAAGTTAGGAAGGTGAAGATCAAGATTATAAGCAGTCGTAACCTCAAAAACGCACTGTTTTTTTTTTCTGCAACTCTTGAGTTGCAGAGTTGGCCTCCTAAAGCTTTTTCAAAAGTTTGGTGACCTCATCTCTTAACTTTTTCGTCTCGGCTTTTTCAAAGTCGAGCGAATTAGCTAAAGTCTTTTCGTCACTCTTAAACCTGAAAAAGTTAAGGGTAGACATGAATACAGAGACGAGTAGTCGTAAGTATTTCTGCGACTGACATGTGATCGTAAGTTTTTCTATGATTGCCGCTGGTCGCAAGTTTTTCTACGACCAATACCAAGTCGTAAGGTTTTCTATAATAACCCCCCGAGTACTGAACAAGTAGTCGAATCATAAAATGATTACAAGTGTCTGCTACTCACCACCTCTCTCGCTTGCTCGCAGAGTATCGCTTTCTTGTCACAACTTGACAAAGTTGTTGGTTGTACTGCAAATCAGAGCAACTTGTTCCACAAACTTTCAGAAACAAAGGCAATAAGAAGCAAAGATAAAACTATACTTATAGGTATCGATGGATACTTACATTCATGCTTGACCAAGCAAACATAGAGACTATCCTTGACGGATCTTTCACCCATCCATCTCCTCGACTTGTTTCCACTAAACCCCTTCGAGACGCTCACATCGAATACATCCCCACAATTGGGAATACTACTAGGTGAGGACTCTGGTCGCGAGATCTCAGAGGAGGAAAATCCTATGATGGAAGCAATCTTAGTCAAGAAATTAGAGCGGTTAAAATACTCTTCTTCTTCTCGACTCTATGATGGTAGCACCGCTGGAGGACCGGAAGGAATGTCCTCGACAACCTCCCATCGGCACGGTGGTCGAGCTCTCACCACCACCTACTCCCGACGTCTCCATTGTGGTCTCCTCGCCTCCACCTTCATCTCTACAACTGTCTCTGTAGTCGAGCGACTTTAGCAAAGAACGACTTCTTCCACCATGGGAATGGTAGCCGAACTTCAGCTACCGCTATCCGCACCTTCATTGGTCAAGAAGTAACAA
The DNA here is from genome assembly GCA_036346255.1 of Ampelocalamus luodianensis. Lineage (NCBI taxonomy): Eukaryota > Viridiplantae > Streptophyta > Magnoliopsida > Poales > Poaceae > Ampelocalamus > Ampelocalamus luodianensis. The sequence continues at coordinate 204,044 of JAYEVH010000076.1, read as the reverse complement.
CGGGCTTCTCAATAGAAGCATCCATGGAGGCTAAAGGAGTTGGGCTAAGATCATAAAACTAAGAGCAAGTTAACTCGTGAAAAACAAAGGGTAAATGTTGTTCTTACGCTTATGTTTTTCACATACCTCTGTGTGCTGGACCTAACCCGGAACTTACAGGCAACCTTCCCAACGGAAGGTTTCTTCGACTTCCTCTCGACTACTGTTGGTCGAGATTCAATTTGGGGAACGGGAGTCACCGTTTTGTGACCCTCCTGACTCCCCGAATGGCCGAGATCTGTCTCGACCACCTCAAGGGCACTGCTCCCCGCGACCTCAGGTTCTGCTGTAGTAGCAGTTTCCTTCACAAAAGGCATGAAGCTCTTCTAGTTCTCCTTTTCTAGCTGCTTTATAAAGCCACGAGAAGCGGAAACAGCGAAAGTCTTATTGTCGTAACAGAATGGTACCTTAGCCTTGGGGGCTTTGCATTTAAAGGCAAAGGCAACTTCTTCTACTGTTTCCCTCACCGCTGTCTCCATGTCTGTAGCGAATTGAGTAAAGGGAGCAGAAGGAGTCGAACTCGCGCCACCTTTGTCGTCGACCTTTACAAATCGACGTCTTTTGGTTGGAGGAGCTTTTGCTGGCTCCGCTTGCACTGTCGCCCCTATGACCACCAATTTAACTTCCACGTCGTCTTGGCGGTTTTCCATGCCTACTTTCTGTTGAGATCAGGAAAAGAAGATATTACAGAAAGTGGTCGTAAGTTTTTCTACGATCACTCACTGGTTGTGAGTTCTTCTACAACCAGCCCATAGTCGTAAGTTTTTGTACGATAAATCCTATAATCGTAAATCTTTTTACAACCATAAAGGCCTAAAGACAAAGTCAATTTTCGATTACCTTTAGGCGCTCCACCTTTTCCTCTACGGTCAAAACCGCAAGAATCTGGGGAGCTGCTACACTTGACAGACTCTTCTCACAGATGAGCCCGACGCGGGCGTCAATCTCCGGCTGTGGAAGATCTGTACGGACAAATAGCACAGTCAACAGACCAAATCAGGATTAACCAAGGCTAGAGTCGAAAAAGTGAGAATTCCACTTACCATCCTTGTAGTATCTAGTCGGGTCTTCTTTCCCCGAGTATCTCCACATAGGAGGAACTCGTTTCTTCAGGGGACTAATGCGGTGCGTGATGAAGTCCTTCACCACGTGCCATTCGGTAAGCCCTCCCGCCTTCAAGTTTTTGATAGCTTGAATATAGGCGACACTGCCAAGATTCTGGGAGTCGAATCCGTGAAGAAATCCTCTCGGCGGCATTTCCAATGAACGAGAGGCTATCTTCCTCGGTGACTTCCCAATAGAATCATTTCTTCTTCCACCCTGGCCACGAGGACCGGGTGAACATCTGAATATGCTCCTTCGACTTCCCGTCGTGGAGCTTCAGACCGTAACTCCCAGCAATTTCGACTTGCCGAGCCATCCCATAATAATACTGGAAAAGCTCAAAGTCCGCTAGAATTCCCAGGTACGCCTCACTCAAATACATGAATACACTTAACATTGTGATGGAATTAGGACCCAGATTCACTAATTCCACCCCAAAGTGCTCGAGTACAAGAGTGAGAAAAGGGTGAGCAGGCAATCGGAGGCCACACTTACAGTACGCCTGGAAGACAGGGATTTGACTATCCTCCCCCGACGACCAGTGTTGTCCAGTCGCTAAAATCCACTTCACGAGTACCTTCTCGGAAATTTCTCGGCGGCAACCAAGGCGTTCACTTTCGTAGTGTCCATTTCCGATTCAGTCCACTTAGAGATGATCCTGGTCATTTTTCTCACGAGAAGGAGGTTTGAATTAGGAAAAGTTTCAAGGAAACGCATAACTTTTGCTGGCGGCGGAGAAGGCGAGAACTAGATGAACAGTCAGAGTGAATTGAGGAAAAGGTAAGAACCCTAGAGTCATCCCTGCAGTTATTTTTATAACCGCACGCTTGAAATGAAACGCTGTGAAAACTCAACGGTTCCCATCGCTTCAGGAATGGCTCTAACGGACAGATCGTTTTAATCTGTCTGTTCGAGAAAACCGAGGCTCTTTTCACACCTCAAGTAAAATTAACTTCTTGGCCAAGTATATTTCTGGTCAAAAGAAATACAACTCGGAAAGGCTGTACTTCCGATCATCGAAACCGCGATTACTCTGTAGTCGTAAGATTTTCTATGACTACCTTGTAGTCATAAGATTCTCAGCAAAGTTCCTTGACCAAGTATATTTCTGGTCAAATGAAACACGTGTTGAAGAGTTTTTCCTTCAACCTTCACCTCACAACCACCTAGTGGTGTCAGAACATCTACGACTTCTTTCCCAAGTAAGTTATTTTCACTTGAAGCTGGGGGGCTAGATGACGAGGATCTAATAATCCTTATTTTACTATTTATCTATAATTGAGTATTAGGGATAAATATGACGTCACACAACTATCGAGTATACCCCTTACAATAGTAAGGGAGAAATCAATCAGGTAGTCGTAAGCTTTTCTACGACCACCCCCATAGTCGTAGGTTCTCCTATGACTACCACGTAATCGTAAGTCCTCCTACGATTACCTCCGGTCATAAGTCTTTCTACGATCGCACTCCAAATCGTAAGCTTTTCTACGACTACCCCTAGTCATAAGTCCTTCTACGACCAGTCCTGCCACGATTTCTCCACAGATAGTTGGGTCCACTCACCAGTAGGCCCTATTAACTGTGAGATCTGAGCAATAAGATACGTAGTTATTCTTTGGAATAATCGCAGTTAACTCACCATTATCTCTCGACACAACCGTCAAGCAACATGGGAGGTTACTACTCCAAAGTGATTACTGTCATTATTACGAAATAATGAGGTACCCCCTGACCTGGAACGACTACCTCTTCACATACTATAAATAGACATCTTTCAGATAGAATGGAGGAGAAAAAAAAGGGACATTTGAGAGGCAATGAGTAGTAGTATTAGTGCAAGTCTTTTCACTAATTGTAACCAGGATACCCAATACAATGCACACAGGAGTAGGGTTGTTATTCTCTCTGAAGAAGGCCCGAACCTTTATAAAAATCTCCGTGTCTCTTTTGTTTGCGTGATCAATTGTGGAGACCCCCCCGAATCAAACAATCTTTACGTAAGATCGGTTCTAAAACACCGACAACAACATTTACGATAAATATAATAAATATATTGAATTGCGTAATTGAAAAGAATAATAAATAAATACACAATTGCTTTGAAACAACTAGTGAATTCCTCATTCACTTTTCAAGACAAACCACCAAGTGAATTATCCATTCACCAAACGAACATTATATTCATCAAGTGAACTTCTTAGTCACACTCCGACATATTTTATGAAGAAACTCTATCTCTCGTGTGAAATACCCGAACATATCTATAACCGAGGACGCGACTATTTGAATAGATTAATTAACACTCTGTAGAGGCTGCACACTTTACCCACAAGATATAACTAGTGTAGCGATCACCAATCATAACAAAATCTTTCAGAAATTTTATCTCGATAATTGACTCTCCCGTTGTGCATACTGTCACCCCAACCTCACCGTTAGTTTGACGCACACCGTTGGACCTAGAGACGATAACCTCGCCCATAGATGTGACCTTAGAAAAGGATACACACCTCCACCCATATACTACCTGAGTAGTTAAATGTCAAAACTCCAAAACTTACTAAGTTAGACCCGCCCCATCAGGCGTGTGGTTGTATGAAAAGGCCCAGTTCAATAGCACACAAGATTAAGTTCTTAACAAGTTACTCAAGCGAGTCTACCACAAACCCACAACGTGTTATATCCACACCTCACCGCACAACCACTCGTCCGAGCAAAAATCGTTTTGTTTAACTAAAACCAACGACATACCCTGTCATGGTACACAAATTTTAATAACAATGGCTAACCACTACAATTACATATTTTATTAAGTTAAAAATTAATCATTATGACACATGTGATCATGAAGCCATCGTAACTAAGCATGACTAAGGATTTTTACGATACCCATGTTGATGATACAAATATGTCCAACTAAAATTATCCATCTAGGGTGACAAATAATTCATAGCAATTCAAATAATCAATGGAGGCATAATGAAAACAGGTAATAGCTATACCCAAAGCATTTGATATAAAGATAACATGTAATTGATATAAAACAATATATTTTTGAAAACATAGGTTCAATATGATCAAAGTCTTACGACTTGCCTTGACTTTGGCTCTGCTCAATTACCAGACTTGGATCTTCAAAGTTGATTTCTGCTCCTACTCCGTAAAGCAGATTGTCTAACGAGAGATAATAACAGACAAAAACACAAATAAAATCCAAAAACAATGAAACTAACTCTAAAATAAAGAGCTTAATTTTAGATGAATTTAAAAATTTGAATAGACTGAATCGGAGTTCGGACGAAGGAGAACGGACTCTCGGAAGATTAAAATCACATGAAATAATGAAATCAGAATTTCAGGATTTACTGGAATTATTTTTTTTGAAGAAAAACAATTAATTGCGTCAGCTGACGTTAGCAAAAGAAAAAGGAAATTGGAAATTCTCCTGACATGTTGGACCCACACGTTAGAGGAACAGCTCACGGTGGACTGGATTTAGGGTTGGGTTATGTGGTGCCACGCAAGCATCGACGTGCCAGCCACGTGGGTGACACTGAGGCGCAAGGGCTGATGTGACAACCAGGGTGGCATGCCACCTCACCCTACCAAACGGTGAGGCTCGGAACCCGAAGGTCTTCGGCGTTTGGCTGCTCGCTGGCGACAGCGGAAGGGTGCAACGGAAAGCTAGTGCCCTGGCGAACACTATGACGCGGTCAATTGGCACCGGCGGCAACCACAGCGGCAATGGTGACAAGAAAAGCGGCGACACAGCTCGGTTGAATGGCAGCGAGGTGACGCGGGATTCCTTCGGCGAAGATCGTGCGCGTGCGACGCGAGACTCCTCCGGCGAAGATCGTGCGCGCGACGCGGGACTCCTCCGACGAAGATCGTGCGCGCATCAGGTAGAAAATGCGGTGGCGATCTCGAGGTTGGCACCGAAGGAGGCTGAGGCTCACCGGCGGCGGCACAAGAAGGCGGAGAAAGCTTCGGTGGCGTTTGACTTCCCGAGCTCGATTCGACGAAACGACAGCGAGATTCAAGAGGCGGCCTAGGGTTTCGAGAGAGAGGGATTGGTGCGCTGCTTTTGACGCGGGCGCGACTTTAAATAGCCACGGGATGGGAGAATCTGGGAGGAGCACGGCACGACGTTGAGATGAACTCGGACACGGGCGCAGAGAGTCCCGGAGGAAGACGAAGCTGACGTTGTGGCCTGACACACGGGTCCCACACGACAACGAGAGCGAAAGAGAGCAGCGCAGGTTGGGCTTGGCGCGCGGACAAAGGCTTGCTGGGCTAGGCTGAGCTCCGAAGAAACTTGGCCGGGGATTAGGGTTTGAGCCCAAGGAGGATTTCGGAATTTATAATAGGTTTTCTATTTTAGAAAATACATAAAATCCAAATAGCAAATGGACTCAGAAAAAATCTAGAAAAAAATATTGAAGCACATAGAATCCAAATAAAATAATTTTGACATTAATTGATGTTAAATTGTTTTGTTACTAAAAGTTCATATTAAGCTTTACTAAAATTTAAATAAAATCTTGGTGAATTTTTTCACAGAGTTAAGCTACTCAAAAAGATTTTTAAACTTTAAAAAATTAGGATGTAACACAAAATTGTCTCTGTTGGACGCCAATGTTAGGTTTGTTCATACTCTCCAATCAAGCAGCAACCACGTGGGCTTCACATGCCAAATCTGCACATGCTCGGAAAGACAGACTGATGCGAAGCATGGATGCTTTCAATGATACAACACGAGAAAAGGAGTACATACTAAATACTCTGTTTAGAAATATATGATATTTTAAAAAATATGCAGTTATTTTTTTTTAACTTTAATCACTAATATATTAAAAAACTATTTGTTTCGGTCATATAAAAATGATATCATTATATTAGTCATGAAAAATATTTTTTGTAACATAATAATTTTATATTATTTTATGAACATATTTATATAAAAAATAATAGTCAAAATTACATGTTGAAGATCATATCGATGTTTCGTATATTCGTATATTCTTGAAGTACTTTTCTCGGTACTGACATACACCCTCAAGTACTCTCCGCGCCACGATTTACATCTGCTAATAATGGGTCAACAACTTCGACTTGGATACTGTCGCACATACAATACACAGTATCTTTCACAAACATTGAAAGATTTTTATTGCTCAAAATAGCTGGATGTCCTGCATATATTGTTCACGTCACAGAACATGAATGCACTCATATCTTCATGTTCACTGTATAGCTGATCTCTTGGGTACAATAATCAAAGGATACACGCTAGGATACAGGTTTGGTGCAAAACTGCAAACTGCTTAGCAAAACCCAGAAGCATGGCAGATGAGAAAGAAAACTGGAAGGGAAAAAGAAAAATGAGAGGAACTTGTTCCAAGACAGACATTATGCTAGATCTGGTGCCAATGCAGGTGTACTGCTGGCAGAGCCAACTGGTTCTTGTAGGGCAAGGTTCAGTGGAAACATCTCGCATTGAGCACTGTGCGCCATCAGCTGGTCCATGAGGACCAATGCAGCCATGGATTCCACCATTGGAACAGCTACATAAGTAATGATGGGAAAAAGATCAGACCATAGGGATTATTAAAAGTGATAAAAAGTAGCCATATTTAGGAGCCATTACCCTGAGGGACAACACATGGGTCATGGCGACCCTGAGCTAAAAGTTCGATATCCTGATGCTCCTTGATACAGTACTTTGCTTCCTCTGGAAAAGTGAAATTAAAATCTCAGATAAATGACTATACAACTGTTCCACAAGTAGCAAGCCTGAAATATTACCCATATCAAGTAATGTCACCCAAAATGTACTACTATACTCCAAGAGAAAGGTCAAATACGTTGCACAAATAAATATTTGAATATTCATGGTAGTTGCTGAAAGGTTTAATTTGTGACAAACTGCATCCACAACATCGCAGTGCCTATCATTAAAAAAAATAATAGCATGGCAATGGTTCCACCATTTTGTGGAAGCAAATAAAGTTTTTTTTACGCAAAAAGAAGAGAGTTTTTATTACTGGAATGTCTACACTCTACTCTTACCCCAATAGTTGCTGTTGGCTTGAAAGCTACTTTGAAGTATATAATTTCACCATTTGATATCCCTCCCTGAATGCACATACAAGTTACAAATACTGAGTCATCACTGTCGTACTTACTGACTATATGAACTGAAAATGAACAATGTAGCAGTAGCCAGTAAGGCAATAGGGTATTAGGATAAAAACCTGTACACCGCCTGAGCGATTTGTTCGTGTTCTCACATTTCCAGCCTCATCCATATAGAACTCATCATTATGCTCACTTCCAGTAAAGTCAGTACCTGGGCACAAGTTATTAGTACTTAGGCCAACTGTAAAGTAGGCAGCATACCCTCACGACTATTCGCAAACAACACAACGAATTTTTTGCAAATTAATCCCTCACCTGCAAATCCACTACCAATCTCAAACCCCTTGCTTGCAGGAAGAGAGAGCGTAGCTTTTGCCAGTTCAGCTTCAAGTTTGTCAAATACAGGAGAGCCAAGCCCCTACAAATTATTGTTACTCCAATCATATCAGTTATCAGAACTCGGATAATTTTTTCTAGTGCATGGTCAAACTTCAAACATATGATGCGGTCCAAACCATGGCAGTCATGAGTAGAAAACGCATACAGGGAGCTTATTTGGTTTATTAGGTCGAGGGACACTGGGACACACAAAAATCAACATGACTGCAGAGTCTTGGTACTTACACGAGGAACATTTCTTGCAATGCATGTGACCACCCCACCAATAGAATCCCCTCTAACTCTTACTTTATCAATTGCATCGATCATCTTCTGTGCATATTCTGGATCAGGACATCTAACAATGTTGCTTTCTATCTGTAAAATTTCAAAAAACAAGATAAAATTCAGCAACTGCCTACTGAGACTATCCAATAATGTTGGAGTGGAAAAGGGTGGGAACCACGGACCTGGTCCATGGTTACAGTTTCGTAATCAACTGCATCTTCTGGAAGTACAACTTGATGCACTTTGGAAACAAACGCCAAGATCTGCAAGTAAACATTCTTCCACTATAAGGTACTGGAGGATTATTTTATTAAGAGAGCAATAGCCTCAAAATTTGCCCTTTTGCAGTGGAAATGAAAAGGTGAAAGAAACAATTTATTCACCGTAGCAGAATATTTGCATTATTGTGGATTGCTCTATGCAAACAGTATGCTAGATCGAACTATATAAGCAACACAAATCTCAATATTTAGGTCAAGCAAGAAGCAGGATAAAAGCAAAATGAGGGGTTATTTAACAGGAAAACTACTCTGAAGATTGATTTCAGTACTCATTTGTAAAACCAAAATGAACATATGTCAATATGAAAATGAAGACATTTTTTTTTGCATGGTTGGGCATATTTAGGGCGAATCCGCATGCGAGTTTTCTTTTCTAAGTGTTGTGTTGTTTATGGATCAGTAACCAGGCCAATTACCATGCTTGATTACAAATGTGGAATAATTAAAGTAAAAAACTGCCAAGTAGGACCATACCTCTACTCCAGATTTGAGCTTAAGAATTTTCTTTGCAAGAGCTCCCGCAGCTACCCTTCCAATGGTTTCTCTTGCTGATGACCTTCCACCTCCCTATCATCAGTGGGCATAGAAAGATGTTTCATTCAAATATTCAAGTAAGCAAAACATATGGCACATGTAAAATTCTAGCAGAATAGGTACAAATATTAGTGGCTCAATGTGATAACTGGTCTATCTGTCTATGCTTATTATATGGACATGACAAAAGGTACCTGAACAGCTCTAACACCATATTTGAAGTCATAGGTTGCATCCGCATGGGAAGGTCTGTATGCCTTAGCCATTTCACTATAATCCTGTGGAACCGAATATGATTATGAAATAAAAAGATAATACTAACAATTATTGCCCTTTTAAGTGTTCAGCTTCCATGGGCTATAGATACTTACACCCCCTCTTTGATCTGTGTTTGGGACAAAAACATGAATTGGAGTCCCAGTGGTCATTCCTGCACAAAACCCATCAGCCATGTCATGCCGCTGAGACAAGATAATGCATTCTAATATTAAATAAAAGTTCACCAAGAAGGCACCGTACCTTCATGTGTGCCTGAAAGAATTTTGCAAGTATCAGTCTCCTTTCTCGGGGTGGTTATTCTGCTCTGACCTGGCCGTCTGTAATAATCAGCCTTTCACATTAGTGAAGACCATGGAAATAATCTAATAATCATATTCTGCAAGAGGTTATCATAAATGCATTTGCAGAATCATAATTTTGGCAGCAGCCAGTTTCACTGTGAAATTAATGAAATCTGGAAGAAGCACACCTTCGGTCGAGTTCTACTTGCATGTCCGCCTCAGTGAGTGGGATTCTGGGTGGACAACCACTGATCACGCAACCAACGCCACCTCCATGAGACTCTCCATAAGTTGCAACCTGGAAGTGGTTCCCAAAGACATTTCCAGCCGCCTTCACCTCTGTTCTCCAATTTCAGGAGCAGCAAATGTTAAGAGTTAGCTCTTTTACCATCCCTGGTCGAAAAAAACAGCAGTCGTGTAGAAGATTATCGACTCCATTACCAGAGCATCTTAAGACTTAAATAAAGCATACAGATTCATGAGGCCAATCAAATCCAAAACATCAACATTAAAACTAGTTGTTATCATAATTCCCCAGATCTAAAAGACGCGTAAACAACCAATAAACAAGCAGTAACGGATCCAATACTAAACTCTTCATGCTAGGATCTCTATGTTCTTTCAAATTACCCGTAACGAAACCTGAGAGGCACCCATGTCATGGATCACAAATACGACCTCTCTGCAGACAACAATTGACAAACCTCTCTTCCCCATGCCACCAACTATGGATATACTCCGAGCCGGCAGTCGGCTAAGCAATTCCCAGCTCCTTAGGGCTTGTTTGGATAAGGAGGGATTCTCTTTGGATCGGAATGGATTTTAGTACAAATTCAGAGTCAATCCCTCGGATCACAATGTATCCAAACAAATCCTTTACGGGGATAAAAAAGGCAATCAATCTTCGCAATTCCGATAAACGGAGCGGACATAGCGCCGTGCAAGAAACGATTTTAGTAACAGGAGTCGAGGGGAGCAGCCGGACCTAGGCGAGCGGCGCGGCGGCGGCCGACGGAGAAGCGGAGGGAGGCGGGGGCGGATTCCGGGACGGCGCGGAACCCTCCGCGGGGGAGGAGGCGCGAGGGCGCCCTGGCGGCCACCAGCTGCGACGTGGGCGCGGTGGCCATGGGAGGGGTGGCTGGTTTTGGTTTGGTAGGTTTGGTTGGTGAGGCGAAGTAGGGGAGGAAGGAGAGCGCGGCTTAATAAACGACGGGACGGGGGTTGCCTCGCCAGTCGCCACCTACCCCTCGCCCCGGCCGCCCGGCCTCGTCGTGCCGTGGCGTGCTAGTGTGCTACACTACACCTACGACCTCCGGTCCGGTCCACGTGGTTGGTGACTCACCTGACGTGGGGGCCCGTGTATGTGTTGGGCGGCTACTGCTTGTTCAGTAATAGCTTCTACCAAAATCGCATTCTTAATTCATTTCTTAGTAAAAAGGCTTTAGGCCATACTTTCACTGTGTGAAATTTTCCCGATTCCTGCGTAACCTGAACCGTTTCTCATGAATTTTTCTGTAAAGTTCAAACGGGCCTTCATTGTCCTGCATCCGCCACTTCCCATCCTGGCAAAGGGTTTTCTAACCCAACTCTCTCGGCTGCAACTTGCGAGCCACCGGCAACTTCACCCACCACCCGTCGTCAATCCTGCGGTCGGTACCACCTCATCGCCCACTGTTGGAGTATTAGTTGCCTAAGGATTCAAGTTCACTAGGTGAGCTCGCTAGGCAAAAATCGGCCAAAACCGAACCGGCCTGATTCCTAACAGTTCGGTCGGTTCGTCAGGCTTGGCCACGGCTGGTGACGATCCAACGTCTGAACCAGCCAGAGCCAGACATTGTGGTTGACTTGGATTCTGACCTCGCGCGTTCGCGGGATCCGATCTGGTAACAGCAACTACCAAACCAACGGCCTTCCATAGAAAAGCCAGCACGGTCGCCTACTCCCCGTTCCCATCTGTTGATTTCTACTAGCAGCAGCAACCACAGTGACAGCCTGACAGGCAAGCAATGGAGGTTGCTGCATCTCCCGTTTATCACACGTTTAGTTTGGTTGATTTTACTGCTCAGAAAGCAAGTTAGAAACGTGATGCCAACGGCAGATAGGGACAGGCCATTGCAAACGATTTGGCCATGTCGTAAGTCCTTCCATGCAAACTTGCAAAGCTCTCGCAGTGGGAGTTTCTTTTACCTCCGTACGCGAAGAAAAGTAATATTCAGGGATAACGGAGATGGTATCATCACCAAGGTAAAATATAACAGTAATCATAAGACTTTGTACAAATCTGGAGCCCATCTTCTGTTCCACCGCTGATGGAGGTAGCCAAGCAGGCATGAGGCAGGCATCCTCCTCCTACACTTCTTCAGGTAGCCAATAGTACAAGCATGAATGTATGAGATGTATATAGAACACCCATTCTTGGCATCTAAGACTCCCACAGAAGTCAGCAAGCCATATGATGCCGGAAGCTTACATACACTACTGGTAAACATCAGTCACATCCCCCATGTTCAAACGAGAGAGCACCCTGCAGCTAAGGCCGGAAGGCCGCAAACTAGAAGCTTATAATGTTTGTATGACGACTCCGATCGCAGCTACACCTCTTCCTGATGCGGAGGCGGGGTTGGAGGCGGCGGTGATTGGGGCGTCTGCTGCTGCTGCTGCTCATCAGATTTGCTGTTGACTTTAATCTCGAGCAGCCGCTCAACGGGCTGCCGGCAAATGGGGCACCGGGTGGTCTGGTACCTCAGGACCTTGGCACACTCACTGCACATGCACTGTAGCAAAAAGCAGACGTCAGGGTTTAACTACAGAGGCTAATGCGGAGTCAGTTGTCAAACAGTTCAAAGTACATGGAAATGGCTGGCAATCAGTAAATTAGGGTAGACTTTTCTGGATTAGTAATCAGAATATGAATTAGAATATGAAACATCAAAGATCATGCTAGGTAAGCATATATAGTATAATTGTTTAAACAGAGTAACTTTCTGGAGTTCATCTTTTTTTTTTCTCCCTAAAATACCACAACAAAGCATTCATAGCTTACTTACTTCAATCATGAATCACTAATGCAGCACATAAACTAGTCCTTACATAGATTGGAGACTTACCATATGCCTACATGGGAGGACAGTAGTATCCCTTGGCTCTGAGAGGCAGATAACACATTCTTTCCCAGGATCATTTGCATCAGCATCACCTTCCACAGAGTTTCCTATTCCATATATTTCCTGCAACTCATACCTAGTTCCATTGACCCAAAGGATCTGACTAACAACTCGTGCTTGGTAGTCCCTATTTTCTTTCTTTTCAAAGACAGCCTGTGTGATCTGTGAGTTGGGAGTTTTTGTCTTCTGGTCTTCCCCTTCCAATGGTTGATCAACAGACAATGCTGTTTCAGCTTTAACTGCAAGTGGATACACATCCATGTCCCCCTGCTTCAACAACTCATGACCATCAAACACTGAGAAGTCAATTCCTGTCCCTGAAGGTTGCCTGAACTTTTGACCAAGACCCTCTTTGAAGCTAACAGTAACAGGCTTAATCAGGTCTTCTTTTACAGCTGTTAGATTGCAGTTGAGCTCTTCCTTTGCAAAGAAGTAAACAGTCATGCTGTTCAAGGGATTAGATCAAGAAGAATTAGTAAATCACCTTACATAGCAGAAGGAATAAGACTTCTTTGTTTGTAATAAGGAAATTTTGGCTGCAACGCTTGTCTCATCTCATGCAACATGGATAGTGCGATGATACTATATAATAAACAGCAATGCAGCTTTAGCACAGAGAAAGAGAACTACAAATTCTCTACAAGCATATCGGTATCACATGGAAGGAAGGATATGCCTAGTGGCTAGTTGAGCTGGGTAATGTGATCCCACGACCATCAGATAATTTAAAGGAGAAAGATTGCGACGAATTCAAATACATAATGTTCATGGCCATTAAACTGTAAACTATTTGTGAGAAAAATGTAGCCAGAAGCAAGCTTATAGCAGAACAGTATCATCAACTTATAGCATTATTGAATCTTCGAGAACAAAAATGTTTGGTCGAAAACAGAATCTGCATTCATCATTTCCAAATGAACTAAAACCTGACAGACTGGCTTTACTTGCCTCAACCAACATCTGGCGACAACAGATTATTCACTTCTGACCAAGAATGGATGGATTGTAATTTGTAAAAATGGCGATGAAAAATTGAAAATGGAAGAGTACTTGAAGGCCTAGCAATTTGCAATGTAATTCCAAGGATGCCAACATGTTTATACAAAGAATAAAATATACTAGTGATGCCACAGTAACAAATAACTACCTACTATAACAGTAGAGATTATGTACGTCAAAAGCTTAGGTATATAATAGATGCCGAACAATCTAGGCAGGTACGGGAAGGACAATAAAATAATGATTTTAATATTGGGTGGGGGTGGGGGTGATCTCAATCAATCAAGTTATTGAAGCAATTGAGCAGGCAGTAATGAAGTGGGAGAACGGGTGGTGGACAATAGGACATATATAATATCTAGTGTTAGATAGGACAATAGGGAGTGTAAACCTGACAATTGACATCAAAGTTCAAACCTTTTCATCAGACAGGAACTCCCCAACCTGTAGTGTTCTACCTCCAGACTGGAAGCTATTTAGGTTAATCAATTACCAAGGGGATCCACATCTGCAATCTTATGATCACTTTAGATAATTGGAACTTGATCACAAGGTGAGAATAGCCATACCTCAATGAGTTATTACAGTGTTATCGATCATGGAGTTTTTGCTACTGACCTCTGAGAAAAATGGATAAAGTAGCGGGTAAATGTTAATATGTTATAGCTGGTTTTCTACAAACTTGTCTGCCATGAATCAAAGCTACTGAAGCAGAATCCTTTGCAAGGACCAGGGGTAGCAACTAACAAGGATACTGGAATAGATGACCGAGGTACGAGTACTTATTAGTAGCTTGGATGTTCTCAGAAAATTCTTTTGTAGAAAAGTCCTTTATAAAGTTTTCTCGGTTTCTTTTACTCGTTATGATCAAGAAAGGGAATTGACAATCGATAAGCAAATGGAGGCCAGAGATCTTTGAAATGAAAATTCCCACCCTCAAGCAAGAGAAAGCATCACCTTCACAACATGCTAATTCATCAAAGCATCAACATCAATATATCAAACCAACCAATTAAAATTAGGACATTTTCCACCCATATCATAAGTGACTAGCAGCAAAGGCGCTTATCTGTGCATACATAAAATAGCACACATGTTTGATGTAAAGAAGAAATAAAGATTCACCTTCCGGCGACGGTGGCGTCGAAGGTGAAGGTAACGAGGAAGCGACCGGGACACTCTTCATCGGGCTCAACCAGGAGCGTCTCCTTCTTGAGGTTGACGTCATTGCGGATGGTGACCGCCTTCTGGTGCTCGACGTACGGCGTAGGCATAGGCGGCTGGAGTCCGTAGGGGTACCGCCCAGCCCACCCGGGGTAGTGGTGGGAGTGGGCCGAGGACGGGAACTCCCCAGAGGCAGCGTTGGGCGGTGCCGCGGCTCTCTGGTGGTGTTCGTACGGCGCCGGGAGGGGCACCGGTACGGACGGCGGCGGCGGCGGGTAGTAGTTCCCGTATTGCGGGTAGTACTGCGGCGGGTTGGGGTTGGGGTACTGGGGCGGGTAGGGCGTGGCGGCCGCGAACACGTAGCGATTGGGGGCCGCCTCCGGCTGCGGGGGAGGCGGCGGCACCTGGTGGTGGTGGCCATGGCCGTGGCCGGAGCCTCGACGGCGATGACCAGGGGCACCTCCTCCACCGTTGCTACCCGTGTTACCCATCTCCTTGCGCAGATCAACGCGGAGAGCTCCGAAACGAGCTCAAGATTGGATCTTGAGGCCAGGGAGCGTCAAAATTGGAGACGGCCTATTTTGTTCTTGAAAACTTGAGACAAACGAGCCAAAAAAAAATCGGGAAAAAAACCTTGGAAAGAACACTTCCAAGGATCGGAAGCTGAATGCAGAGAGGGCAATGGAATCGGATCCCCTCGGGAATCGAAATCGACGAGCAAACCTACAGCTCGAGCGATTCGATCGGGGTTGGGGGAAGAAAGAAGCGATAAGGGGAAAACGCTTGCTCGCACTTCTTCGCTTTTTCGCCTGTATTTTTGGGGTTATAATGGAAGGATGCGCGTAAAGCGCCACTATCGTCCTCTGATGCTTTTCCGGTGGTTAAGGTTTCGCACTTGCAAAGACGTGTAATTACCGTTAGGTCCCTCCCTTTTTTTCCCATGTGGAATTTGTTTTTAACGTGCGAGCATGAGCGGTGAAGCTCGAAGAAATACGTAGAGGTAAGACAACCTTCTAAGGTCATGTACAGTATATTTATATTAGATGTCTATTGTCTTTGTCACATAGAATTTAACCTGATGTAGATGAAGAAGAATAGAGAGAGAGGATGTAGATGAAGAAGAATAGAGAGAGAGAAATGTGATGTCTACAATCCTGTGGCTAACTGTATCACCAGAACCAAAGAAGTTATCCCACCACATTTTTTATGTCCATGAAAGCATTAAAAGATTATGTGATCTATAAAGACAAATAAAAAGATAACTCATTGTATGAGCTGACTTTAGTGTTGTCTATAGGTAACATAAAGAATTACTGTAGACAACAGTTGTCTGTATCATTGTACATACCCTAATAATCCATAATAATCCAGGGAAGAAGACGTCTTATCTAGTCTATTGTGCATCATTGGTGAGGTTGGGTAAGCCACATCATCTAGATTCTAGACCAGTGCTAACCAGTAACCCCTCCCGTACCAAGGATTCATACGCTTTGTCCAAGTAGTATGGGTTTGCTAACCATGTGACATGACTGATGCCATATAACATTTGTGGATTGATCCATGCTTTTAAGTTTAGTACGCATGCGGTTTAAACATGCATAAAAGTTTAGATTGAATTAATCAGGAAAACTTCAGCCCAAAATGCAAACTGTTGATCTGGGTGACCGTCCAAAACTACCTATGGACCTCCGACAGACTACAAGCGAGGTGTTGATCAAACCAAGGCAACTGCCCTCTCCGCAAACAAGCACCGGAATCAGCCTTGCACCTCTTGATCGACTGCAGATACATCCGCAAAGTGTGGAACTCATTGTCGTTTGGCTCGGTTGTGCACCACTCAGACCAGCACACTGGACTGCCCAATCACAACATTGGCGATTGGTGGTCTCAAACAAACAGTTCCACACATCTTCCAAGGAAGACGACGACCATGGTGAGTATCCTAACCATTTGGGAGATCTGAAAGGAACGCAACGCTAGAATTTTCCAAAACAGATCATCCCCTCCTCTGGACCTGCTCGCAAAGATAAAAGAGGAAGATATAACTTGGTCCCTTGTGGGGGCAAGGTGCTTGGAGCAATTTTATCCTCCGTAATTAAAACTCCAAACTTTGTTTGAGGCTTTGGGCCTCATGTTTTGTTGTGCTTTCTCTATTAATGCAACAGGCAACCTTCTGGATGTTTCCTTTTAAAAAATTAGATCAAGGTTATTTTCATTGTACCACTTGAGCAATATGAGTACTACTTTTTTTAAATAAAAAAATATGATGTAGATGTAAATTTTCCTATGAAAATTTTGTTAGGAGATGAATGGAAAATGTTCTGATTTGGATTGTTTCGTTCCCTATAGCGATGTTGATGGTTGGACGAATTAGCGTCTGCTGTGGGTGATGCTTTCACTTGCTTGAGTGTGGAATTTCAACAGTGGCGGAGCCAGAATTTTAACGATAAAGATGTGAACTTAAGACACATCTGTTGCAACACAAGTTCAGATGACATAGTACATAAGTTCAAATGTGTCAATCTACTAACTGACGATTACTGCTTCAATGCTTGAGTGTGGAATTTCTTATCCATTCTTTTCAGAGCCTCTTTGCCAAAAAAAAAGACCCTCCGTGATCAAGAACACTGTAATAAAACGAATGAGATTTATCTCGCCTCATCTTCTGATCAAGATCCAATGATCGAAAACTACCATAACCTTAGGCCCGGATGCATATGTGAATCCCCATGGCAGTTGCAAACCTGAAAAGTGGAGGTGCTAGTTGTCAACTTTGTAACAATTTTACGTTTCCTTTTAAACTTTTGGAAAGAGTTTTTTTTTGTAGTGGGAAGTGGTAGGGGTCAGGTTCGAGCCGAGCCAGACAGAGGTGTCCCTGTTCTGCTTTAGCTAGTGGGCTTCAGATCAAGACCAATACATAATTACATATACCTTCTTTGATCTGGAATAAAGCTTATGTACAAATGCACTACACAAATGCTAATGATTGGAACAGCTCGAGGTCGTCGGTAGTACAGTTCTGCGAGTCGATGGATGATTAAACCTGAAACTGTGGATGCTCTAATTCATGTCACTTCTGTCGTAGCATGATTACCATCCACGTACATGGCTTGGTTAGCATCCAAAGTGGAGTTAAGGCCCAAATTGACTAGATAAACACTTGCTATCGGACGATAGACGGCAACAACGGGGTAAGCCTGGAGCCCAAAGCAATCGACTCACGAGTCGCAACCAACAACACGGGAAACGGCTGCTGCAATATATGCAGGTTTGAAGCTGGCTAATTTCAAGATAGAGTAGCCGCTTCTCTTGTCCTTTCTTAAAACAAATGAAAGCCATGTCTATTTGGCATGTCACTTGTGGGAATTCGCCACCTATATATCACCACGCGACTCCTGTTTAAGAGTAAGAGCCTAGGGGTTAATTTTCTTTGGAGTCGCGGCTTACCTTCTGCTGTTTTTTGCCACACAAGTCGGCAACTTATTAAGTGTCGGGACCCAAATTTACATCCATATTCTACGTGCATAGGGAGCTAATTTCATGATCAGTAGTTAACTCATACAGTGCAATATCGATGAATATCACATCCATACACGTACATAAATAAAATAATATTTAATATTACATAAACAGTCGTAAATAGACTAGGTCCAAGTTTTTAGGTAACATGTCAATAGGCCGAATAAGTCCAACAGAGGAAATAGCAGCGGAAGGTAAATAAACCAAAAATGGCCTCTATGATTTGCCACAGACAATCTATTGTGGGTATGACCTAGTTCTCGTCGTTGTCTTCTTTGCCAAAGCCGGATGGATAGAAATATCCATACACCAGGAATTCTCTTTTATATCCTAAATCCATAGGTACGGGCAACAATGAGTACAAAAGTACTCAGCGAGTCCTTATGTCAAATGCAAGTAGATAGATGTAAGGTTTGCCAAGGGAATGTCTTATGATTATTTTAGCAGGAAGCAATCTCATTTTAAATACCATAATTATTTTTCAAACATATGGCTTAGTCTTTTTAACGTAAAACCAAAGCGTCAAGTTTTATAAGGTAAGATCATCATGATAGTTGGAATCCCTCCATATAAACTTGATAATTGGAATCCCTCCATATAAACTAGTAGAATCCCTCCACCTGTAGCTATACCATGGTTGCAAATATCCCTTGTTATCCTGTTTTCCACCAACATTTTATAAAACTAACCAAGTGTGACCTTCTTCACAATGCCCTTGACTAGAAGCACGACTATTCGAATATATTATATGCTCTACAGAGGTTATACAACTTTACCTACAAGATATGATTAACTCATAATGTTGGTCAATGGCACGCTTCCTTAGGCGTTCGACTAAGATCATCATAACAAGACTTTTTTGATGCCCCGCTTCGACATATTTCGCGCCGGTGGGTGAAACCCTTCAACACTAGGACATGACCGTTACGAAGCACATCTAGAATGCTCCATTTAGCAGGCTGCATTTTCAATGAGGGATTTGCCGTTGTGAGGGAAATCTGCATCCTTTTTTGACGTTAGAAATCCAACCTACAACTATGCGTGGGAGTCATGCCGAAGCTAAGCAAAGTACTTGGTCAGGTCACGCCCATGCTTGACTTGTGATTGCACGATTATTAGTTCAGAAATGTGGCACATGATTCGGTTCTTAATCGACTTAAGTAAGACATTTCACAAACCCAACTCTTGTGTAGTCTCTACACCGGTCTCATACCATCCACTCGCATAAGTCTCCACCATTTTATAAAATATTTTTCCATTTTAGTGGTAACCCATGTTACCACACTACAAATCATATCGTGCCCCAAGTGTTGCAATGATATATCATATTCAAAATAACCATTAAGTAAAGTCTAAGCACATCCATTAGTCACTATTGATAAACCAAGGGAAATTTATTAGTATAATAATTAGCCTAGGGTGACAAGGTAAATGAATTATCAACAATCAAGGAAGGGATTGACAACGTACGAATTGACGAGATTAACTAACATATACATTTAACACAATATTTAATAAATATATGAAACATACAAGTAATACTTTAAAGTAAAGTAATTTCATTTTTAAACTAGGTTCAACATGATCAATTATAAGAACTTACCTTGCTCAATAGTGGATATCTCTTAGTCTTGATCTGACAATGACAACAGATCCAAGCATCAAAGTCTGTAACCACGAACCTATCTAAATTCAACACAAATTTAAAAAAACAAATGAACTCCAAAAATTATAATTTTGGTACCGCTAGAATTTTTTTTGAATTTAGAAATAAAAATCAAGTTATTCAGATTTAAAACGATGGAGAACGAGCTCTCCAAAGTTTGAGTCGAGAGGAATTTCTAGAAAATCTAAAATTCCTGATGAGTAGGGCCTGGTTGGATTTTAATTCTTTTTCCAAGTATTTAAGAAACCTCGAGAGACTGACAGGTGGGGCTGTGACAACGCGGCAGAAGATGCACTGAGGTGGCGATGCCATGGCAAGGGCAACGACGACGACCTCAAATTGCTAAGCAAACATCAAAAGAAAAAGGGCTTGAGCATCTACACAACAAGGTGATTCTATCCCTGTCGGCGGTGCCCCAGATGGTGCAGCGTGTCATGCTCTCCACAGAGGCCTATGGTGGCGCGGGAAGGTGCTACGATGTGGTAGTGCTACAGTCATCTATCTGCACGATTTGCTAGTCTAACATGTTTTTAATATGCCGGAATGCGTAGGAATGGATGGGTTTACCCGGTCCAAGTGAGGAAGGAGATCGAGTGTAGCAATGGGGTCTCACGATGCTCTAGGCGGCGATGGTGACGAAGGAGTTCTAGCAACTCAGGCCACAAGCAACAAAAAGCATGGAGGGTTAGGAGGAAGGGACCGATGCCAACAAGATGGACAAGGGCTTCAAGTGGAACAGGGTGGCGATGACGAGGGCAGTCTCTAGCCTACTTTGCGGATGGCGACTGCGTTTTGTCCTCCCTGTGGGGAAACAAGCAGGGGCAAGGTGAGCATGGGGAAGAAGAGGTCGAGGCGACCATGATGCACAAGAAAAATACAGACAAAGGCTCATCCCAAGGACCCGATTTGATAGGCAAAGTCAATGGCGGAATTAAAGAAGGTAACAGCGTGGCTCGAGTTCTCCTCCACCCAAAGCAGGGAGGAAGGGAAATGTTTGGGGAAATGTAGAGGAGGAGTGGCCAAGAAATTTGATGCACTCGGACAAGGACTAAATAGAGAGGAGAAAATGAGGGGAGGCGACGACATGACAACGGGCTCAAACACGAGATATCGCGAGCAACACACAAGAACTCGGCCCCGATGGGATAAGGCGATGATTTGACAAGGTCGCGGCGCTATAAGGCTCGAGGTCTTGCAGAGAGATGATGGCATCGTCTGTGTCGAGTGTCGCATGCGTACAGGCGCAGAGGTGAGCAAGAGAGAGAGAGATGGTGTGAGGATGAAGAGAAACAATGTGTCTCTCTCTCTCTTTGGCCTTGACAGTGGGATCGAGGCTCGCTCGTTAGTGAGGGCGAGAGAAGGAGGGAGTTGGGCTTGCTGCTGCTGGTTCTGAGATTGAGCTATCAACATATAATCGAAGCTCGATGGATACACAATCCACCACCTAATGCAACATATGCACAAGGATTTGCCTCTCCAAACTTACTAGGTGCAACACATGCACAAAAAAGAAGAGATGGCTTGCTCTTAGCTCAAGGGAGAAGGAAATGACATCAGCACCTCTCCCTACTAGCCACAAGGGGGTATTTATACCCCCACACAAAGAAACTAGTTAATTGGGTTGAGGTGCCAGAAAAACAGGGGAAATCAGACTAATTGCCAACATATGGCCGGTCAGATCGGCCTCAGTGCAACGACTATAAAAACTAGTCGTTACACGCTCAACCGGACTGACCGCCCACACATGGGTCGGTCAGCTGCACCTGCAGGTCAGACCGCTCCACAAAGGAGCCAAGGCCAACTCGGAGAAAACCCTCCGAAAACGCGTTGATGGGGGCTAGCAGGGGCGGTCGGCGCCCAACACATAGTGGTCAAACCGAAACCCTACCGGTCAGACCGCTCCACCATAGCGGTCAGACCGGCACACAGCCAGGTCAGACCGGCCACCAACAAAACAGAGGTAGACTGCATGCACTTCAACACAATTTTGCGAAAATGCATTTGCCAATTGCCATGCCATGAAAACAAGGAATAAATACATGATTCTTAACAAGTTGCAAAATACATTTGCCGACTTTAGAATCACGCCGCAAGGGTTAGGTACATGAACTGAAACCGTTTGCAAAACACATTCGCAAGCTAAAGTCAAATGCTACAAGGATTATGCATGAGCCTCAACTATTTGCGAAACATATTCGCAAATACCGACAACATACCACAGAGAGCTAGAGTAAGCAAAACGAGCTATCAACACATGGTATACTCAAGGTACTAGTCAAAACCCCTCTTAATAGTACGCCAACCTACACTTAGTAATCTGGTCTCCAAACCAAACACCGAGACTGGTAAAATGACTAAGAAACACATCCTTAGCCTATGATAATTATACATTTGCCTTGCGCATCCGCTTGGAGCTTTTGGATGACGACTCACATCTTCTCTCTAAAACCAGGTTCTTGACTTGAGCATCAACACATGACACCACTCACTTGACTTGATGACTTTCAACACATTGAGTCATCCAAAGTCTTCATCATCATATGACTTAACATATTTCACCAACTCATAAAAAATATTACTTCACATGACAATTATCATTAATTACCAAAATACTCCATTGACTAATAATGACGGGTCTAGATTCTTCAGCTGACTCGTGGACCACAAGAGGGACAGGAGGAAGGGAAGAGAGAAGATGGTTGATGAGGATCTAATAATCCTCAATTTACTATTTATCTGTAATGACTATTATAGGTAAATATGACGTCATACGGCTATACCTCTTATAGTTTTAAGGGGTAGGCCAATCAGGTGGTCGTAAGTTCTTCTACGACCATCCCTTAGTCGTAAGCCCTTCTACGACTACCATGTGATCGTAAGTTCTTATACGATCACCTTTGGTCGTAAGTCCTTCTACGATCAGCACCCAGTCGTAAGGTTTTCTACGACTACCCTCTGGACGTAAGTCTTTCTACGACCATCTCTGTCACTGACTTCCTCGTAATTGATTAGGTCCACTCGCTTGTAGACCCAATTAACTACGAGATCTGAGCAGCCAATATACGCAGTTATTCTCTGGAGTAACTGCATGTAACACACCATTATCTCTGATTGATTACCGTCAGGCGACGTGGAGAGGTTACTACTCTGGTGATTACTACCATTATTACGGAATAATGGGGCACCTCTTAATCTGGAACGACTACTTCTTTACGTACTATAAAAAGGCTTTAGTTAGAGAGAAATGAGGGGAGAAAAAAAGGTAATCAGTAGCGACACTAGCTTAAGTCTTTTCCACTTATTGTAACAAGCATACACAATACAATACATACAGGAGTATGGTTGTTATTCTCTCTAGAGAAGGCCTGGACCTGTATAAAAATCACTGTGTCTTTTCTGTATGCGTGATCAATTGTGGAGATCCCCCAAATCAAATAATATTTACGTAAGATCGGTTCTAAAACACTGACAGTGGTGGTATGGGCTTGTCTGACTAGGGAGGGAAAATGAGAAGAAAGATAGGGGGAGACGGGACGGCGGCTAGGTTGCGGCCCAACCGAGGGAGAGGGAAGGAAAAAGGATTTGAAAATTATTTGCTTTTCCAAATTTTGGTTTGGGTTCGAATTTGATTTTTGTGGAGGTTTTGCAATGCAAGTTTTTTTAAAAAGATTTTCGATTTGCACACAATTTATTTATAAGCTTTTGTAAACTCGATTTTGAAGTCAAGGGAATTGTTTTGATTTTTAATTTCTAAGCAAATGTTTTTATAATTTTTGATACGCAAATAAAAGTTTTTGAAACTCATGAAATCCATGCAGCTTTAAACTGGAGCAAAAATTGGGGCGTTACATTAAGAATCTAGTAATTTTTTTTTTTTTACTTTCCTAGTTCTTCTTCCGAGCAGGATAACCCCAAGGGGTTGTGTGTATTTTTCTATCCATGGGATTGAATTGATGACTTACCTATTCAATGACTTTTGCACGGGACATTCCTAAACAAAAAAAATTGTACTTGCAAATCTGGTGTAACTGTCCACTTCCACTTCTCTCTCTAGAATATTGGAATAAGTGTGATTTCTAAGTTCCCTGCTACTACACCTTCTATAGCATACATGCACATGGCCTTGCCTACCATCCGGTGGCAAGAAGATTTTTGCGTGCTTTTATATACTGTACTTCCGCCAAACCATACTATGATGCATGTTGTAAATCAAAAATTGGAATTTTAAGGCAAAAGCTCCATCATAGTTTGATGATGTAAAAGGTATGCACAAAGCGCAACATTTTTTCCCCTTCCGGCGAAGGGATTCGATTTAGGAAATTGATGGTGCTATATGGTAAAAAAAACAAACATCAAGGGTGTCTAATACAATTGTTCTCCATTTTACATAGGTGTTATCCCCTATTCGTGCCCTTACCTACGTCGGTCGCTGCGTGCACGTAGGTTTTACTTTACAAACAAGGTGCAACTTTGTGGGTGCAAATAATCAAAATTCAATTCACATACATGGACAAAGGAAAAAAAAACTTTTCCTCTTATATATAAAAGATTTATGCGAACAACATACGTGAAATATATAGCTTAAAAATACCTATACATACTTTTATATACAATCTTCATATGGAGTAAATATTACTACTATCTCTGATGAATCGCAAACATTTCTAGAGACCAAATATATCACAGACTAAATAATGCTCTCCCAGTCACAAATACATGTCGTTTTGGGATACATACAGTTAAACTTTCGAAACTTTTACTATCAATATCTTTTTAAATATTTAAATTGGATACATGAAAATCATACATGTAAAATTGTCTTAGAAAATATTTTTGTAATATTATAATTTTGTTGAGTTTTAAAAATATATTATAATAAAAATTAGTAATCAAAGTTGCTTTCTTGTAACCGTATAATCGTGCCGATGTTCACACCGACATGTATGTGTGACCGGAGTGGAGTGAATATCTGAAAAAAGAAGCCCAAAATGCCCCGGCCGAAAGAACTGGATCCACACCCGAAAAGCACACAGTTTTGCGCCGCACACACAGGGAGATCCAAGGCGGGGCCACGTGTCAGCCTCCTCCACCCGTCGATCCCCGATCCCCATATCCGCCACATCCCCAGCCTCCTCTCCACGCGCAAATCCTTAAGCTCCCCCAGAAACAAACCTCTCCTCCTCAGTCCGCCCCCATCTCTCTCTCTAGTCTCTCCGCCCCCAAAAGTATCCAGCCAGCCCGACCCCTCCCCAATTTTCCTTCTCTTCCCCGGTGACGTCCCCAGGCCCGCCGCCTCCGTCCAGATCGACGGCCCGCGCGAGCCCGCGCCGCGTCCCCGGTTCCCCCGGCTCCCTCCCCCGCGCCCCCGTACCGTTGTCCGCGCCGAACCCTCGCCATTTCGCACCGCGAGGTATCCGCCCCCCTGTACCTCTAGTGTTAATACTTTTGGGTGAGGTGTGGCCTATGGGCGTGGGCGTGGCCGCGTGGTTGGTGCGTAAATAGGCGGGGCACTCATGGGGGAGGGTTCTGGGCGGTCTCCTCCCTCCCGCGCCGCCGGGGCGCAAAACCCTAGCTTTGTGGAGGAGGACGAGGCGGCGGCGGAGGTGATCAGGCGGGTCAAGGAGGAGGCCGCGGATGATCTGAACGGCCAACCCGCGGAGGATGAGGAGGATGAGGAGGTGGAGGAGGAGGACGAGGTGGTCGTCGCCTCCGATGAGGAGGGCGGCGAGGAGGAGGCGGACGGCGGCGGAGGGGACGACGGATTCGTGCCGCGCACGCTGGAGGAGGCCCTCGTGCCGCGGGTGGGCTCGGTGTTCGACTCCGTGGACGAGGCCTTCGCGCTCTACAGGGCCTACGCCTACCGCACGGGGTTCCACGCAGTGCGACGCACCTGCCACAACTATGAGGGCTCCGCTACCGCTCCACCTTCACCTGCACCCACGGAGGCAAGCCCCGCACTGGTGCCGCCCCTCTGATGGCCCGGATGCTCGCTACCGCTGCGCAGCAAGCGCGGGGCAGCCACCCAGGAGAAGCGGGTCCGCGCAGCACTGCTGAGAAGACGGGATGCAAGGCGATGCTGATCATCCGCGACAAGCGGGTGGAGGATAGGTGGAAGGTGGAGTTCGTTGACTTGGAACATAACCATCCGTGCACACCTGACATGGTGAGGTTCTTGAAGGCGTATAGGGAGATGCCCGAGTCAGCCAAGAAGAAGGCCAAGATTACTGATGAGATGGATGAGATGGTGGAAAAGTCACTCAGCGAGATTGCTGAGACCAGGAAGTTCCCGACTCGGCCCAAGCGGAGTGTTAGTGGTGGGGCTGGTGTTGGCGGGTTGAGATTTAATAGAAGCGACAGTTTTGTGCAGCGGTTTGGGGAGGATGACCTCATTGCACTCAAGAAGTTCATTGAGACGATGCAGCGCAAGAAACAAAACTTTATCCATAGCTGGGATCTTGATCAGGAAAGTCGTGTGAGGAATTTTTTCTGGACTGATCCAAGGTCTCAGGCGCAATACCGCTACTTTGGTGACATCATTACACTTGACGTGATGTACTTACAGCACTCTCGTGCTAGCCTCCCATTGGCCACACTCCTCGGGGTAAACAACCACGGCCACCTTGTGCTACTTGGCTGTGGTCTGCTTTCCAAAGACAGCAAAGAGAACTATGTTTGGCTGTTGAAGAGGTGGTTGAGCTGTATGAATGGCAAGCCACCAGAGGCGATCACCACCAGCTATTCGGATGTCGTGGCAGAGGCTGTGGCTGAGGTGTTGCCAAATTCAAGGCACCGTTTCTGTTTTTGGCATATCTTGAAGAAGCTCCAAGAAAACGTGGGACATACACATGAGAAAGAGGCAATTTCCTCGAGGTTCAAGGAGGTTGTTTATGATACGGTCACTCTTACTGACTTTGAGAAAGAGTGGGTAGCCATGGTTGAGCAGTACAAGCTGATAGACAATGAATGGTTCTCTGCTTTGTACAGCTGTCGGAAACAGTGGGCTCCTGGGTATGTCAACCATTCATTCTGGGCTGGCACTTCTGCTATCAGGAAGGGTGAAAAGCCAGATCCATATTTTGATGGTGTTGTGACAACTAAAACTACCCTACCTGTTTTCCTTGAGCAATATGAGGCTACTCTGAAAGGGAAGCTGGAAAGGGAGGCATACGATGATTTGCGCTCCTATTATTCTAGGCTCACTTTGCTGTCAGGATTGCCCTTTGAGGAGCAACTTGTGGAGCTCTACACAGTACCCATGTTTCAGGCATTCCAAGGCGAGATCAAGCAATTGATGCATGTGATTTGTAAAGAGGTAGACAGGAGCGGGAATTCAATCACCTACATGGTCAGTGAGTTAATACAGGGAAAGAAGGTTGACTATACAGTTGTATACAACAATGCTGATAAGGATGTTTGGTGCATTTGTCGCTCCTTTCCATCACGGGGTATTCTTTGTAGCCATGCTCTTGCTGTTCTGAAGCAAGAGAATGTGTTGATGCTTCCATCAAAGTACATCCTCAATCGCTGGAAGAAGGATTTTAGAATACATCATGCATATGCAAGCTCCAGTTCTGTGGCATCAGAGAGAGAATTGGGCATTTATGATGATCTCTATGTGCGTGGTCATGAGTATTTAGAAGATGTAATTGACATTGGAGCTAGAGAGCCTGAGCTAAAGGAGTTAGTGTTGTCAGTCATGAAGGAAGCGAAGGACAGACTGCTTAGGCCTGACCAGACCCAGCAAGGTGATCAACGGGTTGATGTAAATATGGCAGTGACTGGTCAGGTGCACACAGATAGAAGAGTTGATGTGAACATGACATCAAACACCACAGCCCTGATTCAGGGGGACAGAAGGGTTGATGCAAATATGCCATCAAACACGACAGCCCTGATTCATGGTGACAGAAGAGTTGAGATGAAAATGCCAACTCCCCACCTTATGCATGGAGAGGGAAGGGTTGACATGAACATGGCATCCCCTCACTTGATGCAGAGGGACAGAAGAGTGGACATGAACATGGCGTCCCCGCACCTGATACAGGGGGACGGAAGAGTGGATATGAACCTGGCATCGCCACACTTTATGCAAAGTGACAGAAGAGTTGATATGAACCTTGCATCTTCACACCTGATACAGGGGGACAGAAGAGTTGATATGAACATGGCGTCCCCTCACTTGATGCAGGGTGACACGAGAGTGGATATGAACATGGTATCCACTGCTCAGAATGGGATGCACACTTTTGATTTAGTGAATGTAAACCTGGAGAGTGGCTCTTTGCCGATGGCTGCAACAGATTTCATGCAAATGCATCCGCACCCACCAGTTTACCATCCCAAACAACTCCTCAATATGAGAGATCAGGTGATGGACGCAAATAAGAGACCCAATATGGAAACCAACACTTATTTTATGGGTGGTGGAATGCATGTGGGGTAGTTTTCATTGTCTAGCTCTTGTAACCTTTTCTTTTTGGAAAGGAGACATCCTTCTTTATTTTATATTGATCTGTATGTTCTTAGAGCAGGCTGTACAACTAATCAACTAGGTTGTAGTAACTGCAGCTTAATCTTTCACTGTTGGTAGCGTTGTGTACCCTGTACTCTGTTTGGCAGTTGTAGCATGCTACTTGAATGCCATTGTCTTGTTCATAAGATAGAAAGCAGTTACTTTTCTTTTCATCTGGTAATTTGAAAGTGTGATGCCTCTAGGAGAACAGGCTAGGTGATGCATGCATTTCTGGGTTGAGCTGTTGATTGATGGCATGTTCATGTCTTGCGCCTTGTACTTCCTCATATGTTTAGGTGCTCGATGTCATGGGCATCTGTCATTTTTTGAGCTGCTAACTTATCCACACATCCAATGCAAGATTTAAGTTTATTTATTATTGTGTGCAACTTGGTAATATATTCGCGAGCTTTGTTATATGTTGACTAGTTTGGTTCTTATTCGTTGTAGTGCGTTTCTCCTGGGACGCAATCGGTCAGATATCAGGGCAGGGGAAATATTACTTGTAGGCTTGTATGAGTTGTATCTGTGTTGGTAAAAGAAGCAGCTTGTTATTGTTCAGAGATATGTTACAGCTATGTTTTATCGATAGAGGTTTCACATCCTCACGTTCAGTGGGCAGGTCCTGTTATTGCTTGTAGGTGCTTAACTATTTTACACGAGTTGCTGGGTAATATTTGTCTACAGCTGCAATGCAGCACCCAGTGCATATTGACATACTAAGTTAGATCCTTATGATTCATAGATAAGAAAATAGAATCCTCGCAAAAAAGGAAAAAGAAAAAGAAAAGAAGTGAGAGAATATGAGTCAAGCCTGTGGTATCTGCTTACAGCCATACACTGTATACTAGTATACTATATGTAAATCTTCGGTTTCTTGAGAGCTTCCATTATTCCTTAGCAACTTGTATGTTGAAACTTGCTGCCCATCCCTGTTCTTCTATCATTGCTATTTGCAACATGATGGAAGTGGATCATCCTAGTCTCATAAAGCGTGCTCCATCGATCCGTGAAACTGTCTTTCCATTTCAATCAATCATGAAGGCCGGACCTAAAGAAAGCCACTTTAAGAGGCTGAAGCAAGGTGCTGCAAGGTAAACCATGGTGCCGCAAATATCACGCGGGTCTCAGTTTCAGACCTTCAGGAAGGTGTACTCTTCAGCTGTTCACAGAAAGGGGTATCTATTCCTTGAGAAAAGCTTTTGCATATTCTAGCTTCTAGTTTTCTACAGCAACTGAACAGTTTCAGGTGCCTCTGCACGCACAATAGCTGTGTGTTTAGACTTGAGAGTTTCATATGCTTTTCTACACACACTAGTCAGTACTTAGCGTTTCAGGTGTACTTCTAGGCATGGCAAAACTTTACATTCAACAGACAAAGGTGTGCTTGTTGATTGAATTCAAAGTATATCTCGAAAATTGCAGAAGATTCACCTTTGTCAACATGTATAGATTTGTCATGTTCACAAGTACAACTCACTCTTAAGCGTACGATCTAATAGCTTGCAAGGCTCCAATCACTATGGGAATATTTATTCCTTTTGACCAGCATTTTGGGAACATTTATTCCTTGTCTACAGAGAGAAGGTTTCACCCCCTCAAACTGCTTTTACTTCCTACTAACCAACATTTATCGAACATGTCATGAGCATGCAGCTTCGACCACAAGGCTTTTTGTGACACCTCTGCATGGATCTCCAAAGTTCTTCGCTGAGACAGGCACACTGCAACTGCTCACCCCGACGCAGGCCTGCAGAGTTTCCAACAAAACATTGTCAGCATCTCGCAAGACAAACAGTACGCACATCGAGATATGACAAGTGTGGAAGTGGAACAGATTGGAGTTACCTCCTGAACAACTTCGAGAGCCTGAGAGCTGCTGCATTCGCCGTGGTTGTAGTTCCCACAGGTGCCACTCGGTGTCCCGAAGCTTGCAAACTTGATCCTGCTGATGACCTGGCCTGCTTTGGGGCACTCCAGGCGAAGTGCTGGTCCAGGTCTCTGCACCTTCTGTAGGGGAGAGATCCAGCTATCGATTTGGGCGGGATGCGCCTCTGACACGTGTGCGCATACACTTGCTGTCTGACTCGTCGTGAAGGATATCTTGCTTGGGTCACCACCAAACTGCTCGAAAAGGACTAGATCATTGCTGCCTGCTTGGAGAAACGAACGGGGTACATGATACCTGTTTAACAAGGTAAGAAATTCAATTAATCATTCAATTCCAGCAGTTCCTGTATTTCTTGTGCATCATGAGAAAACACAATTTGAGTAGTCAGCATCACGGTGGTCATAAATTCATGTTACATTTCCCCGAAGGAGCGCTTAAAACTTTTTCATATGAGAATATATAAAACATTAGAATTGGTCCTTCATGTAGGGAACAAAACATAATATGGAAAAATTGGAGAGGATATTCCTGGTAGTTCTGAGCTTTTGCAGAATTCTTACAGAGTCTGTGATGGCTGCCCACATTTCTTTAGGCATTTGTTCGAACTGTAAGCTCCTCTATAGTTGCATGAATTAACGCAACCGCTTTGTGGAGCCAGATTTGTTGGCCAGTAGCGACCAATGCTC
The DNA here is from genome assembly GCA_036346255.1 of Ampelocalamus luodianensis. Taxonomy (NCBI): domain Eukaryota; kingdom Viridiplantae; phylum Streptophyta; class Magnoliopsida; order Poales; family Poaceae; genus Ampelocalamus; species Ampelocalamus luodianensis. The sequence continues at coordinate 173,118 of JAYEVH010000076.1, read as the reverse complement.
TGCCCGTTCACCCATGCCTCGCCTTTTCCCATTCCCGTGAAGTCTATGGCAACAGGATCATCACCTGCAGGAGCCGTAAATTTGGTCTGCATTTGGAGCATTGCAGTTAGCTCATTGGCTCAAGGTAAAAATTCAAGTAAATGGATGAGCCAAACAAATAGAATGTGCATCTGTATCATAGTCACACACTCATACCGTCTACATGTATTCAAATGCCAAATGTAGCATAGTTTCTGGGTCACAGGATCATACTGACCTTGTACCAGATCAATGGTCGATTGGTTGGGTAAGCGTTGTCTGAGACCCATTCTGGAGAGGCCTCTGAAGGATCATACAGGTGCAAGTTTTCTCCTCTGAGTCCAACCTGAAGTGGAAACAATTGTGACAAGGAAAAACCAACCACACTTCGACTATGGTTGACCCACACTAATAAAGGGATTGCAAAACAACATTTGCCAATAGTTATCTAACTCAGAAATAGTAGTGGAGAGTGTAGACTACCTGGTATGTCCAATCTGTAGAAGAAAGATCGAGCGCACCAATTGGTCCACTCAGCTTTACTGGACCGGTAATTCCAGCACCAACCAGGTCAAAGAATGCACCATAATTCTGAAGTAACACACGAGTTGAGGAAAAACAATGTTAGTATTTTAGTACAGATATAGTTTTACTTTTCTGAATACCTATTCTAAAATGTTAAAGTAGACAGCAAAATGGAGCAGAATATTCCAGGTGAAAGAAGAGTATCTCTTCTAAAGTGGAGATTGACTTACCGACAGCCCAACGGTTGCACTCAGAAGATCTATTTTATTCTTCCCAGGTACAAGTGTAATTGGTGCTTGCAACGAGATGAGCGAGCTGCTTGCACTACCCATACCACTGCCTGGTAAGATTTTAACGCTTACATTTCAGTACACAAATACGACTTGTATGGAAGACCAATGTTCAGAATTAACATCACGATTCAAATGTCATCTGAAGTAGTTTGTATCATCTTCTCAAGTATTACCTGCCACTTTGCCATTGATGTAGACCTGAAGAACATGTCCAAGTGAGTTGACAAGCAGATTGGACTGGCTGCCATTTAAATACGGTTCGTCACCTTTAACAATGATGCTGCGCAAAGTACATTAAATAGGAATCGGTGAGTAAACTTGTCACCTCAGTTTGCAAATTACTGTACACACAATTACAGCCAGGCGTGCAATTCTGTACCTTGTTGAGTACCACAGGAAGTCGCTGGCATCTGCTGTGGTGTTTATCTGTTCCATTAGTCCAGGTTTTGCCAAGGCATTCTCCTTTGTGATACCAACAGGCTCTATGGCGTAGCTCCAGTCAGACAAAGCGAGTTCCGGGGCGATGGATGAACCATCAGATGCTTGAGTGCTGGACCCCAGGTACCTCATTTCTGAAGCTGCTACCTGTGAATTGATCTGCGAAGAGTAACCATGTGTATCAGAATAAGGTCTATGGTAAATGTTCTTTCCCCTAACGCAACTCTGTTTTAACAAGTGAGAGCAAGCAATGCACATACCTGAGCAGTGTTCAGCACCACATTCTTGCAGTCAGGAAGGATGCTGACAGACCACGCGGGGAGTTTATATGCCTCGCCATTGAAGGTGACAGTTTTGTCAGATTGAGCATCTATATTGGCAAGGAATGCCGCGCATACTGAACCAGTCTTGTATACGTGCGCCTGAAGCCAGAAGAACGCAGATATCATTATGTACACCGGAGCAGACCATAAAGGTAAATATTATTCCTGAACAAGACTGGCTACATTTCTGCTTCTGCAATGTCGATTGATTTATTAAAAGTTGCTTTGGAAAAGAGGATCACATACCTCAGCGTTTTGACCCAGAGAAATGTATGATGGATCAGTTGCTATGAGTGCTGGTTCGCACAGCTTTATTGCCTTGTGCACATCCCTTAAGTGGCCCCACTTTGGCTGCCTCACTAGTCCTGAATCACACATATTGCAAAAAGGTGGGACTTACATTATTGGGAAATAATTTTTTAAAAAATACGTGTCCTTATCCATGTAAATGTGACAAAGCCAATAATAATTCCCAAATATCAAACTATTTCAATGTAGCGTAGTTGTCATCGTCTAGCATATATGACTTGCTGACAATCTCGCACAGTTTCAGTAGTTGAGGCATAGATATTTCAATCTACAACAAGAATTCATCAAGCACCCCTGTTTTCAGCAGAGCCACATGTAGGCCATGAAGCGTTCTTGCCCGAAAGATCTCGTAGACACTAATGGCTGAAGTAAGCTGCTGAAGCATGCCCACTAGTTAAGGAACCATACGATGCAGTTCCCAGACCAGGGACTCGAAAAACGAGACATGGCCAAGGCAAGAAGACGCTCACCGTACTCGTCGATGGGGGCGTCGTAGTCGTAGCTCGTGGCGATGAAGGGTCCCCCCGAGCTGCGGTCGAAGTTAGTCCCCCCGTGGTACTGCCAACAAATATACAAAGTTAGAAGGAAACGCACCAGTAGCTAGGACGGACAGCATGACTGACAGCATCGACACACAATCTAATCACTCCTGCGTTCTGCTCCAGCAGACGGGCAAGAGACAGGAGAAAGACGAGAGTAAAAACATCTTTGCGCAGTGCGGCGCGGTAGCATGTGTCTGTACCATGTAGTAGTTCTGGAAGGTGCCGCCGCGCTGGTAGAAGCGCGCGACGGCGAAGGCGACGTCCTCGGCGGGGCGGTAGGGCGCGGCGCCGCCGAAGGAGAGGAACCAGCCGCTCCAGTTCTCGGTCCACAGCTTGGGCTTGCTGTTGGAGCTGGGCGTGAACTGGTCGCAGTAGAACCCGTTGCACGTGTTGATCTGCGTACCACGCAATGCATTCCCCCGCAGCGAAAAATTACTACTCCCTCACGGCGTACATTCGCGTGCCACGTTGAAGAGGCCGCCTTGCCTTGGTAACAACAAGTGAATAATAATGGACTTACGATGGGGTCGGGCGCGTCGGACTGCTGGCACATGACCCAGGGCACGCCGGTGTCGAGCGAGACGGCCATCCCGGCCGCCCACCGCATGTACGCCTTCCCCGCCGCGCCGTACGCCCAGTCGATGTTCCCGTACTCGTTCTCGATCTGCCACCACACGCCACGGCCAGCACACACACACACACACACACCGTCAAACACGTCACGCGGTTGCGCACGGCACGGGCAGTACGCCGACACCGTCGCGCACGCGCACGGCCATGAGATCGAGCAGGCTGGAAAATGAGCTAGCCTAGGCCTGCAGGAGAGGCAAGCGGGTGGACCTGAGACAGGATGATGGGCCCGCCCTGCGACGCGTAGAGGCCCGCCCCTTCATCGTGTCCACCACCTTCGCCGTGAACAGCTGCATCTCCGTCTGCGCACACGCAATGACGCGAACGCAGGGGATCGAAGCACACAGCAATCAGTGATGGTTCGATTAATTGGTTGATTGATCAAGCTGCATTGCACGTTACTGCTATTACACAGCTCTTCTTTATGTTACCTAGGTACGCGTAAGGGGAGAGAGAGAGAGAGAGAGAACAAAGTATGTGACCTTGAATGGCTCGTTGTCGGTGCGGAATTTGATCCCCGGGATGAAGTGCAGCCACAGCGGGAAGCCTCTGCAAGCACCATCGATTCGTGTAAGTAACGAGCTTCTGCTACCGACTGGCAGGGAGATCGAAGAGGCTAATTTAGAGTGTGAGGCTGACCCGTAGTTCCACTCGGCGCAGACGTACGGGCCGATCCTGAGGTGCACGTAGAGGCCGGCGTCGGCGACGGCCTTCACGAACCTCACCAGGTCCTTCCTGCCCTCGAAGTCGTACTGTTGCGTTGCGATTCTTGCCCGTCAGAATTACTACTACTTAATACTTACTGGAGTATGATTAATTTGTGTAACAGTAATAATAGCTCATGTTACCACGTTAAAGTTCTTGAAAGTGATATACTACTGAGGAGAAGTAAAGAGCCTAGGAGTGAGTGAGAGAATAAAGCATTGGGGTGCAGAGGAAGCAAACACCAACTTCGACACATGATGGCCAGGAGGCAGGAGATGATGAGAATTGAGAAAAGAAAAAGATACTAGTAGTATAGTCCTAGAGAGTAAAAATAATCAGAGTGAGAGGCTGATGCCTGATGGCATCGAGCATGGAGCGGAGTACGTGCCTGCCCCCGGACGGGCTCGTGGATGTCCCAGAAGACGTACGTCTCGATGACGTCCAGGCCGCCGTCCTTGGACTTCTGGATCAGCCCCGGCCACATCTGCAAGTCGCCGGACTCAGCGTTAGCTAGCTAGCATCAACCAGCTGCTCCTGCTCACCAAGAACAGAGGACAGGAGACGAGCTAGTGCGGCAAGAAAGAAAATGCTGACGTACGTCGGGGGTGCTCCGCGGGTAGTGGATGGACCCGGAGACGAGCACGCGGCGCACGCCGTCGATGACCAGCGCGCGGTGGTCGTACGTCACGTTGGTCGCCGACGCGATGCAGAGCAGCACCAGGAGCAGGGCCGCGCGCGGCAGCGCGGCGGCCGCCATTGCCGCCGGAAAAGGAGGAGTGCCGCTCGTGGTGTTCGGTGTACTAGCTCGCACAGACACTGGTAGTAGTGGTGGAGCGAAGACGAGGACGAGGAGTAGCTCGGTGGGGGCGGTGAGGAAGGAAAAGGAAAAGGAAACTGCAGCTAGCTTGGAGTGGCTTCCCGGGCGAAATGAAGACGCGGAACGGAGGGAGCACACTAGTTTAATACCCCACACACAAACGAGAACGATTCGCTTTCTCGCTTTGTTTCGCGTCCTCTTCTTGCCGATGCGGTGCCGTGCTCCCCTGCTGCTGCCGCGACTAAAAAGGGGGCGCGCGGCAATGGGGTGGGTGGATCTCGGTCTCTTCTGCCCCGGCGTTTGGGGTGTGCAGTTTACTGGTTAACTCAGCTGCCACTTGCAAGCAACGGCAATAATGCCGCCGTGCATCCGCGCTTGCTCCTGGGGGCGAAACGAATTAGCGAAACGAAACGGACTGTCGGGGAAAGAAATTAACTGCTGCTGCTACGACTAGTTAATGATGGCGTGATGGTTCGGTGGTACACACGGCAGGGGTGGGGGTGGGGGTGGGGGAGTAATGCCAATGCCACATCTTCCTTGCTTGCTTACTGCAGCTAGCGACGTTAATATACATCTGCATCTCTTTTTTTTTTTTAACGAATGGTGCCATTATTCATTTAATTAAGACGAGGATAAAACTGTACAAACAAAGAAAATAATAGACAACACCACCACACCAAACACAGGGAGAACCCATGTGGAATACCTAACTAAGCATCACTAACACCGAAACTAGAAGTAAGACACCATCTAGCACAACACTACAGTGCCAACAACAACAACAACGTGGGCCGAAGACGCCACGGACGTCACTGACACAACGCACCAACCCGCTGAGGGCACGGAACTCGCCATCGTGAGACTTCCAACACCATCACCGCCATGACGCACATTGCACCGTCTCGACATGCCACCAGCCCATCACACCGCTGAGTTGCCCATGCTCGCACCACTGCCACGACACACCACTGCCACGATGCGCTGCCGAGGGGTTTGACGTGGGCCAACTGCCGACGCGCGTCGTTCGATTCAACGAACCACTGCAGTGCTCGAAGCGTACACCCACGTCGCCGTCGTGATCCTTCTGCCGAGGGGGTCACCGCCAGCCAGAGCTCCATGCACTCCGCCCGCCACGACACACCACCACTGGGTCGTCGTGCCGCACACCCACGCCACCATCACTACTATAAAAAAGGTCTTCACAGACGGTTCAAAAACTATCACAAACGGTTTCGTAAGCCGTTTGAGTTTATGAGCCAGTAATGACATGAGGTCATTACAGATGGTTTTAAAACTGTCTGTGAAAAAAACTTTTACGGACGGTTCTGAACAATAACTGCTTGTGATAGTCAATTACCACAGACGGTTTCTTAGTAAAAACCGTATATGATAGTTTTTTCTATTACAAAAAAAAATAAATTTAGAGAAAACAATCAATTGCTGGATAGTAGTTTCTATATGCTCTTTCGATTATTTGCAAGAAGGTAATTAGAAGATACTCTCTCTCTCTCTCTCTCTCTCAATTAATGGCTCACTCTCTGACGAGGATGAGGTTGAGTAGAGGCGTCCATCTCGAACCGAATCGCCTCCCTTGTTGACCACAGATGGGGTGCTCATTGAAAACGAAATATGATAGGATGGAGGGGACGAAATCAAAGTGAGAAGGAAACCTGGATGAGTATTTGGGGGCAAAACTTCGTGTTCACCTGGGGCCAAGATGGGGGCAGACATGGATCGAGCTCCTACGCATCCCTCCTCCTCCTCCTCCTCCTCCTCGTCTGCGTCTCCTCGTCGAACCGCGCCAGGGAATCGAGGGCGGTCGCTGGAGCTCGGAGTGTAGAGGGGAGAGGGAGAGATTGATGGAAGATAAGGCGGGAGTGGGTATAATATAAAAGGACAACGCCATAACATTTCGCCTCCCTTACGAGCTTTAAAAAATTTTCACGAATCACAAATGGTTTTAAACAAAAACTGTCTGTGATGAGCTAATATCACAGACGATTCATATTAAGTCATGGTAAAATCAAAGAGTCGTGCTAGGCTCGCCCGGATATGACAAGGAGAAGGGCAGGTCCGACTTGATCTAGCGGAAAGAAGCAGAGACCGGCCGATCCGGGCTAGATTTGACCAGGAAGATGCAACGCTAGCCCCGTATCGTCGGCCCACGACTGCATCGATGCCCCATGCCGTGACAACCACCTCACCGACACCGCCGACCGCCTTCTCCTGGCCATTGACGCCTGACAACATACGAATCTTGAGGGGGGCACCCTATATCTGTGACTACAACCCTCGATCTTGCACCCCGGCTTGCACATGGGGTGGTCCTCATGGAACTTCACCACCAGTGCACCATCTCCGCCACACGCCACCGCATGAACCCGAGCTTGGCGGTAGCCTCCTCCTCGGCTGCCAACGCACAAAACTGGGAGAGGGGGTGGGAGTTAGGGGGAGAAGAGGCTGCATATGGGAGCCCTGCCGCTGCTGCCGCGCGGCGGCGGCGAGGAGGGAAGTGCGGTGGCGACCACATTTGGTGGGAAAGTCGGGGACACCCCTGAGTCACCTTGGAGTGGCTCAGGAGGCCACGCGGCGGCGGCGAGAAGGGAAGCACGGTGGCGACAGCCTTTGGTGGGAAAGCCGGGGACGCCCCTGAGTCGCCTTGGAGTGGCTCAGGAGGCCGGATCACAATGTCTTTTCTCTCTCTGTTTCTTTTTTGACACATCTGCATCTGCTTGCTGCATGTGTCCTTGGTGGCCTCACAAAAAATAGTCAAGAAAATAGGGGAATAAGAAGGAGGCTACGTACTCGGTGTCGGTGTGACCGACCGGCGTTGTCGCTTGTTTATCTTATTAGCGTTAGTACTACCTGATACTGCTACTCGGGTGAGGTCAAGAACAGCGTTGTCGCTTCCCGTCTCGCCTAGCCAAGTGAGGCGTATGATATGCTGCACTACATTGCTAATGCTAGCTAGTACTACTGGTGCTGTGAGCCTGTGACGGTATCACAGGGCGCTCTTTTCTTACGGGGTGTTGAAAATGGCGAGGGTAAAAGGTGGAGGTTTTGGGACGGCGGAAAATGGTGATGCGGCGACGACACAGCATACGAAAACAGGAGCGGGTTGTCGCTGCTTGCGCTTGTGCTCAGGTCAGGAAAGAAAGGCTTGTGACACGTCCATAGAAATTGTTGGGAAAGCTTACTAGTGTTGAAAGAGAATTTTTGGCAGTATTAACGTTTTTTTGGCTTTGTATTTACAGACATGGGTGCTTATTATTATTTTTTTTTGCAAAAATGTCACCTCGTCTGCACGGCCGGTAAGCAGAGAGCCCCGCGCCCACCACGTCACCGCTGCCGCACGGCCACCGTGCGGTGGCCTAGGGTTTTGCCTGACAATCACGGATTTCGTGGAAATTTTAAAATATAGCAACATAGTTCAAAAAATTATGAAATTTTATGTGAATACTCGTAACACAGTGTACTTTCTTGTGTAATTTTTTTCGTTCTGATTTTATGTAAATGCTCCTAACACCGATTAGGGTTTCGATTTTAGCTGTGGTGGTGGGATTTTTTAAATATAGCAGTTGAGTTCAAAAAATTATAAAATTTTATATGTCTCAAAAATAAAGAATTTAGGTCACGAAGATTAGGAATTTAGGTTTCGGAATTTAGGGTTTCATGGTTTCATGTGACTTGGACTGTATGGAAAAAGCTGCATTGCAACTCCGTTGAAGACATCGATATACAATATATTGCTTTCTGGAGATGTGCTTGTATGTAAACATCCTAGGTTATATTTTGATGATATATAAGTTTTGTTGTACATAAGAAAACAAGGCAGAGAAAATATTACATTACGACACTGAATAACGACCAGACAAGCTCGATCTGTTGGGACAATCCTTCGCTGAGTGCCCAGGGGTCTTACATATCTTGCACTTGCTTGTGCAGCTAATACTGGTACGTTGGCTGATATCCATGTCATTTTGGAAGCGCTGCGTCTGCCGTTGCTCCTTCGCTGTTGTCTTCAAATCCTTGTTCGGGCCCTATTGCACCATATCCAGCCAAAGATCCTTGTAGTCCATTTCCAAACCGTACGAGTGAAACTCCGCACTCCATGTACCGAAAAGGTGCTACATGTCGTAGTACTCGGAGATATACGGCGTACACATCTGCTTCATTTGCACACATACCTTGTACACGTACGAGCATGGCTTGTGCAGGAGCTTTGGCTTGTTGCAGTTGCATGTCGTCACATCACCTACGGTGCATGCCTATTTTATTCCCTCTTTGGCATGACTATTGACGTATTTCTGCCAAAGCCTGATCTCGTACTTCCTCCTGAGGCCACCGATCACCCGGATTTCGTGCATCTGGGCCTTCTCCATCTTTTTGTCCATGTGCCTCTGCATATTCTCGGACCACTATTTCCTTTCCTCCATCTGTCGCTTGGTTGCGGTGGCTCTATTGATGAAATAACCAATAGTGCAAGTTCATGTCTCCTCGACGATCGCGGTGATAGGGAGGCATTGCACACCTTTGAGGACGCTGTTGCACACCTCGGACATATTGGTCGTCATAATCCCGTACCTCGCACCGTCTGTGTCGTACAGAATGGATCATTTCTCCAATTCAGGAGTGTGGTCATTAATCCACTCAAAGAAACTTATGGCACTATAGCTATAGAGTTGCTCTCCCTCTAGTACCTCCGGAGTGGACTTCATTGTATGCCTTGTAGTCCGGTGTTCGAAGTCTCTCCAGATTGAGTCAAACTTCCGCCTTTGGTTCTGCAGACACAATGCCTTGAATGTCTTCATAATGTCCTGACTGCAGAACTGCTTGGACAAGTTAGATGCAAGATATCTCATTCACCACCTGGATTGCACGTCGTTCCGCTGGAAAGGTGGGGGGGTGCGTCCCATGCTGCATGGTTTTGATGGCCGCTAACAACCCAGCATTGCAGTTTGTGATAAGGCATACGTTGGGCCGATCTCCCACCACCGCCGTCTTCACGATCGACAAGAACCACAGCCAACTGGATGTGTTCTCATTCTCTACAATCGTAAATACCACAGGGAGAAGCTGGTCATTTGCATCGGCCGTCACGCGGTGAGGATGGTGTCCTTGTACCTTCCCCATGAGGAAAGTGTCATCCATCGTCCTCACGGAACGACAGAACTGGAAGCCCCCGATGGCCTGAGTGAAAGCCCAGAACACCCGATCTAGTATGAAGCGGTTGGGCCATTTCTTAGCATCTTCATGCTCAATCTTGTTTATATATGTGCCGAGGTTGATTCAACAATCTGGTGAAGCAATCTCGACACAAGATTGTATGTCTCTTCGTATGTCTCGTACATAGACTCGATGACCTTCTACTTGGCTCGTCAGACCTTGCTGTAGCTGACTGGATAGCCAACCTGATTGGCGACTTCCGACATCAGTAGCTTGGGGGAGACGGACACATCTGCCGCAACTAGGTGCTTGATGAGGTTCACCACATATGCGGAAGTCACGTTCTGATGTAATTATTTACCACTAAACTAATTAACAGAGACCAAACTAACTAATTACAACTGATTAATTACCACTAAATAAATTATGAGTATAACATTTGCACTAATGCAGCCAATACACACTTGCCTTACTAGAAAATTCTAGCGCCAATACACACTTGCCTTACCAGGAAGTTCCAATTGTGTTAGAGCTCCACCATTACAATGTAGCCTTCATATACATACAGATCGGGAGTAATCATCTTTCACCATTCACAATAGAATATTAGGAGTTGATCTTGTGTTAGAGACGGGAGACACACAATTGGGGTGAGCGAAGAGTGACCGCCAGATTTCGGTATTTATAGCCGAGCAAAGGAGGAGCCGCTGCGTTGGCGTCGGGAATTTCGCATCCGTTGTCTACACGCAGCATTGCGGGCAAAGGGGATAACCACGAGGAGTCGACAGATGTGCGGAGGAGGGAGGATGGATGGCTAGAAAGGTGGCCACCAGAGGAGGGCCGTGCGGGAGTGGGGAGAGCAGGGCTGGCGAGAGGGGGGCCATGTGTGCGGGAGGGGGAAGGGGTGACACGTGACGGGATAAAATGAGTACACTTAAATAAAATTGCAAGGTAAAATCAGAACGAGTAAAATTATAGAAAAAAAATTACACAAGAAAGTACACCATGCTAGGAGCACTCACGTAAAATTTTATAATTTTTTGAACTAATTTGCTTTATTTTAAAAATATTACGAAATCCATGGATTATCGGCCGAAACCTAACCCTAATCAGGACACGTGGCGGGCGGCGGCGGCGGCGCCACCGCACGGCGGTCGTGCGGCAACGGCCATGTGGGAGCGGTGACGTGGCACGCGCGGGACGCTTCGCATGGCGGCTATGCGGACAGGGCACTATTTTTGCCAATTTTTTTTGAGCCCGACCATTTTTGTAAATATGTTGCAAAAATTGCTTAATACTGCCAAATCGTCTGTTGAAAGAGAGTGACACCGTGTTCTCCATTTTCCCCTTTTATTAGAGGAGTGGAAAACATGTACTAAATACTATACATTTGGGCCACTGCACTAAATTTTCTACCAAAACCTTTTCCTCCAAGGCCATCTCCAATGCAGGTGCTTAGATGAGTGCTTAAGGTAGAAAATCGTTTTTTTTTTTTGCGGAAAGCTGCGATGCTCGGCGAGTTTTCTCCGGGCGTAACCGCCTCCGATATGAATCCCGGTGCTTCAGGGACCTTTGACTGCGTCCGATTTTCTATTCGCTCGACACAAGTTTAAACGTTGCATGCATGGGTCCACTGCTGCCTGCATCTGCATGCATGGGAGATGGGATGTAAGTAAATTAGCCGTGATCAAGACGTATTGCGGGTTATCCCAATCGAAAGGGCTATCTAGCTCCTTACAAAGGCTAAAAGTACCATCTACTAGAATTTCGCCATGGTCGACAACCGAGTGGGAAATACGAGGTGTTCAATCACACTCACTCGTCCCTTCGCAATGTGATTGAGCGTTCCTTTGGTGTGTTGAAGATGAAATGGAGAATCTTGTTGGCGTTGCCAAGTTACAAAATAAAGATTCAAACTAAAATCATGTATGGCGCTACACAACTTCATCAGAGATAGTGCTTTACGTAATGAACTTTTTGAGAGATGTGATCTTGACGAAGATTATGATCCAAACGATACACATACTATATCATTTGAAGGGCACAATGTCAATGGATCAGCAATCGATGATGGAGATATGGGTGTCTTTCGTGATAGTATTGCTACTTCTTTAATGGTCACAAGAGGGTAAATAGATTATATTAATATGATATATACATGTTGCGATGACAAGATAATTGCATCATATATGATTAAATATTATTTTGTTACTGTGTTATTTTGTTTGGTGGACTGATATTGGCCTTTCTATAATCATTTCTTCCGTTGCGCAATGTCCAAAATAAATACACGTATGCACTACGAGCGATATCTATTTTGTTTCATATGTACAAATGCATGTATCGTCATATTTTCAGATCCCATGAAAAAATCAGTTTAAATACATGCTTAACAAGGTCCTTTAAATCATTAAAGGTATTTCAGACCTTTGATCCTTCACACACAACTCAATAAGCCAACATCCTACAAAAAGTCTGACTACCAAACAACAAAGTTTGGCTTAAAAGCTTAGAGGCTTATAAGCTAATTGAGCTAAAAAAATTGGCTTTAAGCTATAAGCCAAAAAGCCTAAGCCTAAAAAAAGAGGGCCTATATATTCCTATGAGCTTGAATATTGTTTAGTACTACTATCTTCAGTTTGTTATACCAACGTTCAGCCATGAATTCTCATCCAAACGGTGGTTTCATGGATTTGCTAAATTCTCCTGATTACCCAGCCAACAATCCTAGTGATCAATTTCACCCGCATAGCTCCCACCCAGGGTCAGCATGTATCACAAAATTTCGAAGAGGCATCAAACGCCGTAGTATATGACACCGAATCACCTACTCCACCACGCATTCGAAGAGGCATCAGACGCCGTCCACCATCATTAGTTTCAGGATCTTGAGCTCGACGCACTCCAGATGAAGGCGAAAAGCAGCAAATAGACGACGACAGCAACAACCATGAAGACGAGGATACGGCGGGCAGGTGCTTGCATTGGTCTGATGACGACAACATACGATTGGTGAGCACCTGATTTCTACTTTGGTTTTCTTTACTTGTTCTAATTTAGCATCCTTTACATGTTCTGATGTGGTTCTCGTACACTCTTGATCCGATCGACGAAAATTCGAAGAAAAGGAGCTGCTACGTACTGGGAAGATTTTGCAGATGAGTATAACGACGATAGTCCAAATGATCTAAGAAGAGAAGCCAGGGACTGCAAGGACCATTGGGGTAGGATGAACAGGAAGGTTGTCAATTCTAATGGTGTTTGGTGCAGGATAAAAGGGGTGTATGTTAGTGGCTAGTCCGATGAGCAACTAATGGAGAAGGTTCGAGCAGCGCACAAGGAGGAGAGAGGTCACTGGTTCACACTCGACTACTGGTGGCGAGAGGTTCAGAACCACTCTAAGTGGAATAGGACCTATCGTGAAAAATACAAAAGCAAAGGAAAGACGTCGTGTGATTTGGATAGCAATATTTTATCATCCCAAAATGACATAGATGGGGTGCATATTGTTAAAGAAGTGCGCCCACAAGGTACCAAGGCAGCGAAAGCAAACGAAAAAGGTCAGGTTAAGGCACATTTCGATGATTTTAAGCTTTACCATGAAGCTCAAACATTGCGATCTTCTAGCATGCTTTTTTTGATATAGCATGCAAGATTTGCGGATATAGCATGCTTTTTTTTTTTGATGTTGCTGGGTCGAACAATGATATAAATGTGCTAAACCAGTCGACATTGTTCACTAATGTGTTGCAAAGGTGAGCTCCTCCGGTTGAATTCACTGTACATGGAATAAAAATATAACATGGGTTACTATCTTCTAGATGGAATATATCTAGAATAGGCTACATTTGTCAAAACAATCCCACTACCTCAAAGTGACAAGGACAAATTATTTGCACGATATCAAGAAGGGGCAAGAAAGGATGTCGAAAGGGCTTTTGGAGTTCTGCAATCTTGTTTTCATATTTTGCGCGATCCAGTTCGTTTTTGGTATCGATCAACCCTCAGTGATATCATGTATGCTTGTATTATATTACACAACATGATAGTAGAGGATGACCGAGATTCATATGGTACTCAATATGATTTCAATTATGACCGGGGAAGAACCACCATACCACCTCTAGTAATCCACCATGGGCCTGTTGATGGGTTTGCTAATGTAATTGAAAGAAATGATGCTATCCGTGACAGATCAAAGCATACCCGCCTCAAGAATGACTTAGTTGAGCATATTTGGCAGCATTTTGGAGGTAGTCAAATCAATAACTAGCAATACTGCATTTTAGTGCTAATGTTATGTTTACATTTACTTAGCAATTTTTCTTTGAGTATTTACATAGCAAGTTATGCTACCAATATTTTGATTCTGTAATAAAAATGGTTGGCCTCTGGTGTTTGTTTCTCCTATCATTTAGTTAAATAATTTGTAGTTCAAAGTTAGTACGAGTTTCAAACTTTCAATTATCTGAATGTTGCATTATACTAGGCTACCATCTTCTTGGCTTCCCCAGCCCTTGTTGCCTTCCTCCATTTTCTCGAAGTTCCCGCCGTTCTTCCCAAAGCTCCGCCTTTCTTCCCCAAATCCTGTTGTCCGTCATCTGCCCCACCCTGCCGTTGTTTCTCTCCCACTCCCAACCGCCGGTCGCTGCTCGGAGAAGGATGTCGCGCTGCTTGGAGAAAGACGATGGCGCAGGAGGAAGAAAGCGGCACGGGAAAAAAGTGCCGCCACCTCCTCCGCCGTTGGTCACCAACACAAGAGAAAGCACCATCGCCTCCTCTGTCGCTTGGTGGGCTTCCTCTCACACCGATTTTTCTCTACGGCTGGGGTAAGTATTTGGGAATTTTGATTTGTTCAGTGCAGTTGAATCTTCATCCCCTATTGACTGTGATCCAATTAGTTTTTTGGTTAGTGGATGCAATGGAGTGTGGTATGATACAAGTAGCTGCATGTAATTTCGAAATTATTTATCTTGATTTAGTGGATGCAATCTGATAGCTATTGTGATTTAGTTTGATTGGCATAACAACTGATGCATAAATACATCTTCTGTCCCAAGTTTGGCACTAATTAATCTCTTTCTTACTATGATGCTATCTAATGTAAGTTAATTGTAATATACCATGTCCTTTCTCTTTTGCTACAGACCTAGGTTTACACCTTTCCTCATATTTTCATTTTTTTTTGGTGCAAAAATAGAGTCTTGCTGCTACTACGGTTTTCATGTTTCATTTTGTAGCATCCCCTTCTTCCTCCCTCTCCTCTCCCCCTTCCGTCGACTGCGTTGACCCGGCGCCAACAACCCCGTGCGGCGCGCTCGCCTCCCACTAACTCGTCCTCGCCGGGCCCATTGCACGGTGCCGTCCTCGCCGCTTCGCGGCTCCTGCCCGCCGTTGCCTCCCACCCACTCCACTCACGCGAGTCGCGCGTCCTCTCGCCGCCGCCGTCACTCGTCGCCTCGCCGCTGCCGCCGCGCTGCCCGTCTCGTCCGGCCGCGCTCGCGGTGCCCCACGCGCCTCGGTCCTCATCCTTGTCCCCTCTCCTCCGGCTATAAAGCCCTCCCCGCCGCCCCGTCCCCATCTCGCCTCCCAACCACATTCCCTCCTTCCCGAGCAAGAAGAGGTAGAAAGAAGGAAGAAGAAGAGACGGAGAAGAACTTACCTCGGTCGCCGCCGTCGTCTCCCCAAGCCTTACCTCCCGTCGTCGTCGTCGCCGTCTCCTCCGTTGCCGTCACTTTGTGAGCCCCGGATCCCTCCATCGCCGCGCGCCTCGCCGCCTTCTTCTCTCCTCCGGCTCGCCACCGCCGCGCCGCTCTTCTTCTTCCTCACCATGCGCCAGAACCCCCTTCTCGCCATCGCCCGAGCCCCCTTTTTAGGCGACACTGCTGCGGGCAGCACTGCCGCGCCGTGGGCCTCTTCCCAGCAGCTGCACGTGTTGGGTCGGGCGATTTTCACTAATGGGCCGTTGCGTTTTCTTTTATTTGATTTTCGTTTTCCTTTTGTATTTTAATCCTAAAGAGAGCTTTTAAAATACATAATTCCCAATTTCAACTCCAAAATTTATAATTAAATTTCAAATTTTTGTTAATTCAAGACCTTGCTAATGGCATAGGTTTTGTTCAATTTGAAGTTCTTTTGCTTTGTCATTTGTATTTATTTGTTCTTGTTTGCTTGTTGTGTCTTTTTCCGGTACTTCGCCCGCGTAGAGTTCGGAGACACCGGAGACCTCCACGTTGATCAAGAACAAGACTACTCGGACCCTCTTCCCTACACTCAAGGCGAGTCAATACTTTGATCATATTGAGCCTACATTTCATGTAAATTATGTTCTTTTAAAAATAGCAAAATGCATGCTTTAATTCCATAATCAAACATATGTTAAAACTTAAGGTAGTTAATACCCATTTGTGGATTAACTAATTATTATGCCATCCTTGACAACTTGAATCCCTTAAATTCCAGTGTCACCCTAGCAACTATATGGTAATACTAGTTATAGGTTGTACTTAAGCGACATGCTAGACTTGCTTAACTACCGGGACATTAAAATGTCCTAATCATCATCATTTCAAACGTAAAATGATTTGGGCAGTCATTGCGGGTAAGTGACTGCGATGGTTGAATTGTTGTATTTTATTTCTCAAAACCCTAAAGCGCTAAAACCCGTGCAGGCGGATGGTAAGATGGTGGAGTGCGGACGAACACGAGAATGGCGGGAATGTGGTTGAGCCGTCCAGACAACCCTAAGGACTTAATCTTGTCACGACCTCCTGTGTATAACAAGTACAACCACAAGTCTGCAACAAACTGCGACTTGGCTTAGTAAATTTATCGAATCCTGAAAGTCATCCCACTGGGGGAATAAAGGGGCACAAGCTCTGGGTATGTCGAGCTTGGATGGGACACCGAGTCAAGGGTGAAGTTCGCTAGTCGCTGAGGTGTAGCCACGCTACGCCAGTCGCTGAGGTGGACATCCCGCGCAACGTATGGGCATAACCCCATATGGGTGAGATGATGGAAGGGGCGAGATATTTAGAAAAGATATTGTGGCAACCTCTCGACTACACGACTACGGAATCGTGTAGGGCAACGAGTTATTTGTCTCTTGTGGGTAAAGTGTACAATCTCTGCAGAGTTATAAATCATTTAAGCAATTTGTGCCTACGGTCAAAGGCGGACATGGGAACTTAACTTGAGTTAGTTCTAATTTTCAAAAACCTTGTTGGGTGGTATGAAAATTGTGGCGGGCTCACCTAGCCCTGAGATTGTTTTTCCTGGGTCTCCTTACCCAGTGTTGTTTAGTGGTGGACGTAACCACAATCAAAATAAGCATGAAGGTGGAGGAAACCTCTGCTGATATAAATATTGCACAATTATTCTCTTTAACCAAATGCAATTTGTTAAAATGCTAAGTGATAGGAATTTGTAGTTATGATAATTGAAAAACATTGCTTTAGCAAATAAAATAACCCGAGCCATCCTTGTTAAGCCTTGCATGTATATTATTGCATTGTGTGTTGGCTCGCGAGCACGGAAGTTGTGCTCATTCTCGCTCTCTCCCAAACCCTCCAGACAACGCAGATGAAGGAGACTATGCCTACTACGAGGAACCAGAAGTCCATGGGCATGGAGTCGATGAAGAATAGTCTAGGTTCTATAGTCTAGGTCTCGCCTCAGTCCAGCTGACTCCGTTGGTGCTTGCGTGCATCCTATATTATCTGAGTCTTTGGGTAATATCGGGCGCACACGGGTTTCCTCAGTCGCTTGCCTGTGCAGAGATGAGCTCTCACCCTTTTGCTTCCGCTATAGCTATCGCTGACTTTTGTAATGTAATCAATTTGGCCTGTTCGGCCCGTATTGTAAAACCTGACCCGACGCGGTCTATGTGAACTCTTTTGTGTTAATTAATGAATGGTATGGTTCCACGCCATGTATGAAATGGTTCAGCAATGTATTTGTGAGTGCTATCTACTGATCCAGGGAATAGCACAGTGATTTCACAGAGGATTCTGGATTAGGAAATCCGGGTCCGACAATTTTTTCCCAGGGGAATGAATCCTCGTCCACCTGGTGGTTTCACAAATTTTATTCAAAGTCAACAATTTCTGCCATTCCCACAACAACCGCATCCAAAAAATTCCATTTTGTTGGTGTTCCCGCGCACTATGCTCCATTCTCACCACCACCGTCCCAAGGGAGTCCATCGATGGCAATGCCGGATTCAGGCACTCCATGTTTAGTACCTCAACAATCAGCCCAAGATTGCATCGACCTTGATAATGAGGGTGATGCCGAACCTTTGGATATGATATGCCTTCTTTGGTGTTGCTGGATCCAATAATGATATCAACGTGCTTAATCAATCACCATTGTTCATCGATGAGTTGAAGGGGCAAGCTCCTGGGGTGCAGTTACATGTCAACAGGAGGCAATACAATATCGGATTCTACTTTGCTGACGGAACATACCTAGAATGAGTTGCATTTGTGAAGACAATACCCCTCCTGCAGACAGACAAGGATAAATTGTTTGCACAATATCAAGAAGCGGCAAGAAAGGACGTTGAGCGGGCATTTGGAGTCTTTCAAATCTTAGATACAAGCTCAAGAAACAATCCATTGGAAGCTCTAAGAGGAGAGAGAGAGAGTACTCAATCTAATAAAAAGAAATAAGTCTTCCAACGGATTGTTTCTTGAGCTTGTATACAAGACTTTAATTCCTACTTTAATTGCTATATACAAATCAAGTTTTTAGGTATCAAGCAAGTCTCCAATAGCTATTTTTGTTGTTTGTTGTGTCTTGGTATCAATAACTTGCTTGTTTCTTCATCTAGAAACAAGCTCATCTTCTCTCCTCCACATCACCTAAATACTGATGTGTCCATCCCTTAGTAACAAGTGACATTGACTATTGTAGATGCTCTTAGTAACAAGTTAAAAAATAAAAAATTGTAAATGCTCTTACATAAGTTCTTAAAACCATGTAAGAATCTAAAGAGAGGTGTTTTCATTCAAGGTGATAACTTTTATGCAGATGCTTACTAACATTGTAGCATTCTCTCTTTAAGCACCTATGAACAAGGTGCTTGCATTGGAGATGCCCACGGGTCCTAACATTGTTTAGCAGAGCTCCTAAATACAAGTTTTTTTTTTAATTTGCCAAGCCATAATACAAGTTTTTGCAGCAACACAGCCTTGATACATGAGAATCATGTGAGGCAACTGCTAACTCTCGAGTAATTTACATGGCTCAAGATTCCTTTTGTAATTGAGGAAACTGCCTACGAAATCTTTACGCAAACGCTCGAATTTGACGTGAAGTGAATGCAGAATTGGGAAATGGATCCTTTGGATTTACAATGCCACATATTAGAAGACGATTTTCACCGTCCGATCAAAAACAAAGAGCTAGATTAATAGCCACACTGTTTTGCAACAGTAAAATCACAAACGTAAAATATTTCATTGATGCTACAATATAGTTGATGGGTACCATTTATACACTCATGAATCACTGTTTGTACAGTGGTCCTCTGCGTTACCGTAAATGATCCGGATCCGCAGAATTGACATAGCACACACTTGTTACGTTAACGATGGGCTGGCTGTGTAACATACTTACGCACGTGATTGCAAATTCAAAGAACTAGCAAGGTAGTTCGCACAAAGAGCGCGGACACCATCATTATAGATCGGTAAAGTGTAATTAACTGTGTATAAATATTGCTGATTTTCAATCACACTAATGTAGATGTATTTCATACATTTATTTTCTATTTAACCATAGATGTTTTCAGTACATGTGTTTCGTATTTGTCCAAAGAGTTGAAAGTCAAGCAAAAAAACAATATTTTTTTCATACAAATTCTTTTCTTCTTGATGATTAAGCGTAGCTTAGTGATTGAGACGTGGGGGAACACCCCACCCGTCTGGGTTCGATCTCTGGATTGACCTAGTACGTCTCGCCTAAATTATTTGTATACACACGTGTGTGCGAGCACCCATCTTTTAGTGACTCCTTAGGCCTTTCAAATTTCCTTACGTGTATAGGGGACACTGTGTGCGTGTGGTGTGCATCCGCCTTATACCCTCTTAAAAGAGTTTTTTTTTTATTTCTATTTTTGTTTTTGTTACAAAGACTACCTTATTTGTGCTCGAAAAGACGGCCGAGGGAGACATACGTGGGTCAGGTTCCCATTTTTGTGTTCACATGTGGTCTATTTAGACTAAGTCCTATTTTTTTATTTTAATTTCCTTCTTATCTTTTAATCTTAAAACACATCCATTATCTCTTCTTGAGTAATCGTGCACATCCAAAGCACGTCTCGACTAATATAAATTAAACCAATTAATCATATTCCAAGCAAAGAAACATACAAACCATATACATCATAGTACAATATCATCCAAATTTGAACATACTGCTTGGAAATTTCAAACAAAGTGAATAGTACAAAATTATTAATCTGCACAAATAATTTAGTCTTGCATGTTAAAAAGACCTCACATAGTCATGTTAAATTCAACAATATAAGACAACCAAATCCAATTTATACCATAAATCGAGTGCATACTGTGAAATTTTTAATATTTTTGGAATTTAGGTTTTAAATTAGTTTACAAATCAAATCTCTATTCATCCTTCAATTTTTATTTCAAATTTGCATGTTTTTGGATCTTACTTGTTGTGGATTTCTTTTTGGGTTTAAGTTGAATTCTAAAAATCCTATTTCTATTTTATTCATTATTTCAAAAATTAAGTTTTTTAGGATTTACTTTGGAATATGTATGGAAATCAAGTTTCTATTTGTTATTCCTATTTTTAGTTCATTTTGGATTATACTTAACATGAATTTTTTCTTTTAATTTGCTAATTTTTATTTAATTATTATTCCGAATTTTGGTTATTTAAGTATGTTACTTTGGAAATCGTATGGAAATCAAATTGCTAATATTTATTTACTTTTTTTATTCCAAATTTCTCTTAGTTTGGAGTGTGCTTGACATTGACTCTTTCTTTTAATCTAAACCATTATAACTCGGGTCTACCAGATAAATAGCTAGATTTTTTCTCTAAATGTATAATTAGTATAGATATAGATAGATTCTATCTCCAAGTCAATTATCAAATCTAAGCCTTTAAAATTAGAACCCACCAAATTACCAAATTAAGGGTTAGATATTTTGCTTTTTTACAAGAATTTCTAACGTATTTATCTTTTCTCTTAGTCCTCTAAAAGAACTGACATCAACTTTTAGTATATAATAGATAGATACGTGGATTATATGGACCAGCTGTCGGTTACAACCACGCGATTACGTTTCACAAATCTATAAAGACTCACAAATCTATAAAGACTCTTTTTGTAACACGTAAAATTCGTTCTTTCTTTTCAACGGCCACATATTTCCGAACCTAGCCAAAAAGAAGAAAATCAAGCAGGCACTTGCTCGATCTCACGGAGTCAAACCTCACCCATCTTATCCCTGTCGGTCACATTGAATATGGTCCGAAATTTGCACGGACAGCAGGCACGAAATTTGCACGGACAACAGCCACTGGACGTGCCTGCTTGTCAAAAAACTGAGTACGGCAAGTCAGCAACGCACAGAATCCTGAGCCTAACCCACTACGGACTCCAGAACCAAACGGCACTCTACTGCCTCTTCTCCGGAGCAGGTGCTCGGCTTAGGTGTGTGATGTCGCAGCTCAAGTCAACCGCAGTTGGTGCTAATTGCCACATGTACAAGGCGCACATATTTTGTATTTTTAAGTCTTGCAGTAGTAACTCTAGCTTGATGTAGTAGCAATTATTTGGGAACCGGATCCCCCGGCTCTATGAGCGCATGGGCCGTTGGATCGGGGATCGGATAATCGAGTTCCGAGGTATGGTGGCATCTACAATCATCGAGAAATTCCGAGCACCTCAAAATCCTGGTCGCCTCGATCTGAGCCGTCCTATCCGTGATAGACTCAACCCATTTCAAGAGTGTCTAGCAGCCAGCCATCACAAAACATGTGCTGCTACTCCATTTGCCACCTAGCTCAATCCACACCAATACGGACAGAGGAACGAGAATGGAAACGGGTGAATAAGAATGTCCAGAGCTTCTGAGCCTGCAAGCAGCAGCTGCTGCAGGTGCGGCGTCACTGTTGCATCCCATTCTGCATAATCAGTTGCGGCATCGCTGTAGCATCCAGTTCACATCTTGACGTGCGTATCTGATGTATTATCCCTCGTCTTTTGCAGCGGTTTCCTGTGGTTTCTTTCGTGTACGTGTACCGCACGCGCGTGCGGTAAGCCATGCACGGGGACAAAACGCACCTCGGTATTCGCCTCGTTGTCCCTTGCGGCGGGTTTGGAGCAGCGTGCAGAGACCACCGCCCGACTTGGATGTGCACGTCAGAGTTTGTGTACCACAACGCAGCAGAGAAAAAGGGGGAGGACGGGTGGCGAAGTGGCTACGACTTGCGAATGTAATTGGACCTTTTGGACTTTTTGCTCTTCATCACATTGTTCTTTGAAAGAAGTCATTTGACTTCCAAAGTATCGCTGTTCAGCCACTTAATCATCTGATCTAAAACTCATGTTGCAAAATTGGTGCACTTAATCATCTGTTTTGCTCGGTGATATTGCCTACGTGGCACTCAGTTAGTTCGGTTTCGCCATATGGGATGTTGAGATGGCGGGAGGCTTGCTTAATGTAATTCCACAAGACGCCGCTCTCCTCATCACCTCCTACTCCTCACCAATCTGCTCCCACTCGCTCCGCCTCCTCTTCGCCCACCTCCTGCCGCCCGCTCCCTCCTCACACCACGCCGCGCCCGCCGACGACCTCGCCTGCTCGAGCCCGCTGGCGTCAGATCCACCATCCTTGAGCCCGTCGCCGAGGGCCCTGCACCCGCGCCACCGGATCCACCACCTCGAGCCGCTGCTAGCGCGATCCACCGTCATCGAGCCCATCGACCACCGGATCTCGCCGCCCTGAGCCGGCCGGTCGGATCTATCATCCTGAGCCCGTTGGCCTCGATCGCGCGTGCCGCCGGCCTCGTCGGTGATGCTCGGCTCGAGAACACGGTGAGGAGGAGCGAGACCACGCCGCGGTGTCGCCGATCTTCGTGCACGTCCGTGTCCATGGCGGCGGTGAGCACCTTGTGCCGAACCTGTAGCTAGAGGTGGCCTCCGGCGTACTAGAGCACATGCGGATGTTGCTAACCAAAGACGACGATGTGTTGATGCGATGGCGGAGAAGTTGATTATCTTGTCAAGGAGTCCGCGGCGTTGCCGATCTTGCTGCGATTGTCATGGTCATGTGCGAGCTTCTTGATGATGAGGAGATCTAGGAGGTTGTATTCCTCGGCGGCGACATAGAGCGATGACAACATGGATTATATGGCGTCGGGATGCCAATCACGCGAAGCACGTTCGCTTCTTGCTGGCGAGTTTGGACTCAACGAGCACGACGGATGCATGTGCGCGCCTAGGCGGCTCCTTCCACCGCACATCTCCACCGGCCGCTCACGATGGCGACCGAGCGTGCCAACCCACCGCGTGGCATCCCGAAACGTGGGCTTACCGCAACGTTGATGAGGATGTCGGCGCCGATCTGTTGCTCGTCGTGCTCATCGGTGCTCCGCCTCCTCTCGTCGGTGTACACCATCGCTGTCCTCGCGGTGTACACCATTGTGAGGTCATTGTTGTATAAGCATGTATATAGTCCATTGTAATTTGTACAATACATGATGAGCAATATGTATTTTGTACATTATGTCATGTATTTGTATGATGTATTCTTATACAACTTGTAGTATGCACATGGGTACAATATATTGTTGGAAGAAGTCCATATGTTGAGTCATCGCCACGCCTCTTGCCACCTCAACATCTCATGTGGCGAAACCAGTTGATTGAGTGCCGCATAGGCAATACCACCAAGCAAAACATCCAGGTAAGTGCATTGGTTTTGCGGTGTAAGGGGTCAAAGGGCCGTTTTTTAAAGTTAGGGGATTAGGTGACCCACAACAATACTTCAAGGGGTCAAATGGACTTCTTCCTTGTTCTTTTGATTCTATTGATTTGTTTTTCTTTCCGATGCTTCTTGGTTTGTTTAATCTTCTTAGGACATGTACAATGGTATAGATAGCTGCTGTCTATAGCAATTGTCCATGTCACCTGTAGACAGCACTAAAGGCAGTTCATACAATGAGCTGTCTTTATACTTGTCTTGGCTCTGGTGATACAACACTAAAGACAGCATTATAGATCACATAATCTCCTTGGTTCTCGTGATATAGTCGACTACAGAATTATAGACGACATATTCTCTCTCTTCATTCTCTTTCATCCACGTCAGTAAAAATTCTACGTGGCAGTCACTATAGACAGCTGACATAAGCTCATTGTACATGCTCTTAGGCTTGAGCTTTTGGGCGTGGAAACTAAGACAAGTGATGTCACGGAACGTGATAAATTGTTTTGGGGATCACTGTCTTGACCAGTTAATTAAAGAGAGTTTTGCTTGGAAGATTTAGCAAGAAGAGACAGTTTATCAGCTCGAAGACTCCCTTTTCTTGGCATGTGAATTTGCAGCGGACGCAAGATCATCCAAGTCGACGTGGACGTGGAACCACCTTTTGAATGAGTGGTGGAGTTGTAGATGTATGACTTTATCTACTAGTGTTTAAATTTTATTGTCTATTTTTATGTACATACGAGTGCGTTTCAGTAGAAATTTTGTAAGATCGTAGATTTATCCCTGTCTCCGTCATTTTAGACGTATGCTAAGAAAATACACTCGTGTGTTCAATGGTGTGCTCTTGCGTCTTTCTTGTAACAAAAAAAATCGACATGGATGGATAGAGGCACTGAGCACCGCTGGCAGCTGCTAAGGGCGACACGGCACGGCACGCTTCAGTGGAGTAACATTCCTTGGAGGCCGCGCGACAGGAACAGAGCACGTCTGTACGTGAAAAATCAACAGCGGCAAATGCCGAACGCACAGACGCGAATGAGATAGCCATTTCAGCATCCGGTGAAAAACTTGAAGAGTTCAGATATCTCGACTTGGACGATGATTTGATCTGTGTTTTCTTCTCCACGACAGATGGATCTCGACGACATGCACACCACGAAAGTGAGGAGAAGCACACACGGAGGAAGCGAATAGGCAAGCCGGGCCTGATCAGGTCATACGACTCTGACTGTACATCGAGCTCCACTGACAAAACACGATCTGAAATGGAACGCCGAAAGGCTCTCCCAGATTCTTTACGTGCTCCTCCCCTGATTTCGCAAACCTTTATCTTCACAAGATTTAAGAGAGGCCAGAGAATCAAAAGGCAGGGCCAAATAATTGAAGGCGACAGCTTTGATGACCCTGTTGCACAAGGGATTAGTACGGTATCTGAAGCAAAAAAGAAAAGGAAGATTCAATTATTTGTTACTGTTAAATATACGTAAACTTAGGATTTGTCACTTATGTGACTATAACATATAGTTTCGGAACTCAGATGTTATTTTCATATAAAATGACAAATTCTGAAATCCACATCTTTGCAGTGGCAAATAATTGATTATTCCGAAAGAAAATGGAGGAACAAGATGGGATCTGAAGCGCAGGCACACGCGCTGCGTCGCCCTTTTTCCCCTGTCCGTCGGATTCTCCGCTCCGCGTGTCCTCACCGTCCGATCGGCCTGAGCCTTCGTACTCGCGTTGCCTGCTTCGCTCAGCTCGGCGCGCGTCGTCTCGATTGTTCGCGGCCGCCTCCTCCCCAGTCCCCACTCTGCCATCCTCTTACGCCTCCCCTCCACATCCCTTCGCCTCCCCTGCCGCCCGTCTCCACTGGAGCTGTGGATGATGCGCGTCACCACGACGGTGCTTCTGTGGACGCGCGTTGTGCAGCTCAACGCCGTCGGGGACACGTAGGGACCCAGCGTGCTCAAGGGCTGGCCATCGTGCCTGCAAGTGCGGTCGCCTGGCGGACGCTCGGAAGTTGTTCGATGGAATGCCGCACAGGGACGTCGTCGCCTGGACCGCCATGATGTCCGCTCAAACTACGGCGGGCGATGTAAACGAGGCCCTGGATCTGTTTGATCAGATGAATCAAGGAGGAGTTGCACCTAACGGGTTTGCGATCGCTGCAGTGCTCAAGGCCTGCTCGATGGGTTCGCACATGCAGTTTATGCGTCAGGTGCATGCTCAGGTGCTAAAATTGCGAGGTTTGCATGATCCGTATGTCGGTTCCTCTCTGGTTGAGGCTTACACATGCTGTGGGGAGGTGGACATTGCTGACAGAGCGTTGTTGGGCTTGCCGGAACGAAATGATGCTTCCTGGAATGCTCTGCTCAATGGGTATGCTCGGGATGGTGACTACAGAAGGGTTATGCTGGTTTTCGAGAAACTGGTGGAATCCGGTGATGAGATGATAAGCAAGTATACTTTACCTACTGTTCTTAAGTGTCGCATGGAACTCGGTCTTGCAAAATCTGGTCAAGCTGGTCATGCTTTGGTGATCAAGAGAGGGCTTGAAACTGACAGTGTATTGAACAGTTACCTTATTGAAATGTACTCAAGGTGTCAATCTGCTGAAGATGCGTATGAAGTCTTTGCCAGGATAGATGAACCTGATGTGGTGCATTGCAGCGCGATATCTCATGTTTCAATCGACATGATATGGCTTGGGAAGCATTTGATCTTTTCATACAGATGGCAGACATGGGAGTCAAACCAAACCAATATACATTTGTTGGCAGACATGGGAGTCAAACCAAACCAATATACATTTGTTGGCATTGCTGTTGTTGCATAAAAAACTGGTGATGTGGACCTTTGTCGCAGCGTTCATGCACATATTGTGAAAAGTGGATTTGCTATGCTAAAAGGAGTGGGTGCTGTTCAAGGTGCAATGACCGCTTTTCATCTTATGCATGATCCTGACACATTTTCTTGGAACACACTTCTCTCTGGATTTTATAGTGGAAGCAACTATGAGCAAGGTTTGAGGATTTTCAAGCAGATGATTTGTGAAGGATTTTTATCCAACAAATATACTTATGTAGGAGTTTTGAGATGTTGCACTAGCTTGATGGACTTGAGGTATGGTTCTTAGGTTCATGCATGTGTTCTGAAAAGTGGGTTGCAAAGAGAGAATGCTGTTTGGAGAATGCTTGTTGACATGTATGCACAATCCGGGTGCTTTACAAGTGCGCGTTTGGTATTTGATCGACTGAAAGAAAGAGATGTTTTCTCATGGACAGTGATTATGTCAGGGTACGCTAAAATTGATGAAGGTGGGAAGTAGATTTCCTAAAACTTGGATGAAAATGACTAGCGTTTGGTTTAGATTTCAGTCATTTTGCCTCGGCGCGTCAATGCGCGCACTGGGCTGCTAGTAGTTATGGAGTGCACATAACTTCTTGAGATGTACTACTATAGTAATTACATCACGCAACGCGCACAATCAGATATAGGCGAGGTATAACGCTACGCGATCGTGAAAGATGCTAATCTGAGCAGGAAAAAAAAAACGGATTTGTGCAGGGGATGCTAATCCGATCGATGCAACCTGTCATTGACGAAGCCACGAAGATTTGAGCACAGATCAGAGAGGACCACAATTGCAACAGCTTAGTTAACTGGCCAACCAAGAAAGTAAGGATCAAGGGAAAGGGAACCACTCCTTTCGGCGGAATCGCATGGCAACGGCAAGAGCATAGTACTGTGATATTTTCACGATCTGAGCTATCCAATCTGGAAAGAACGGCTTGGATTAACTCGTGCTGCAGTATTGCTACAGTGACATCATGCCATTGTTGCATGACCTCGGATGATTTGTTTCCCTTTTGGCTGGGTAGTAAATAAGGCAGTAGTGATTCGCGCTGGAGCACAGGGATTAGAATAGTCAGGCTTAAACCCTATTCTAGATACCTCAGTTTGGCCACAATTAGTGGGTTGGTGAGAAAAGGTTCTGACCAAAATAAGAAGCATTATGTAGTAGCTGCTCTCTATCCTCTTTATCATCTAGAATGCTCAAAAGATGTTTCAAGTGGTAGCATGCAATTGAGGCCATCCTTCCTCGTGACTGAACACTTGTGCAATCCACCCGCCTAAAGGCTAGGACATCAGCATCAGCATCGCATGAGACATCAAGACATGTTACCCATGCAACAGGCCTGCCTGACACAGAAATATTATTCTCTTGATGGACCATGTGTAATCAATCCTCCATTAGCAACTGTGCGCCAGAGACATTATGCAGACCGAATCAAGTGATTTAATACTCTGTTCATTCCTAAATACATGACGTTTTAGGATTTTGCACTTCAACCAACACGTGTACAAAGACCAAATTACTCTATTTTATTAGGTCTTTTTTTGCTCTTGGATGCTGTTTATCACCTATAGCAATAAACGATTTTGAAAATAGCCAAAGGGAGGGACATATAAGAAAGATGGTAAAAGTCATCTCGAAACGTAGAATGATATGTATTTAGAAATAAATTTTAAAATTTAGAATGACGTATATTGGAACTGAGGGAGTACTCTAATAGTAGAGCCCCACCAGCACTACAGCACAGCATTAGTTACAATGTGGCTGACTGACCTCTGAATTCTTCCTGGCATGGCATGATTGGCTTTGGCTTTGGGTCACGGGCTTCAAGGCTCTGGAGTAATGGTCGATCTCTCGTCCAGTAGAGAGCTACAATAGCTGACGATTCATTCTCCAATGCACACTAATGGGCACATGATGAAACGACAAAGCAGGCACAGCAACTAAAAGTTGCCAGATCAGATCAGGGCAGGCATAACAACCTAAGGTATTCCTTCAGCTGCCATCTTGCAAACGCAATCAGGACAGTTGAGCAGCAATAATCAAAGGAAAGGGATTGAAATGTACCATGACGATGTGAGATCCAAGAGACGATGACTGGAACGGAAGATTACTTCGGCATTTCAGTCCACATGAACATTATCTCATATGATCTATCCAAAAACCAACTGTATTTAGTACAGCAATCAAAATGGCTACATGTGGTATCACACTCTCGAGGACCGGGGCAAAAAAGGTTCTACATCTCACATTGCAACGTGATAACTACTAGCAACTCAGCAAAGAACTACCATTTCCACCTCTGAGAAACAAAAGAAGCCAATGGATTGTACACAATAGCTATTGGAAGCAGGAAACCATGTTGACTGCTGCAAGAGGCTAACATGGAAATGACAATATGGAGACTTGCTACTTCAGGAAGGTTGATGACACAAAAAGGAGTGCATAAGTAACACACGAGGTGCTCACTTCCAAGTTTCTTGGACCAGGCAGTATAGGCGGGATTACAGATACCATCAAGAAGGTGCCAAGCATCCAGGAAGCAAAGAAGGATCCGAACCTGAAAGATCAGAACAAACTCAGCATCAGGAACTGGTCACACCTATGCATTTCTGGAAGTCAGAGGCCACCTCCAGTTGTAAAACTTAAAGCAGAATGTACATAAAAGATTAATAGTCACGTAAAGCACCAAGAACAGCAAAATGATAATCTCGGAGAAATTGCAAATTTCTACTTAATTGAAATGAAATGTAAAGTCCTCCACTTAGAACATGCTATGTTACTATGTATCAGTCAACACAGTTGTATTCTTCTTCCTAATCTCTATAACCAGGCCAAAGGGTTATGATAAGCTTTAATGATCCAATCATAATCAAATGAATCCTAAAAACGCAATGTGAAGACTTACTAGTATCTTTACTATCTTAAATATTGCAGTTGGTGGTGGTGGTGGTCCGTCTGCCACCACCTCCACTGGAAATCACGTAACAGGTGGGACCGAGTTGTCGGCTTCCCCGTGTCCGACACCTCTCTCGCGACCCCTTCGCCTCACCCCGAGCTCCCAATCCCATCGCCAAGCTCTCTCCCCGCTGCCCTCTTTGGCCCTTACCACTCCGCCGTCCATCCTCGCGCGCCCCCACACTCGCTGCCCTCTTCCCGAACCCCACCATCCCCTCATCCTTGCCTGTCCTCTCTACGTCCTAGCCAGGTTGCCGGTCAAAACCCTAGCACGCGGCGTGGCGGCAGCGGTGGCAACACTGCTTTTGGTTGGTGCGGCGTGTCCGATTTCGCCACGTGCTCCCCTTCCATCTCGTTCCCAATCCATAACCGCATGGAGACTCAACAGGAGCTTGCCAGCAGCGACGACGTCATATGCGAGGTGAGTGAGCGGAGGCAAAGGAGAAGTGGGGGCAGGGCACGGCGACTCAACGGCATGCACGCAAAACTGGAGCTGTACGCGTCCTACTCCAGTGATACCATCTACACCACCGCTGTACGGGTCTGATTCGGATGCCGCTGTCTCCCCTCTGTCGGCTGCGCATTAGTCATCACATCAGGAGCATATTGGTTAGTCTCGGTTGTCTTCTTGGGATTTCTTCGTCCATTCATGTGTAATGCCAAGTTCTGAACATAGATGTGCCTGTGATAAGTGTCAATGGTCTAATAGTGCAATCAAACTAAGGGTGACTAAAACTAACAAAATGTGCACAGTTGTGGTCTCAATCGCTAAGTTAATAATTTCTGTTGTGAAGTTACCTTCTTTCTTTGTTTGGGAGAGAAATGGAGTTTTATGCAGTAAATAACCGGCAAATATTGAAGTTTTCAGGTTTTTGTAAAACTCATGTCTTAAATGACATGAGAGACATAATTAGGAGTTCAGTTCATTTTCGTATTCCCTTATTCTCTGCAGACTGCAGTCTAGAGCTTTATGTTGATACTGGAAGAACAATCACTCTGGATATTGCCTAGCTCCGGTTGTAACCTCACTGGCTCATTGCTGCTTTTGAATTAGTTGTGAATCAAAATCTGTAACTAATATGGTATGCACAGGATAAAAAAAGGCACCAATGTATTTTGAAGGATGCATACATGAGGACATCTATCAATGCTAGAATGTCACAACTCACACCATGCATGGATGAGATAAAGACATCTCTTGTGCTTGCTTTCAGGATATAAGAATGAAGAAGTGCTTATGTGTATTATACATATTTGTTGCGAGAAACTATGCAGCACTGCAGATCTGGCTTGTAGGGGTTGAAGATACTGGCGACGGTGGCTAGGAAGGAAATGGTGTGTCCGAGCAGAGGGGGAATCAGGTGTTGCAGAGCAGATCTTTCTTGGCACCACTCTCGAGCTCATTATCAAGGCGTCTGGCGCTCCAGGTGGGCGCCATGGGTCATCGCCTAGGTTGGGAAACCAAGGAACTTCGGAGCGGCGTCGCTAGCGAGGAAACCGGCGTCGGGCGGCCAGATCCAGGCTCATGCGAGCTCAGTCGGCAGCAGCAGCTCGAGGAAGAGGCCCCGTGCGCCGGATCCGGGCGGGAGAGACCTCGGGACAGCTTGGGCAACGCAGCGAGCAGAGGATTCAGGCCGGATCCAGGCGGGGGAGGCCCGGTGGTGCCTCGGGGAGCAGCGAGCGAGGAGGCCCAGCGCGTCGGAAGTAGGATCAGCCGGGCCGGGCGAGGAGGCTGGCGGCAAATTGACAATTGGGCATGCGGCTTGCTTACCCCATGGACCCGCGCTGCGGCATGGGAGGTGGGGGAGGTTGGGTTGGAGCGGGGCAGGCCGGCGGCGGGGGAGGTTGCACGTGGTGGTTCTAGGGGAGGCGGAGATCGGCGTGCGAGGAGATGGGCGTGCGGCGACGTCAGCGCCAGTGGGGGAGAGGGGGAAGCGAAAGGGACAAGGGCGAGAGGCGTCTGCCGAATGGGAGGTGGGAAGATGAAGAGGAGACATGGGCCCTAGCCGTGAGATGTAGTGAGTCCGTGGTGGAATATGGTATGGGCCAAGTCGGGAAATGGGACTGATTTGTCAATTTCTAGTGCTCTAATGCTGCAACTGCAAGTAGTGTCAACTGTCAACTAAACTATCATATTTTCCTATTTTCCTGCCATCGTCTAATCATCGCCTAGGCGCCTCCGGAGCGCTTCGCCTTGTCGCCGTGACAACATAGCTCTCAGGAGACAGATATTCGCTCTAGAGGTGGTGATAACAATGGATTAGTGGTGGCTTCTCGGCTTAGACTTTTGGGTTGTTTGGCTCCAGAATTGTGTTAGGATTTGATATGTGCACCGGTATTATTACTATTGTATACCAAAAGGTCCATATACAGAGCACAGAGCATAGGAGTTCAAAGCAAACACTATAGTACTGTATGGAACTAATCATAGACTAATTCAACTATATCCTTAACAACCTAAAGACCAAAATAAGACGATGGAAAAAGAAGAGAGTATACCCATAAAAGAATGCTTTCCATCCGCTTCTGAGCCTCTGATAAATGAAATAGATATTTGCCGCACAAGAGATGGCCACCTGGAGAGTTGGCCCTTCTTCAGTAGGGAAAACAAGGGTAAGCACTCCAAGCAAGACAAAAGTTATTGCTGTCTGCCAAATCACTCTGCTAGATGGCGTTTGAAATCTGCCCTGAATAGCCTTGACCGCACGTGACTGACTAAGTTCCTAAATTTTTTCTTGAGATTCATTTTTGGTTTTTTTCTATCAAAGAAACTCTGCATAATGATTCTGTCATGGGCAGACTCAATTGCGTCAACACTTGGCTTATGGCCTGCATACTTGCTTATCAGAAAGTTCCTGGCAGCTCGAATTTCTTCTTCAGATGCTTCCCTGCTGATTCCAAGTCGCTGATATGGATCCTTCAAATGGATTCTAGGAAAGATGGCTGAAGAAATTAAGTGATTAAAAATAACGTGAGGGGACAATTATAAAAAGGAACTGCTCCAAAGTCCAAACAACAAAACTGACAGGGCAAGCAGAGGTACATGTGTGTTTTCATAAAACAAGATTGAGACAGAAAATGAGTTAGCGATTGATATGAGGTGATTTTGGCATTAATTAGTTCTCTACATACATAATTCGTGTCTAATGTGATACACATGACCACAATGTTGTTCGATGTTTATATTTTACCATCTAAGATCAATCATGTCGAAAAGCAAACTAGTAATTGATACGAACACATGTCAACTGATCCTTAGTACGCCATACTTCAGGGTTACTATCAAGGTTATTAAAGTGTCGTCTAGCGGCGCAGGCGATAAGGTGGTCGGTGAGTCACCGCCACGGGCTCGCCACGCCAAGAAAGGGTATGGCGTCGCCTCAAGCCCGAGGCGTCCCGTGGCGTCGAGGTGGCGTATGGCGTTGGGAAAGGCGAGGCGGGCGCATAGGCATGGTTTAGCGGGAGATAAGAGAGGGGGCCAGCGGGAAAATTGAGGGAGAGGAGAACTGTCGCATCTCGCGTGAAGCTTGGCCGAACCCTAGCGCCGCTCCATCCCGTCACCGTCGCCTCTCCGTTGCGTTCCAGATCAGTGCGCCTCCTCTCGGCCTCGCCTCCCTCCGTCCCGTTCCCCTCTCTCCGGCTCCACCTCCTCCTCCTCCCTCCTCCAGGCCATCCCGGGGCTCGGGAGGATGGGAGGGGGCAGGCAGGCCACGGGAGGGGATGGAGAGTGGGAGGCCGGTCGCCGGGAGGAGGGTGGGAGGCGAGCGGCCAGACGGTGACGAGGTTTGCCGATGTGCTCTGCATTTATGCTCAGCGTGTGGCCGTGTGCTCTGCATTGCTAATTTGCTACTATGTTGAACTTGCATTTCTATTGCGCGATCTTACTGTAGCTCTTGTGCTGATCTTATGTGGCTATTTGTTGGATTCCTACATTGCCTAAGGCTAAGAGGTATTCCCCATGTCCGATTAGGATATGTGTATGGTATCATCTCACCGCGCCTTAAATGCTTTGGCGGTAAAAAGGTGGTGAGTCACCTCGCCTCACCTTATCGCTTTGATAACCTTGGTTACTATAATTCAATATGACAAAAGTGGATAATACATCTCAAGAATCTAGACCAACTATGTAAGATTTTTCTTGTCATAGACATGGGCAGCTAAATACTTACGGGTTGAAGAGTCGGCCGTGTCACCAAATGATGCAGATGCGAGTGGCGTGATTCTGGAACTTCGTTGTGTATAACAGAAAGGAGAACTATACTTTGTGTATCTGCATTTAGGATTGAAATAAGGTCTCTCATGGCATAAACTAGACAAAAGCATTGAAAGAGTTGGTGAGGACAGAAGAAGCATAAGGTATTATACCTATCCACATTGATGAAACGTTTAACCTTTTCCTTACATCCCTTGTTGAAGCCCAACGAAGAGACGAGTCCCAGGGGTGCACTTGGCACCCTCGAAGTAACTGGACATCGATTAGCCCTTGAAGGATTGGTTGCTAGACCATGCGCGAACATCTCAAGGAATAGCTGAACAGCCTAACCAATGATTTTTTTTTCAACCACCTAAGCAAAACAACAGCACATCAAGAACAAGTAAAGAAGACATGAAAACTATCGAACATTAACAATATGTGTCAGCACTCAGCACAGAGACAATCAATGCCATGAGCACAACGTACGATATGTAATCCGATGTCCACATAATAGAGACTACCAACCAAAATAATGTGCAGTCCTTATACAATTTAATTTAATCACTACAATAAACAAGCAGTAACCTTAAAAAAGGAGGAACAAGTCGAGCAGGCTGCAACAAACGAACACCGTGCCACTGGAATTCTACACACAACTAGCAACCCTGCAAGTTCGCGAATCCACAGACCGAGACCACAAGGGTACAAGTGAGGAAAAAGCATCGCGATTCGCGTGGCGCGCCTCGCAACTCCAGTACTCTACTAGACGACAACCAGCCGCCCGCATTTGAAGCAGCAGCGATTTCGCGGCTAACCTAACCACGGCGCCGCAGGGGAATCAGGAGGAAAAGGAAGGCGAAGCTGAGAACTTACCGATGCGAGGAGGTGACCCGTGCGTCCGGCGGATGGGGAGCGGCGTTGGAGGAGGGGGAGGAGTCCGCCTCCGTGGATAAGGAAAGGGGGCGGGGCGTCGGTGAGGGTGGGGAAGCGCTGCGTGCGCAGGGTATAGAGTCCGTGTCGTCCTCGCCGGCTCGGCCGGCCCGAGACGAAGGTGAGGAAAGGGAGCGCTCCTGCTGGGCCAAATTGGGCCGCCACGCCGTAGACCTCACTTCAGCCCTATTGACTTGGCCCAGTTTCGCTAGCCTTCTTGCTGGTCCCTGTTCAAGCGTACCTTAGTTTTTTCTACTTTTTGAAACTCAAGCGGTCAAGCCTATCTTAGTGTGTTACAAATATAACTGGGCCCTTTTCCTTGGCAGGCTTGTTAGCCTACGTCCTTTTCGTGTTATGGACGGGCCTACCCTGCATTGTTTTTTTACTCTTTCCGTTCTTTTTTTATTTGTCATTTTTTTAAGGTCGAAACCTTCTATAACTTTAGATTACTATATATTAATAAAATTATAATGTTACAAAATTATTTTAATGATGTAGTTTTATGTAACCAATCTAGATAGTTTAAAACATATCGATGGTCAAACTTTTGAAAGTTTGACAAAAGAACGGAGGGGGTAGTACAAAAGAAAATCATTGTCATGGAAAATGGCCAGACTATTAATTGTTAACAATCTGTAAGCTTGATACGTATAGTATATGTCGAGAGCATTTTACGGTCTTGAACGTTTAGTCGGCTGTTTTCATGTTTGATAGTAAAAAAACAGTTTATTTTACATATTAGTTACAATTCAATATAATGGCACGCAACTGTGTGTATCTAGGCCTGGTAATGGGCCAGAATTTAAAGGGTTGAGCCCTTGTATGGGTTGACTTTGGGTCGAATGAAATGGGCCAAAATAAAAATGGGTTAGGATAGGGTTGGTTTGGCTTTAAACAAGATTGGGTTAGTATTGAAATGGTACGCTGCTCTTCCAACGATAGCCATCGAGCGAGAGGCGCGAGCGATGGTAGTGGGGCCGAGTGGACCAGGCACCAGCCGAGCCGAAGCTAAGCGGCGCAGCGCAAGCGACCGCCGGCCCCAGGCAGAGGCGCAAGCGACGTGAGCCACGGTGGACCGGCCCGGGAGGTGGCGTGGCGTGAGAGCCACGAGGCGCAGGGCGGGGCCGGTCGGGCCAAGCAGCGCGGCGGCGGCATCATCAGCCATGACGGCGCTGAGGCCGGCGTGCAGGCGTAGCCACGGTACGCAGTATGCCGAGGCGTCGAGGTGGCCGAGGTCAGGCGGCCGGAGTGAAGGAGAGCGCGCGGAGCCAAGCACCAGAGGAAAGAGATGAGAGAATAGGAAGAAGAAATGGAGATGAAGAAGAAGAATCAGGAGAAGCAAAGAAAAGAAATAGAGAAGAAAGAAGAGAGCGACCCAGTGTGAGGACCCCAATTTATTTGGCTTGTAATGCTTAACCAACTACCTGGTCCTAGCATCACAAATCAAATAAACCGAAACCTCGAGATATGTATACTTCCCAGAAACAGTATACACACCTCCCACAACAGTATGCATCAACTCCATTCCAAACATAGAGTCCAAACATCACACTACCAAACGGAAGATAAACAAATAGTAGAGTTAATACAGACCAAGGCCGGCGGTGCCACAAGATCTGTAAATCTGTAAGATAGGCAATGAAGCAAAGTGCCATAAGATGGCTATAAACAAAGCCAATCGGTGTGCCTTCAACCCACAAGGCATCCGGCCCGACCGCAAGCCTAGTCGTCGCCCACGAAGCGGCAACCTGACTCACGCAGTGAGACCCTTGGGGCTCACCTTCTTCCTCTGCAACAAAACATTAAGCAAAGCACACGAGTACAAAGATTGTCTTTGTACCGCAAGGCAGACGTGTGAACTAGCGGACACTGTACATATGCTACATGCGGGCTTATCTCGTGGAGGTCATATGTTTCATTTGCACAAAGCCAAATTTATTTGCAATAAAATGTCTGATTTGAAGCGAGTTTGCAATTCATTTTTAATGTTGAAATACAAAGATAAAGGTAATAATAACAAAAGAGAAAGATAAACAACCTAGAAGTGACTATCCCAATAGTCACCACAACAATATACACGAATCCCAGTTCGTACCACCCGATAAGTTTTAATTTAAATGTTGTAGTCTAGTTCTTACGGGCATATCAGCGTGTCCATAACCTAGGGCGAGGCTATTCGAATAGTTTTAACCTGCGGGGTGTACCAATGTACCCACACTTGGATCGCCTTTAAGCCAAAGCACACTTAGAAGGTATCTTTGCACGGCTAAGTCCTACGAGACTTTTTCCAATATTGTGTATTAACTACGAGCCGCTCGTATGGATAGAAATCCATACGCTTACATGGTAAAGCCGAAAAGACAACTACCCACTCAGGATAAAGTTTTTCGGACAACTACCATGCTCCCACCGCCATCCCTCCTGCGACCTCCTGCGACCCGGAGCCAATACACGCCAAAGTACTAGGTCAAGAGAGGTCCCATATACTCTAGTGTGGTTAGCACGCAAAATGCTCAATGACGGTGGCGCAAGTAACTCGGTCCTAAGCGGCTGGGCACCATTCCAGTCACACCCAACAGATCACACCAATCATACCGTTGTGCCCAAGTCCAAATCATTTTGTTTTCAGTTTTAGTTTTGCAAATAAACATAGCAGGAATGCTGAAACAAAAAGTTATAGTAAATTTTGTGTGATCAAGGTTACCGACTAAGTCGATAACCGCCCATTTCTACCGATACTAAGCATGTCTAAGCAGTTGAAATCGTATCTACTAAGTGACAAGAGATCATCCAACGATCTCTAATCACAGCAAATAACAGTTTATTTTACATATTAGTTACAATTCAATATAATGACACGCAACTGTGTGTATCTAGGCCTGGTAATGGGCCAGAATTTAAAGGGTTGAGCCCTTGTATGGGTTGACTTTGGGTCGAATGAAATGGGCCAAAATAAAAATGGGTTAGGATAGGGTTGGTTTGGCTTTAAACAAGATTGGGTTAGTATTGAAATGGTCGCTTGCTCTTCCAACATAGCCATCGAGCGAGGCGCGAGCGCCACGATGGCTGAGTGAGTGGACTGAGCACCAAAGCCGAAAGCTGCCGGGCTAAGCGCAGCAGCCTGCGGACCGGCCGGAGGCGAGGCGCAGCGGCGTGGCCTGGCCGGACCGGGCGGGGCGGGTGGCGCGGTAGAAACCACGAGCGCGAGGGGCCGGGGCGGGTCGAGCCAAGCCAGCGGTGGCGGCGAAGACCATCAGCGTGACGGCGCTGGGCCGGCGTGCAAGAGGCCAGACCACGACCGGGCGTCCGAGGGTGGCGGAGGTGCAGGCGAGCCGGGTGAAGGAGAGGCGGCGCCGGAGCCAAGCACCAGAGGAAAGAGATGAGAGAATAGGAAGAAGAAATGGAGATGAAGAAGAAGAATCAGGAGAAGCAAAGAAAAGGAATAGGGAAGAAAGAAGAGAGCGACCCAGGACCATCCTATCTCCCTGACGTCATGAAGTCAACAAGTAGCGGCAGAGTAACATGAAAAGGCCACATGGTGACATGGGCCATATTGCATTACTAAACTGGCCGACCCTTAGGGTTGAAACAGACCAGGTTGGGCTGGACGGGGTGGGGTTTTAATAAATTCAGTTGGACTAGGTTGGGGTTGGGTTGTCTATTAGAATTCTTGGGCTAAGGTAGGACTCGGGCTGGGTCCTAGCCCATTACCAGGCCTACGTGTATCGTGTAGATGAAGTATAAAATACATAATGTAAGTAATGACTAGTCATGCTTTATACGGTACATACTTCACTAACGATATCGAGGACCCTTAAAGATCGAGGAAGTCGACTGGGGATGGTGAATAGTCATTTTAAAAATTCTCTTTGGCCAAAACTGTTTTATATGAGAAAGCATAAATAAAAACGGTTTTGCACACTTAAGGTCTAAAATGTCTAGCCTCAACTATGTGCACCAACAACCTAAGTCTATATTAACGTTTACAATCCTAGGGTGATAAGTAATCAATTTAATTCTAGAAATATAAATTGCACAATATAAATGAGGAGAAGGAAGCAAACCACAATATGATATACAATCTTTTTACCATAGTGCTCAGAGACTTACCGGTCTCCTCTAATCCATATTAAGGTAAACCCAAATGAATTGGACTGGCTCCACAAATCAAGCCAACACTTCGAAACTACTAGGGTTGCTCTTCCTTCACTCTCGAGATGGTGAGAACTGAATCACTCACAACCAATTGTTGTATTCTCACAAGCTTCTTTGAGAAGATCACTGCACAATTCCTCCAAGCCGTCTAGGAGGCGGCAACTTCCAAGAGTAACAAGTCGGAGATACTCACTTGAACTAATCAAGTGCTGAAGCTCGATAGATACACAATCCACCACCAAAGGCAACACATGCACAATGATTTGCCTCTCTAATCTCATTAAGTACAAAACATGCGCATAAGAGGTGAGAGGGCTTGCTATTAGCTAAGAAAATGAAACAATGCATTAGCTACCTCGCCTAACCAACCACAAGGGGGTATGTATACCCCCACACAAAAAAACTAACCGATGCAACAACATTCCAGTAGAAATCAGCCTGAGCCGGTCTGAGTGCCAACTAATGGGCAGTTGGACCGGTCTCCTCTGCAACGGCTAGAAAACTAGACATTACAGTGGCCATCGATCAGACCGCCCTCATAGGCGCCAGTGAGACAGCTCGCACAAAAACGGTCAAACCGCTAGGTCTGAAACCAAAGAAGCACAAGAAACACAAGTTCTGTCAGAATGCCTGAATTGCCAAAATAGGACAATCCTAACTTGGACTATCAAACCGACAACAAAAGACTAGTCAGACCAGTCTTGGCGGTCAGACAGCTAAAACAAACAAACAACCTCTGGAAAATAGCAACCGGCTACTAACTTGTGGTCTAATCGCAACTGCGGACATGCGGTCAGACCGGCCAACACATGGTGATTAAACCGGTGTTAATTTTCTAGCAGGCACAAGGATGCATGCACTTCAACAATTCATAAAATGCATTTGCAAAGTTTAGTGCAATGCAATCAAGGATGAAAACATGATCCTCAACAAGTTGCAAAACACATTCGCGAATTTTTAGGATCATGCTACAAGGAATCGGGACAGGACTTCAATCATTTGCAAAACACATTCGCAAGCCTTAATCACATGATATAAGGATTATGCATAAGCCTCAACTATTTTCAAAACACATTCGTAAAGACTAGCATAATGTCACTGAGAGTTAGAGCAAGCACAATGAGCTATTAACACATGATACATTCAAGCTAGTACGACAACATATACTAGCAACCCGGTCACCCAACCGAATATCGTGACTGGTAAAATGGCTCAGAAACAAATCCTATGCCTATGCTAGTTATACCATTTGTCTTGTACATCCACTTGGAGCTTGATGACGAATATCTCCATTCCAAGTTTGGGTTCTTGACTTAAACATAAACATATGACGTTGATCACTTGACTTGATGACAATCAACACATGACGCCATCCAAAGTCATTCATTACCATGGGACATAATTAATTCATCCAACTTATAGAAAATGCCAGTCCCACAATTAGATTGTCATTAATTACCAAAACACTCTATTAATTCATAATGACGGCTCTAGATTCTTCACCCCTTCTTTAAAATATAGAAATCTCTAGGGTTGAATACGCAAACAAAACTTCCAGCATCGGGAAAAGAGAAATGGTCAGATGACAAGGATAGAATGGCGACAATCATCCACTCCCCTGCGCAAATAGCTCGAACCATCTCTCTGCAAGTGGGTCTAGCTTCCCCCCACGTCAACATCCCGGCCTACCACACCATGAATCATTTATCCACTTGGATAGTTGGGTGGGCGGATAGGGGTGGATAACAAGTGACTTGGCTCGACTCGACTCAGTCAAACTAGTTTGACACATCGGCTCAGCTTGTTAAGAAAACGAGCAAAAATGGTGCTCGGCTCGACCAAAGGGCTAGAGCTAGCTCGTTAGGCTCGCGAGCAAGCACCATGATTACTACCAAAGTACTATTTAGACACTAGTACCACAAGATCAGGACACTCACCGATGATGCAACCGCAGGTTGGTTGGAGGGGGGTAGGCAAGGCCGGAGGCGAAGGCAGAGGTGGAGTTGGACGTGGAGATGGGAGGTTGAGGCGGTCGAGACCAAGGTGTGTGGTGGCGAAGGGGGCAGGCAGAGGCCGGAGCTGGACACAGAGGTGGAAGACCACGGTGAGCGGTGGCAGCGGAGGGTCGATGCCGAGGCGGGAGGAGGTGAAGAGCCAAGGCGGGCAGAGGAGGGCAGTAGAGGGTCACACATGTTGGCGGTGGCATCCCGCATGAGAAGGGCCAAGGCGGACAAATAAGCTCGTAAATCAATATGTAAGGATCCACTAGATCGATGTAATCACCATGATTAAAGCGACTAGTTGAAATGATCTACTGACCAAAATAGATCGGAAGTAAAACATTACATAAACGAACAACTGTAAAATAGAAGCAAAAGAAGCAACTAAGATAGACAGAAACAACTAGAACATGAAAGCTTACAACAACTACTTGAGATTACATCATTACCTCTTACAGAAGTTGAAGCAGAGCTCTAGAACCCGCGCAGGGCTTCACCGCTAAAGAACCATTTTAATCTAGCCTATCAACTTGAAGAACAGATTTTGAGGGTCAAAATCTGCTGAAATTGTGTAGGGCGTCGGAAGAGGGATGTCCAAATCGAAGGAGGGGTCCCCTTTTATGGGCGCCGAGGACTCCTATGTGCCACCCAGCTCATGCCGTGCACCACACGACTCAAGGGTTGAGCCGGACGGCGCATAGACTCAAACTCCTGAGTTCTTGTGTCGTCTGCTCCTCGAAAGCTTCCATGTGCATATGACATTCCGGCCATGTCCGATTCCTTCCATTTTCCAATTCAGAGACCACGTTAGTTTCCAAAAATTAAAGAGTCTGGCGTCTTGGCACCCAAGTTGGCAATCTTTCGCGCAAAACCAGACAAGAGGCTTCTAGAGAGTTCCTCGAAGGGAGGTTGGTGCCCTGGTGAGCCCATGCACTGGCCAGCTCTGGGCTTGCACCAGCCGGCTCAAAGCTGGCCCACAGCTTAGTAACTCTGGTGTATGGCCCATTTATATCCTTTTCGTATTTTCCACTGATTTCCGATGATTTTGGCAAAGAATATTCCAAAAATACAATCTCCGATTTCGGGTTAGGGTTAGCAATAATAATCCATAAATTCGATAATTTCTTTCTAATTTACAGAATTTAATATATATATATATATATATATATATATATATATATATATATATATATAAACACATAAAATGAGTACCAACAACAACCCAATGCTCAGACCTTTGCTCGTCCCTGAGCAAATATCTAAACATAGATATTCTTGGTGAGATCAGAGTTGCAATCATGAAGTTGTACCTATAAGAATTAGTAGCACCAATTTCCAATAATAAGAGAATGTAATCATAAGCTTGGCACGAATTTACACCTAAGTTAGACAACTAAAACACTAATGGGGTGTTATCAACAAATTGCTACTCTTTTAAACTCCACTAACTAAACTGGTAATCCAGCAACGCTAATCTCCCTAACAAGGATCCCTCATCTCAGTACAGATTCCAAGTGTTTTTCTTTATGCTTTAAGAACTTCTCCACATGTCCAAATCTCAATCAGTAGTCTCCCCTTTTTATGACTCGAAAACCACTCCCAGTTGCTCAAATGATCCTCACAAGCCAAAGGCTGCCAACCTATATCTACAAAAGGCTTATATGAGTAGCTTGGTAGGAATTTGTTGTGGGTTACTCAACTGAAAACCTAGATATTGCAAGGTCAAAAAAGGGCACAAACTGGATTTTCAGAATTCTTGTCAAGAAGGTAATTAGACGATCAAGGATGAGGGAGAAACTATATATATATATATAGGATGTGGACTTGTGCAAGTGGCAAAGAGTGATCATAGGGTATAAATGAGATTTTTTTAAAAAATAATCTAATTTTTATTATAAATTACAAATTTATTCTATCGTTTTTTTATAACATGAATATACTCGTGTCGCCTAACGGTTGGGCGATTGTCTCTAGTCGCCCAACCGTTGGGCGATAGGATGCAGTCGCCCAACCGTCGGCGACTGAATATCTGCCGCCCAACCATTAGGCGACGGTGGCGATCATGTAACCGAT
Organism: Ampelocalamus luodianensis; assembly: GCA_036346255.1. NCBI lineage: Eukaryota > Viridiplantae > Streptophyta > Magnoliopsida > Poales > Poaceae > Ampelocalamus > Ampelocalamus luodianensis. Next base: position 130,211 of record JAYEVH010000076.1, on the reverse strand, counting down.
GGGCGACAGGGGGCTCTCCTGTCTTTTTTTTTGGAAATAATATTTTTTTTAAGAATTAATTACAAATATATGTAGTCGCTATAAAAAATTACAAAAATATGGAACCTATCGCTAGTTGAGCGTCAATGGAGGTACACAATCCGCAATATCACTTATCTTTCCGTTTTACGATCGTTAGTACCTCAAACGTTTTGATTAATTCTCCAAAATTAATCGTAGTACAACAACATATTACGATGACAAAGTGTTATTATGAGTCTAACATATTTGATACCTTTTAAATTTTATGAAAATAAAAATCGGCTAAGTGGAACATGAAAAATCAAAAGCGCACAGGTATATGTGAATATCTTTTTAAAATATGTCGTGTATTGTTGTACTAAGGTGAATTTTGTAAGAATTTTTAGGGCGATTGCGGTTTTAATGATTCCTACGCATTTAAGGCAATCGATATTACAATAAGAACACAACGTTTCATCGAACAAGGGGTTACATGGCACGGACAACGAACCGAGGACGGTACACGCATGCCTTTAGAGAAATAGAAATACATGGGATATGTGGACCGAATAGGGTAGAACTATCGAGTGGAACGGGCCATTTGCCCTTGTTGGCCAACTCGGCGTTGTACTCATCGCCTTGCGTCTTAGCTCTCGCCGCGATGGCCCTCTTCCGCTCCTCTCGGCCTCCCATCGCTGGCATGCTCACGCTCTCGCCTCCTCGCGCTGTCCGACCTCGTTGCTCTCACTCGCCGCCTTTCACCTCTTTGGCGCCTTTCACGGTCTCGATGTCCTCCCGGCCCAACTCTTCCAGTGTCGACCAACCACCACATGTCGTAGGGGTGGATCTTGTCGTCGATCCACCGGAGGAAGTCGCATAGTGGTGGCGAGATCGCAATGGGTAAAGATAGTTCGTTTCTGCCGTTACGGAAGGAAAAGAGCATTGTACCCAACGCGTTTTTCATTACCGGTGGTGTCGGTGTAGTCCACGGCGTAGTTTGGGCGACCAATAAGCGGCGCCAATGGTCCACTCATCCGGTTGATTTGACGCACTTACGAGCGTCCGAGCACGACATAGATAGGTGGCGCCACCTATCGGGGCCCTTCCGCAGGCGTTCCCGCGGCATTAGTGGGGGCGCGCTCGACCCGAAATCATTGGCGTACTACGGCGCCTTCCTCACATCCACTAGTTCAGAAAAGTTTGGTGTGTGAAAGGTCGACTAGCGGCATGATAGCGGCGCGGTCTCATGAGGAGACACCCATCCTTCAAAAGTTTACTGGATTTTCTCCCATTCCTTCTCCTTGTCCATGTTTTCTACTCAGTCTGCTCTTTGTGGACTTGTTGAATGAGTTGCGTGTATTTATAGCTAGAGCGGACGGAGTGGTAGCCGCACTGAAAGCTACCTCGGTAGTAATGTCCTTAGAAAAAGCTGGGTCATCGGGTTACATCGTCCTAAAAAAGCTGGCTCGTTGGGTCACATCGTCCTGAAAAGCTATCTCGTCTGGTCATGTCCTCAGAAAAAGCTGGGTCGTCTGGTCACATCGTCCTGAAAAGTTATCTCGTCTGGTCATGTCATCAGAAAAAGCTGGGTCGTCTGGTCATATCGTCCTGAAAAGCTATCTCGTCTGGTCATGTCCTCAGAAAAAACTGGGTTCTCGGGTTACATCGTCCAGAAAAGCTACCTCGTCTGGTAATGTCCTCAGAAAAAGCTGGGTCATCGGGTTACATCGGCTTGAAAAGCTACCTCGTCTGGTCATGTCCTCAGAAAAAGATAGGTCGTCGGGTTACATCGTCCTAAAAAAATTGGCTCGTTGGGTCACATCGTCCAGAAAAAGCTGGCTCGTTGGGTAACACAAGAACGCAAAAGTATTACATGCATCACATACGCAAAAGTATTACATGCATCACATACGCAAAAGTATTACATGCATCACATATGAAGTGGAAAATTTAAGTATGACATAACGAACAAATGTACCCCCAGCATCCCCTCCCCCTACTAGCCCCCGTCAACTGCCTACTAGCCCCCTACTAGGCCCCGCCAACCGCACCCCAAAGATCCTCTTCCATCACCACGGCCCACTCCACCTCAGTGTCCTCTCCTACGGGCTCGCTTGGGCCCCCTCCTCTGTGGCACAGGTGTGCGGGCCTCGCCCGGCAGTGGAAAGACGGTTTGGAGCCACGGTGCGACGAGGACCGAGGTGAAGGGGTGGACGAAAGCGGCCGCTGTGTGGTATCGGCGCCCGGCGAAGCCAGGACGTGTGAGAGCACCTCCGGCGGGTGGAGGTGCCGGAGTCGCCGTCCACCAAGAAGTCGTGGGCTTCGCGGCCTAGGAGGACCCTCCGTCATAGGGAATTGGACCTGCACAGTAAAGTATTGTTAGTCAATTAAGAAAAACACGATGCGTGCCGACAAACGGAGATGTTACGTACTCTCAGCTACCGCCATAGCGCGCGAGAAGGCGTTCGTAGGGAAGTATGGCATGCCGTACGCGCCCTGTGTGTACTGAGTGTGGAAGGCGAAGGGGTGTGGAGGACCGACGAGTGCGACGCCGGTGTCTGAGGTTGTGCCAGCGACCCTCCAACCTCCTCAGGCCTCGGCGGACAGGGTCTTCTCGAGCATCCGGCCTCGTCAGGGCGTGTCGGTGTCGGACGTGGTCTAACTGACCCTCTCGCTTTCTGGCCGCTGGCTGACGGGGCGACGCAGCGTGACGTAACGATCGCCGACCGTGCAACCCGCTGGTATCAACATCCGGGAGCCTGGTGCACGACAACAGGCCGAAAATACGTGTGGCTTGATCAGCCACAGGACGGATAGCCTGGACCGTCTCCTCGCGTGTGCCCTCGACACCGCCCACAACCTCTGAAGCCATGAGCGACGATCCGTCGTAATCTCGTGCAGATGCTCGCCGCATTGAAAACAAGACACAGTTAAAACTGTAATGGCGGGGGCTTTGGTGAAGTTTTGAAGTAGGATGTAACGTCTTTGCGGTGGATGTCTGCGCGAAATGCACATGGTATGTGTCTGCATGGTGCGGGACACGCGGTGCGGCCTCATCTGCAGCAAACGAGCGGAGCAGACGCGTGTCAGGAGCGTACCACGGAGGTACACGTCGTAGGTCGAGGGTCGTAAAGGGTGTCCTCTGCACACGGTCTCGTGCGCGGCGTCCATCGCCTACCCAATCGTTCATCCCAACACCCGGTTCGTATCGCGGCGAACTCCCTTCCCTCACCGAACTCGCAAGACGTGACATGTAGTTAGAAGTCATGCGTAGTAGACGACAGCAAAAAACAGGGCATGCATGCCGATTACTCACGCGTGCACGCTGTCGGGCACTCGCCGAATCAGCATGCGGAACCTCTGCCGTGGCGAATCGGCGCATCACACGATGTGCCGCGAGTCCTCAACAAAGACGTCGAAGACGAGCACCACAATGGTGAGCCAAGATCCCGATCGCAGCACGCGAGGAAAGCCCGTGGGGCGCGGCGTGCTAACTCCTCGGGAGTATGGCTCCCAGCGAGCGTCGTCGCCGTGGTGGTCGACGACTCCACGAGCGGCTCGTATGCCCGTGTCACCTGCACGTGCGCAAATTGTACATGGGAGGAACACAACACAACATATTATATTGAACGATCGATTATATAAAAAAAAAATAAGCCACACAAAAGAATACGTACCCGTCGCCGACACCAAATCGATCCCATAGTCGGCCGATCAACCTCGCCTGCGTTGTACATCTCCTGCCCGTAGGGAGAGCTGTCGTCCAACAAGGGTCGTCCGAGGCTAAAGCGCTCGAATGACCACAACTGCAGCAGGAGAGGACACCCCGTGAGGACGGAATTCGGCCGCGACTTGAAGCACGAGTCACACAAGCCGCGATACGTGGCAGCAAGTACAGCCGAACCCCAGCTGATCTGTGGGGCCTCTCCGTTGGCGATGGCCCTGGCGTACGTGATGAGCCGCGCGTCGATGGTGTTGCCGTGGCTAGTGGTGAACAAGACTCAACCGAATAGCCACAACAAGTACGCCTCGAGGTGGCGCGACACCTGTTGGTCGTCCGCGGCAGGGTCCATCCGCTCGAGCTGTGTACAACAAAAAAGAAAGTAAGACCGTAGTACGAAAAAGAGAGTGCAGCGGTTCCAACGGGAATGTCGTCGAACACGTACCCGGAACTGCGACAGCCACCGCAAGGACGGGCTGTGCCTCTGTGTCTCCGGGAAGACGTAGTACCGGGCCGCGGCCGCAGCGAAGGACTCCTGAAACACGCCCGAAGGTCCTCACGCCAGTTCTCTGGAGGCTCTGCGAAGGTAGCACCTCCGCGATAGGGAGGCCAAGAGGCATGGAGGCGTCCTATAGTAGGGCCATCTCCCCGAACGGGAGATGGAAAGTGTGAGTCTCCGACCGCCACCGGTCCACGAGCCGCGGCAGGACCGGTCGAATGGGAAGCGTCGGACCGCTCTGCCCGGCATGGCCATCTCCGTCGTCGCCGTCGCGGTCTTTTAGGCTGCCTCGCCCGTGGCTCGCACCATCCGGGCGAGTGGTAGTAGACCGGCAGCGCTGAGCCTACAAAGCAACAAAAGGTTAGTACGAGATGTACGTATAGCGAGAAGATAGTGCCAACGAATGCTAACCTGGCTGTCCAGTGTGGGTCTAGCCTCCCGGCCACTCGAGGTGTCCGTGCGGATCACCCCCAACACAATCGCGTCGGCCCCGCACTGCGGATGAGGGACACGACACGACGCGCGATGTAGCCGGTCGATGCGCTCGTCCAAGAGACCGAAACTCGAGTCCGATCCGTGAGCCATACCTGCAAAACAAATTGAAGTTAGGAAATACGTGGAAATATAACATCGAATGTAAAACAGGAGTAAATTTGTCTTGTAAACAAAGAAACCAATAAGTACTAGGGCACCAGATAATACTTTCAAAATTAGATAGTAGCAGACGATTACATAAACAATACAAAGTACACATGGAAATACAAATTATATTGTAGCGAAACGATTACATAAACAATAAAAAGTAGATAGTAGCGAAACGATTACATAAATAATACAAAGTACACATTACCCACTTTGCACCATGCAAGAAGTGGTGCCGCAAACCATGGCGATGTCTACTCCTCGGTGGTGCCTTGCATCGTGTCAGGTGTGTGGCCTCTCACGCGCAGAGCTGCAGCGTCGACCCAACGCCCCCGGCTTGTAGCCGTCCATATCATTGGTAATACGACTCTGCGACGACCCTTGCCACCCTTCAGCATGCCAATATCCGGAATCCAGATCCTGTTTGCAATGTCCAAGGTGGCGAAGTTACCCACAACCCTGAATCCCCTAAGCTCGCCAGTCCAAGCCTGCACCACCCCGTCCTTCAAGAAGTACTCAGACACAAAGTTCAACGGGTCCATGCGCACAATCCCACATGCGGCGAGGACATGGGAGCATGACTTGTGTAATAGCCGCTTTGTTGCATGTACGACTAGGTTCGCTCACATGATCTCAAGCCATACCTCTGCGTGACAAGAGAACGAGCCGTCCCAAATCCGGCTCTATCCCGAGGAGCACGCCGAACGATGTCGTGATGCCCATCACGTGCACCTTGTGCGATCGCCCTTCTCTCGTCGCTGCAGACGTATGCCGTAATCTTTGAGCAATACGGTGTTTGAGGTTGCCGCATGAAGTGCGGTATTTGAATGCCTCTCACGAAATACCCGATTGTGCTGTGCAGAACACATTCCTCGATGGCGACGAGGGGCTGAGAACGGAAGCCCCTAAGAACCCAGTTGTACACCTCCGCAAGGTTAGTCGTCATTATGCCATACCTCGCCCCGTCGGTGTCATGCAGCAATGACCACTTCTCCAATGGCACGCCCTCGATCCAGTGCGAGAAGCATTATATGTTCCTCCGCCTCGCTCCAGCAGGTTCAGACTCTTGTCCGTGGTTCCTTCCGTCCACGTGTTTCCTGCTGTGTTCATCCAGCAGCATCCATAAGGCGTCAAATATTCGCTGCTGGTTCTGCATAGCCAGCCTCTTGAATAGCTTCACCAGCGGTTGCTTCGGGAACTTCTTAAAGAAGTTCGCCCCTAAGTGTCGAATACACCATCTACTCCTCATATCCGACCAAGGGAACGACTCCTGGGGTCTTCTTGAAGTTTTCTTATGGCCTTGAAGATCCCTGCGCGCGCATCATGGATCACGCACACACCGGGACGACCTCCAACAACTCCCACCCTTAGATGTCGAAGGAACCACAACCACCGGTATCGTAATTCTCACCTTCAACAAATGCGATGGCCAATGGCGTAATTTGATTATTCCGTCAACGCCTATGGTCATAGGATTTGCCCTTGTATTTTCGGTCAAAAGGTCCCATCAATCGAGATCACAGCAGATATGCCTAAAAGCCTCGATGCAGGACCGAAGGTTAAGAAGGCCTTTGCAATATTAAAAACCTCGCGGTTTTTAGATGGCATGTCCTTCAAAGCGATGTCGTTCGGGTTTCTCTCTGCAGACCCCAAGATACGAGGAAGGTTGTCGTGCACGCCTCAAAAGATCCAAACCGTCTTTCCAAAGCCTTTTGCTTCGCACGCCACGCCTTTGCGTAGTGATCTTGTACTTGAATTTCTTATCGATAGCCACCATAATGTGCTTGGCCTCCACATCCTTCTTCTCTACTATCTCTCCATATATCAAATTGGCTACGAAGTCGGCGTTAGGTTACGATGTCCGACAAAAGCGAGATTGAGCATGCAGAGTGCGCCTCTACCTTCGAGACAATCCAAAGTGTCTCATACTTTGGTCTATGTGCGTGCACTTGCCAAGGACAACTGGCTTGCTCACACTTCACAGTGTACTGCTCCTGGCTAGATTTGATGACCCGAAACATCCGCTGCATAGACATAGCCCACAACTTAATGGCATCCAACAAGGATGTCTTATCAGCAAACATTGAGTGCAACCGAACCTCAGTAGCATGGTACTCCCACGGCGATTCGTGCTCGTCATGCGTAGTTACACCCTCAACGTCAAATCTATTCTATTCCTGGGGGATGGGAGCTCCGTCCTCATCGGAACTATCATCGTCGTCCTCGTGTAGAGCTTCCTCTTCAGCCAAGGTCATCCGGTCATCGCAATCTATTTGACGCAATATGTACTCCATGTGCTCTCCTTCATCAGCCTGTCCTGTAGGCTCACCATGCGTGACCGATCTTCCTCTTCTGTATCTACCATGTCGGGCTCATGACAAGCAGCATCCTCCGAACCCTTCCTAACGCCGCCCTCCACCTCCTTTTCTTCACCAACATGCTGAGCACCCGAGCTACTCCCACCACCAGGACGATATCCGACGACGGGTCCCTGCACAGCTTCTTTTGGGCATGGTTGCACAAGCACTACACACTCATATCCACAGCGCCTACAGCCTTCTATAAAGCCCTTCCACAAAGCCGTGCGCATCAGTGTTCTCAACTCCCATCTGATGTCCGTGGGAGACCGGCTCCAAAGCCCTTGTATGACGACGCTGCACACCTCAGGGTCCAACGAGAAGCTACGGGTGAGCCAGTACATCACATCTGCGATTTTTGCATTCTCGTCGTCTGGGTGTACCAGAGTGGTTTGAGAAAAACTACTCAAGTCAACACCGCACGGACCTTCACGAACGGTGCCAATACCGTAATGCACTTTCAATGTAGTGGGTACAGGCATGACTTACTGTATATGTCTGCAAATATTTTTGATATTGCAACAAGTCAGATCGCAACGCACGACATGCAAGCACTACTACATTGTATTTTACATTTGTAAGGCTCTTCGTCTATCATCGACAACTACACTACATCATGATCAAGACCCCGTTCATTCCCTAAGGCAGAGGCCACAATGAACATGCGAAGACAATATTGATTCAACCTAAAAACTGAGCTATTCCATAGAAGTCATCATCTAATTCTGACGCTAACTTGCAATCCGAAATGCTACAAGTGGCGTTCCAGTCTTCTACAGAGCTAATTAACCTCTGCTAATATTTCTCATAAACATCAATTATACTCTCCTACGGGCTAGTTTTTGTCTCTAACTACAGTTTTCTATCGCTGCTACTTACATACAAATGAATAACATTTCGATTTTCTATTTTTTCCCCTCTAACTTTAATTTTCTACATGTGTTACTTATACTTCTATTTTGAACTACATCAACTATTTTTCTATCGCTAGTATTTACATACAAATTAACTACGTTTTTATTTTCTAATTTTTTCCACTACCTAAAATCCTAATGTTTTTTCTCAACCTAAAATCTCTTATACATACTACTATTTAAACTATAGAAACTAATTACTTACTAAAAAATATATAATACAAAATCAAAATACTTACCTCATAAAGAAAATCTTCTTCTCCCTCCCTCTCTCCCTCTCTCCCTTTCTTCTCCCTCCCTCTCTCTCCCTCTCTTTCTCTCTTCTTTCTTCCTTCTTCCTTCTTTCCTTCTTCGCAACTGCAGGGCTCGGGCGCCGGGGGGACCACGCGCGGGCCTTATAAAGCCATCCAGTCGCCGAACCGTTGGGCGACTGCATTCATTGCCCAACGGTTGGGCGACCGCATTTATGGGCGCGAACGGTTGGCGATCGATCCTATCGCCCAACGGTTGGGCGATCGAGACAATCATGCCCAAATTAGGCGATACGAGTATATTCATGTAATAAAAAAAACGATAGAATAAATTTGTAATTTATAATAAAAATTAGATTATTTAAAAAAAATTCCATAAATGATGCCCCTGTTATCAGATTGCACAAGGGGAAGATATAATTTCAAGCCAGGATGTACTGCACTTTGGAAGAGATGAGCACATCGGTCAGCTAGTCAAAGCACTTGATTCCTTTTGCATTTCCTTTAATTCCAATAGGGTACTTAGTCTTCATATATCCTCAATGTACCCTCTTTTCTTTTCTTTTTTTTTCTCATTGAGAGGATAACACCTTGGAAGTAATCCACTATTTTCTCCTTTTATTCCCAATAAGTCTGGTGCAAAACTTTGGTGAAGATGTCTAGGCCGAACGCTCAATTTGTGCAATGGCAATTAAAATTTGTTGATAGGTAAATATGATAATGTGGAAGAACTAGGTTTCAAAGGGGAATATTCAGCGAAGTTTGCGTGAATCCCAGGGTAGGATCAGCAATGATGAATATGAAAGGCTAGCAAGAGGTGGTGATGGCTAGCTTCTAAGACTTCTTACTTCCAAAAGGGACCAAGCTTGACAAAGCTCACCAAATTAACAGAAGACTTTGAGTGGGCTACAAATGACCTACTACTAATATTTGGCTGGTGGATAGGAAGGATCAACAAAAGGGATTCTACTATCATGATCACCGGAATAAGAGGTTTTTACCCTATTTCTATAAATCAACAAGGTTTCTGAATTATTCCGAGTTTACCAATCAGGGATCAATAGCTATGCTAAATCAACCAAGTATAGTTTCATCTATCAATAGGCATACTATCCACTAGTGGCCTAATAACGGTGTTATGACATGCCAAGATATGAAATACTTTCTTGCAAAGTAAAAAAGGTCATGCACAATACTTACAATACTAACAACAATAGCAACATATCATCATAACTCAAGAAAATAAACCAAATCATGGATTGCTACAGACAGATAGAGGTAATGACAACACTTAAGTACAGACAAGATAACTACTACCCTAGATAGACTAATGAGACATATACCTCTAAGGTAGCTATTAGAGGCACACCACTATTCCTTCTAAGTTCTAAATTTTCAATTACAAATAACCTTTCCCAGGAACAATATGAAAGGATGTCATACTTAAAAACATGAGAGAAATATAAAAGAACACTCTCTAAGCATGGTACTACTGCACTCATAAAACATGAACGAAAAAAAAGAAATAGAAAAAAACACAATGTGACGCATCTTTGACGTGGAATGGTGAAGTCTCCCCCATGCTCAAAATTTTGCTCGTTCCTGAGCAAAACAAAAGTAACTACGGTGGTGGTAGACTATACTGATACCACAAGAAGTGCAAGGCATGGAAAGGATGAGCTAGTGAGAGGTTCTGCACCTGCTGTCTGAGATTCTGAGCCTGATCATTGATGGCATTGAGGTTGCCATGGAGGTCTTGCACTTCACCAAAAACTCGGTTCACTCGCTGAGTATGAACTTCAATGTTACCCTGAAGTCCAAAGAAATGACCAGCAGGAAATATTCATTGCTTAGGAGGTGGTGGTGAAGGGGTCAGTGGTGTAGGCGAAGCATAATAAATAGGACTCTCTTTGGGTGTACCTGGACAGCCATGAACATAAGTCTGTTGTGCAAGAGAACGCTCTCCCTACCATGAAGTGTACTGAGTCTTACGACAGAGTGAGATGGTCCTGATTACCATGTAGAGTGAGAAGAGCTAGCACCAAAATCTTGTCAAGCACTGGTGAACCGATGGTCCATATGCTCGGAAATCTGTGGTGAAGAAGGCCAGGCACTCCATGGTGACTGAGGCTGAGGCTGACTGGAAGTAGCCTGAGTGGATGATCTTCCAGAGATATAGTGGCGGTAGTGGTCCAGTAAGACGAGATTGTGGAGGGCAATTGCCTCAAGCCAATTCGTCTTTCCTTCAAGAAATAATCCAAGCTCCAGTCATGGGAACCTACATTCGACCCTACAGACATGCCGCTGATGATCTTCACGTGCTTCATGGAGTTGAGGCCAAACATATGAGTGGTGACCGCCATTGTGGGAAGAGAAAGCTGGCGAGGATTAGCGACACGAAGGGCCAGTCGCGTGACATAGCTACAAAAATAAATGGTGCCTTTACGGGAGATAGTATGTAACCAATAAGTGGACATGGTAGGGCTGACATTAATCTACTCCTAGTGTAGCATGCAATACAACCACTCAACTTCTCGATCACGGACAGTGTGGTCGTTGGCGCGCTGGTATAGACATATAGCCATCCACTTATGAAGAATTTGCAGGATGGGGTTCTTAATGTTGGCACGAGACTTTTTGGTGTTAGTGGAAATCTAGGACCAAAATGCATCACATCCAACATCATACATGGTGGTCCAACCCCAAGCTGTGGTATTAAAACCGAGATAGCTGAAGAGAGTCAAGACCGGTACAACATACTCCTTGTTCATGTATCTGAAGGAAATGTATCGAGGGAGTCAGCCTTTATTTAAATTTGAATTAGGTTGGTTGTGTAGGGAAGGGTTTAGGGAGTTGGTGGCTGATGTGTGGAAAAAGGAAATTAGAGGTCGATCTGCCTTACAAATTTGGCAATATAAGGTTAGATCTATGAGACAATATCTTCGAGGTTGGGCTAAAAATAGTAGTGGGACTAATAAAAAAGAAAAACTAGAACTCAATTTCATAATTAATAAGTTAGATAAAAAAAGCTGAGTTTATGAGATTATCTGATGAAGACCTTTCTATTAAGAAATTTGCTAATGAGAGATTAGCATATCTGTTAAGAGAAGAAGAAATTAAATGGTACCAAAGGTCCAAAGCGAAATTTCTTTTGGAAGGAGATAGAAATACACGGTATTTTCATTTGATTGCGAATGGTAAATATAGAAGACAAAGAATTTTTCAGCTCGAACAAGAGGAGGGAATAATTCGAGGTGATGTACAATTAAAAAAGTATATCACCAATTATTATAACGGTCTATTTGGACCACCCGAAATTAATCATTTATCCATGATTGATTCTTTTAGGAATGATATACCCCAAGTTTCGAATGCTGAAAATAAATTTCTTACAGAACCTTTCATGGAGAAGGAGGTGAAAGAAACTATCTTTCAAATGGAACATAATAAAGCACCTGGACCAGATGGCTTCCTAGCTGAGTTTTATCAGATATTTTGGGAAGTCATTAAAAATGACATGATGGCTATGCTTCATGAGTTTCATAATTGTTCAATGCCCCTTTTTAGCTTGAATTTTGGGATCATTACACTACTTCCCAAAAAAAAAATGGATGCTAAACAAATACAGCAGTATAGACCTATTTGTCTTCTAAATGTTAGTTTTAAAGTTTTCACTAAAGTTGCTACTAATAGAATTAATGGTGCAGCTCAAAAGGTTGTTAGATCGTCCCAGTCGGCATTTATGCAAGGAAGATGTATTCTTGATGGAGTTGTAATACTTCATGAAACAATCCATGAGTTACAAAAACAAAAGTTGGATGGAATAGTTTTCAAGATTGACTTTGAGAAAGCGTACGACAAGGTAAAATGGCCGTTCTTACTTCAAACGTTGAGAATGAAAGGCTTTTCATCTAAATGGTGTTCTTGGGTCGAAAGTTGTATTAGGGGAGGGAGCATTGGAATAAAAAGTTAATGATGATATTGGATCCTTTTTTCAAACTCAGAAGGGTCTTAGACAAGGTGACCCTATGTCTCCAATTCTTTTTAATATTGTTGTGGACATGCTTGCCATCTTTATCTCTAGAGTTAAAGAAGAAGGACTTTTATCGGGAGTAGTTACCCACTTGATTGATGATGTGTTATCAATTTTACAATATGCTGATGACACTATCATCTTTTTGAATAATGATTTTGAACAAGCAAAAAATCTCAAGCTTATCCTATGTGTCTTTGAACAATTATCAGGTTTAAAGATTAATTTTCACAAAAGCGAGATTTTTTGTTTTGGTAAAGCCAAAGAGGTTGAAGCACAATATACTCAGTTATTTGGTTGTGAGGTATGTGTCTTTCCTTTCAGATACTTAGGTATTCCGATTCACTACAGAAAACTAAGGAATTGTGATTGGAAAGGGGTTGAGGATAGGGTTGAAAAGAAACTTAGTTGTTGGAAAGGCAAAAATATGTCTGTTGGAGGTCGCTTAGTACTTATTAATTCGGTACTTAGCAGTCTGCCAATGTTTATGTTATCTTTTTTTGAAGTTCTTAGGGAGGTTCTCAAAAGATTAGATTTTTATCGCTCTCGTTTTTACTAGCAGAGTGACAGTCAAAAATGAAAGTATAGACTGGCTAAGTGGAGTTTAATGTGTTTACCTAGAGAGCAAGGCGGTCTAGGCATTCAGAACTTAGATACAAAAAACAAAAGTCTTCTAGGAAAATGGTTGTTTAAATTTATTAATGAAGAAGGAGTATGGCAATCTATGTTAAAAAGAAAATATTTTGGTGGGAAGTGTCTTTCGCAGATGGTTAATAAGCCGGGGACTTCCCAATTTTGGTCAGGTTTAATGAAAATTAAAGATCAGTTTTTCTGTTTTGGTTCTTTCCAGATTAAAAATGGAAAGCACACTAGGTTTTGGGAAGATATTTAGTTAGGAGACTCTCCACTGAAAAGTCAGTATCCACTCCTCTATAAGGTAGTACGGAGAAAGGATGATACAGTGGTGAATATTCTGAGAACAACACATTTAAATATTTCTTTTCGAAGACCTATTATTGGGCCTAAGCTGCTTAAGTGGAATGAGTTAATTTTACAAGTTGCCAATTTACATCTCATCTCTCAAACCATTAATGTTTTCAGGTGGAATTTGACTAAGTCTAGACTTTTTCAGTACAGTCTTTCTATGCGGCGCTAATTGGAAGTTCTCCTGTCCCCATTAGGAACTTTTTTTGGCTAATTAAAATTCCATTAAAGGTGAAAATATTCCTTTGGTATCTCAAAAGAAAGGTAGTTTTAACTAACGATAATCTGCTCAAAAGAAATTGGAGGGGGAGCAAAAAATGTTGTTTTTGTATTCACGAGGAAACAATTCAACACCTTTTTATTGAATGTCCCTTTGCACGTCTTGCATGGTGGACTGTTCTATGTGCATTAACTTATCTCCTCCCGTCAGTATAGCAAACATGTTTGGGCATTGGTTAGCCGGTATTCCGAAAACTTTAAAGTCATAACTCCTCGTGGGAGCTAGTGCCTTATGTTAGTCTATCTGGTTATGTCGGAATGATGTTATCTTTGACAAAAAGATTATCACTAATCCCTTGCAGGTTATCTTTTTGAGTGGACACTGGTTGAGGGCTTGGGCAAATTTGCAGAAACCAGCTCAGAGGGAGTACATGTTATCCAGAAGCGACAGGCTGGAGGTAGCGGCGAAGCAAATTTTAAGCTCCCATGGGTGGTAGTTTAGTCACAGGATTTGTAATGATTGAGATTAATTTTCAGTCATCGTTTATTTGTCATCGTTTATTTGTAAGGCTCCAAACCACTTTTAACAGCTTTGGTTACTTCGGTACTTTAAACATATTAATAAAATAGGCTGTGTGCATTCTTGATGCAGAGGCCGGGAGAGTTTTTCTCTTCTATTATCTAAAAAAAAAGGTAGGGCTCGTTTGCGGCATTAGTAGTTATCTTGATGGTGACGAGAAACTCCAGCAATAAGGCTGGGTAAATAGGATAAGAGAGACACTAAAACTCATACCAGCCAATATACTGCAATGCCTAATGAAAATCCTCAGAAAATCCCAGAGTCTCCAGTGTGGTGATATCAATCTCCATAGGAGCTGCAATAAGTTCCTACATCTTGGTGTAAAGCTTCTTTTCACGGACGTCGATGATCAAGAATATGTGCTCAGTCATCTTCTTCTTTGGGTGCACAACCACATCAAATTGAAGTGGGAGAAGGTTTGCCGAAGACCCATGCTCGTGCATGGAAAGTGATTGTCGTGGAAATGCTGCCTTGGTGGAAGACCGAGAGGAAGCGGAGTCATGTGCGGAGGATACAGAGCGTCACCCGTCCGACAGACGCAGTGATTCGGTGACCGCAACTGGCGCAGCAGGCTCTTCAGTCTTCATAACGTGAATGGTGACGCTGTAAACTGCTTTGCAGGAGGTTCTTGATGTTGTCTAAGATGTTCATGATGCCTGTGGTGGATGGAAAAACAAAAACTTTGCGTCTGGGGTGAGCGGTCGGTACGTGATACAGAAAAAGAGTGCAACTAGTACATAAAAATTATTGGAACTAAACACCCCGAAACCTCTAATTAAACTAGCTATAAACTAGTGTATGTGCATGCAAAGAGTTAGAAATGGGCGAGGGAAAGAGGAAGGGGCGGGATGGAATAAATAGACGGAGATGGTAGGGAGCTCGGCCGGCTCATAGGGTGCGCCGCTCGGCTCACTTGGTGCAGGACTAGGGTATGGGGTAGGGGCGGTGGGGGTGGTGTTGGAATGAGTGGATGAGAGGAAGAAGGGGCGGTGGAGGTGACAGGGGGCAGAAAAGGAGAGGAGGAGGAAGGGGCGCCGGTGGTGCCAGGTGAGCGGGCCTTTGCGCCGCTCGGCGCACAGTGCCAGGGTTGAGGTGTGTTGACACCCATTTTATGTGTGTTTTTATATTTTAAATTATTATGAATTTGAACTTGGAATTAATTTTGCATTTTGACGACTTCCCTTGATATATTACACTTTCTATATGAACAGCTTGCATTTCATTATGGTATGACTTTAGTGCATTTCAACATCAGCTACGCTAAAAAATGTAAGATAGGTTCAAGCACCCTTGTAAGCGGAAAACTAGTAATGCTTATTTAATGGTTCAGCAAGATCATGTGGAAGCATATTTAACTATGTCTCTATCATTTGCACCTACAGCCTAATTGTCAAAATGGAAACGATATCTACACTGACTTCACTTGCTAATCTTCAAAACAATAGCAGGTCTAAAGGACAAACGCAAACGGTTAGTAAGGCATAAATTTCACTACTGTTTTCATTTCACTGATCTCATTAAGACTCGCTGTGATGTGACAATACAGACAAACAGACATGTTATCAAACATTTCTCTCTATGCTAACATCTGCTTTTTTGGCTACTTTTATTTCCTGATGCAGAAATTCAATTTTGATACAACAATCAAAACAGACTTAACAGTTGTCCCATCAGAAGGAAGCATTGCTTTTCAGCACCACAAAAGTATACCCTGTTTCCTTGTACATTTCTTTGACAAATCTTTGACAAACGGCTTCTCATCAACATCACTCTTTTATGCCTGAAAAATTCAGGTCCAGAGAAATGTCACAAAGAAGACAGTAGTTTGCCTCTCGTGCACGCACCGGCGCTATCTTGAAGGCGGCGAGAAGGAAGACAAAAAAAGTCTGTGATTTGTCAAAACACTGTGCTGTCACCCGTTAAATTAACATTATCGCTGACCTTTTCTCTTGACGACGAGCAGCCGAGCAGGTATTATGCTAATGCCATGGCATCACCACGAAAAGGAAAGGTCACTTTGTCAAACCGGTGTCGTACCAGAGCTGTACTAATGTACGGCAAATAAGATCCCAGTTTGTTTTATCTCGGAAGCAAGATCTGAAAGTCTTAAGCCTGACCACCATTTCTTGCAGTTGTTTGATATCGCTGACCTTTAGTTCTTGACGACGAGCAGCCGAGCAGGTATTATGCTAATGCCATGGCATCACCACGAAAAGGAAAGGTCACTTTTTCAAACCGGTGTCGTACCAGAGCTGTACTAATGTACGGCAAATAAGATTCCAGTTTGTTATATCTCGGAGGAATAAGTCCATTTTACACCCCTGAACTTTAGCGAGAGTCCAAAAAACACCCTGAACTACAAAACCGTTCAGTTTACACTCTCGAACTGTCAATACCAGATCAAGTTACACCCTACGCTGGTTTCATTGGTAGTTTTGGATGATGTGGCAGCCACGTTACTAGTTTTGGATGACGTGGCGTCCACATGTAACTCGAGATGACAGGGCGTCGGTCCATGGGAGCAGTGGCGCCGCGGGGCCCACTGGGTAGTGATCAAGGGGAGGATCGGGCGGTTCACTGTGCATAGGGCCCACGGGTTAGTGAGAGCAAAAGGGGGGGTGGCACTAGCGGGAGCGTGCGGGTGTGTGCGGCTCCGGTTTGTCGCCGGCGGGCTAGGGCGCGACGGCGGTGGATAAGCACAGGAACGAGGAGCTGGCGAGGTGGCGGCCGGTGACGGGGTAGCGGCGCCGGGTGGATGGGTGTCGCCGGCGGTGGGTGGTGTAAAGCGGCAGTGACGGCTCGGTGATGGTGGCGGGGAGGGTCCGCGGCTTGGGTCAGGGAGGGTGAGCACGGGGCAACTCTCGTCGAGGTAGAGCCATTGGGCTCGATGGGGAGACCGGAGAGGGAACGTAGGTGGCGGCGGATGCTGGGGAAGGAGGCGGCCGCAGGCGGTGAAGAAGCCCAAATACGGCGGCTGTGGCGGCGGATCCTCGAGGGAGTTTGAGGGGAAAGGCTCCTGGTGGTCGGGGGCTCACGGTGATGGGGTTGGTGGCACCAGAGGGTGGCCGGAGCAGCGGGACAACGGTGGAGGCGGCGGCGGTCGAAACGAAACGGCGATGGTTTTGCTTGGTGGGCTTACTCGGGCTCCAAGGGGTTGGAGGTGTGCGGACCTGTGAGACCCCGGTTTATTTAGCTTGTAATACTTGGCCTTCCATTGGCTCTAGCATCACAAACAAAATACATCGTGCCTCTATGGATATGTGCTTCCCAAAATTGCAGCACACATACATCTTTACAAAAGCATGCATCAATTATATACATCACATATTAACAAGTCTAACAAAAGACATACATAATATAGAGTTATTACAAAAATGTCGACCGACCAAATGACATCAAAGTAACAGTAACAGCGGAAGCAAAAATGCCATAAGATGGTTATAAACAAAATCAACCGGTTTGCCCACACAACCCACAAGGCAACTGACCGGGCCGCCAACTAGTCGCCGCCACCGTAGTAAAACTTGAAGTCGATCCCTTGGGGATCCACTTCTTCCTCTACAACAACAAGCAATGCAGGTGAGTATAATAATGTACTCGCAAGACTTACGAGTAACAAGCCTATACATAGCTACATGAAAGCTGTAACAAAGGAGATGGTTATATGGTTAATTGGACGCATAAAGCAAGTTTCATTTGCAATAATGTAATAGATTGAAAGCAATTTCTCAAATCTGTTTTTAATCATTGAGATAACAGTGAGGTAACAAATAATAAACATAAGTAACAACCTAGAGGTGACTAACCCAATAGCCACTACAACATAGCACGAATCTTCGATTCGTACCACCCATCAAGGTTTAATTAAAATATTGTAGTCTAACTCTTGAAAGACATTGCCAAGCATGTCCATAACCTAGGACGAGGCTATTCAAATAGATCAAACCCTGCAGGGGTGTACCAATATACCCACACTTCAGACCGCCTTTTTGCCACAAAAAGCACACTTTCGAAGGTATGCCGGCATAGCTAAATCCTACGAGACGTTTCCAATATTGTGTATCAACTACGAGCCGCTCGTATGGATAGAAACCCATACGCTTACATTGTAAATCCGAAAAGACAACTACCCACTCGGGGTAAAGCTTTTCGGACAACTACAATGCTCCCAACACCATCCCTCCTACGGCCTCCTGCGACTCGGAGCCAATACACGCCAAAGTACTAAGTCAAGAGAGGTCTCATACCCTCTAGTATGGTTAGCACGCAAGAATGCTTGGTTTAGTGTAACAAGATGTTCGGTCCTTGTTGACTTGGGCACCATTCCAGTCACACCCAAAATCACACCAACATACCAATGTGCCCAAGTCCAAATCATTTTGTTTTCATTTTTAGTTTTCACAAGTAAACATAGCAAAATGTTGAATCATAAAGTTGTAGTAAATTTGTGTGATCAAGGTTATCGACTAAGTCGACAACCGTCTATTTCTACCGGTAGCTAAGCATGACTAAGCAAATTAACTCGTAAACTACTAAGTGACAAGAGCTCATCCAACGAACTCTAAATTACAACAAGATAACCCTAGGCTCAGTAGTAGAGGATAAACATTTGCCTACAAATAATGCATCTAATGGGCCAACTAATCGACAATAGTTTGAAACAAGATAGCAATGTATACGTAGAATTTACAAACAACATATTAGACTTTGAAAATAATAGGAGCAATATGATCAAATGATGCTACATCTACTTGGCTTGTTGGATATAGTCTTCTTGCTGCTGAGGATCACTCTCGCAAATACCTGAATCGTCGCAATCTATCGATCGAGGAAAAAGAACAAATAAGAACGAATAACACAGATAATAACCAAAATTTCAACCATCTAATATGCACAAAATTCATACAGCAGATAGGGAATGATTTTATAGAAATTTAGAGAAAAAAATAATTTTATTTGGAGTTAAGAAGAATTTTCTAAGAATTTTCCAAGTTAAAAATACATAAAAGCACCATTAAATTAATTATCAAAATTTTATGAAACAGAGACATACTTAAAACCTATTCTAGTAAAAAGTACACTAAAAATGAAAACGAACAAAATTGGTTTCATTTGATTTGGAGCAAAATTGAATTAGTTATGGATTTTCTAAGTTAAAAGAATTAACAATGCAACTTTTATTAGTTTCAAAATTTCTAAAAGAATTAATTACTTTTTCTACCGGCGCTCAGCCGACCCACGGTCACTGACCGGTAGGACCGAGCGAAGGCGTTGACCAGGTTAGCTTTGACCCAGCCCGGCCGAAAGCAACGTCGAAAGCGTAATATACGAATACGCCTTCGGTTTACTAAAAGCGTAACCACAACCTAAACACAAAAATAAATATGTTTCCTTTAAGAGAAAACGTATTCTCAAACTTTACACATACACTTAATCGGCAACATGGGCCCACATGTCAACGACTCTGAGGAATTAAATGGTTAGATTTAAACTTCTAAACACGTTTAAGCCAGGGGGTCCACATGTCAACGATACAGTTTAAAAGATGATTAGCACTAATGAGAGGGGTTATACCCTAACGCTGTCGGCGGCTCGACGGAGTTCCAGAACGCGAGCGCGGCGGCGAGGTAGGTGACTCGGCGAAGAAGAGGCGCTCCGGACTCAGGAGTGGCACCTCCAGGTGCGCAGCAACCTCACGAGTGCGATGGCGACGACGCGGAGTCCAGAGGATGCCAACGGCGAGCTCGCGACGACCGGAGGCGGAGCCAAAGAGGTGGCTCTCGAGGACGAGCCACTACGGACCACGAGGAGGCTTGGGGAGGCGCGCCTAGAGATCGCTGTGGCACCAGGAACGAGACGCCCATGACCTTGATGGCGGAGGAGGACGGTGGCGCCCGAAATCGATGCGGCGGCGCTTCACCGAAGTTAGAGAAGAAAGCGTCGTACTCCCTCGGTGATGCATCAAAGAGTAAAATAAAGCCACCGTTAAACTCGGTGGAGCAATGCGATCATAAGGGACCAAATGCCGAGGCTAGAAACTCACTGGAACGCCTTAAAGGATGCGGGGCCGTGGCTGCTGGACGCGGAGACGAAGAAGTCGTCTCGGTGATTCAGTGGGCGATGAAGACCCGGAGTGACCAAAATGGATGCGGTGTGGAGAGAGGAACACAGTGCCAGGATCGCGGGTGCTCGAGCGGCAGTGAGGTGGTGGCGCTGCTCTCGGCTTCTTCTCCGGCCGAAACAAAGAAGTGGGCGGAGAATGCGAGGGAGTGCAAGAGGAAGAAAGTGGATGGGCTCGGAAGCTTTATAGGGCCTCGGCGATGCTTCACAGCCGGACACGCGTGCACGAGGTGTTGCCGACGAACTGCGTGGCACGCATGCCCGAACGCCAGCGAGCTCCAGTAGGCAGCGAAGACGACGATGCCGAGCCCGACAAGTGGGGCCCGCCCGTCAGCGGCAGAGAGGAAACCGCACGAGGGTAGCTCGAGTCAGACTCGGCTCGTTCGGCGACGACGCAGTTGAGTCCAGCCAAGACAAGTTGTCCGGTCGGACTCGAGCCAGGTCCGAGTTAGGTTTAGGATTTGGATTTAGTTTTGACCGAAAATAAGTAAGTTTGACCTAGCAGTTTGAAATAGAAATAAAATTGGAAAAATTCTGAAACTTTTTGTGGGCACTATGAGGTTCACAATGGACTTAGGAAAAATAGTTTTAGATACTTTTCATGCACAGGTTGTCAGATGTAAAATCTTTTCAAATCTGCCTTAGAGAACTTATGCGAATTTTGGTGAAGTCAAAATGACTTCTAAAAATTTGGTAAAAATAATGATAATTCCAGATACATAATATAGTATTTTAAAAAAATATTTTCAGAAACTTTTATGCAAAATTTTTTGTTTGGAATTCAAAAGAAGATTGAAATCAAGTTAAAAAATTTGAAATTTCAACATAAACTTTAATACAAACAATAAAAGTTTAAAATTGCACACAAGTTTTAGGAAACCAAGAGCATGATCATGAGATATACACAAAAGGTTTTAAACTTTCATACTTTCATACATTTGAAATGCAAACCCTAGTTTGGGGTTGTTACAGGACCTGGGAAGGTGGTGTGCGCGACTGCGCGCAGGAGCGATAGGGTGGGTGCCGCAGCCAGGGTGTCAGAGGGATGGCGTGCTGGCGGCGGCGTCGTAGAGAGCACGCGAGGGTGGCAGTGCTTGGCCAGTGGCGCGCGTGCACGCGACTCGCCGCTCCGGCACCGTCAACACCTTCCTCGCACCACCAGTTCCCCGTCCCGGCCCTTGGTCGCTGCCGTTGAGCCCGCTCCCGCCGACGGCGAGTCATGGCCGAGTGCGCCCAAGAGCCCCCGTGCGTGGCGCATTCGGACCATAGCCACTGTCCCCCCTTGATTTGTGTTAATGGCGGTCATTAAAACCTAAATACAATCTTTTGCCTTTAATGATGTCTTAACATCAGCGCAAGAAGTACACGTGGACGCCACATCATCCAAAACCAGTGATGTGGCTACCACGTCATCCAAAACCACCAATGAAACCAACGTAGGGTGTAACTTGATCTGGTATTGATAGTTCGAGGGTGTAAACTGAACGGTTTTGTAGTTCTTGGTGTTTTTTGGACTCTCGCCAAAGTTCAGGTGTAAATGGACTTATTCCGACAAAAGCAAGATCTAAAAGTCTTAAGCCTGACCACCATTTCTTGCAGTTGTTTGGATCAGGTGTTTTGTGAAAAACGAATTTAGTAAAACCGGTTTAGCATGATTCTAGGAAAACTTTATTTGAATATATTAACTAACATGTGGATAACTAAACTCGTTTTTCTATAAACTCATAATTCTGTGTTTTAACAGAAACGAGTAAACATCGTTTTAGCAAAAACGAGTATCCAGTATCGCTGTTTGGCCACTATCGCGTGTTGCTTTTTCGGCCAGCCTGTTGCGTTCGTAAAAATTGCCACAGGCCACGCTCCCGTTCCTCTTGGAGGCGCTACGTTGGGGGAGGCTGTAGCAACCTCATTTTTCAAATAGGGTGTACCTGTTTTGTGTAACCGCTTCAGATTTTGGTTGCGAACTGAAATAGAATTAAATCTTCTTACAAACAGTTGAAAAGCATTATTTTGATTAAATTATGGCATAACGACTATTTTGCAATAATAAAATGGGCATCTTAAGCCCAAAGCTTTGACTTACATTCAGAAAAATAGAAGACTTCCACAGGAAGGCTCGAGTGCGGTCGCAACCTTAACACGTTCTCCAAGGTGTCCTTCAAACATCTGATACATTCTGATGAAAATTTAGCAAGATTGAGTATACAATGTACTCAGCAAGTTATATGCGAAAAGCTATTTAACTACGCTATTTAACTACATGACAGGAATTCAATTGATTATTGGAGGTTTACCATACTAGGTATACGTGGATGCAACTTTTGAGTTAAAACAGTTTGTCTTTAAAATAGTAAAGTCATACTAATATAGTATCAGGGGTTTACTCAACAATTGCAATTACCATCTTAACATCTCAAAATCTCTACTTATGCCTCATATATTGGAATCATCTATGAATACAGCTTCATTAACCAGAAGCACGACGTATCCGAATATCATTAATTATACTATATAGAGTTGCCCAACTTTATCCACAAGATACCTCAAACTCATACTGTCAAGCTATATACATGCAACCTGATAGCGTGCTACTGAGTTGAGATAACAAGACATTCCCACTGCTCAACCTTTCTAGCCTCTATCCGATAGGTCCTTAGATAATGCAACCATTTGGAAATCACCAACCAATGATGAAGTACGCGGTCCGACACTGACTGTTCCTACCGCTGTGTAGTTCAGTAAGTGTCCTAACCGGACCACTCCTGACTCACCTCCAAACCGCGACTGCTTTATATAACAAGAGCAGGTGCCATCCTATAGATATTCAATTAAAAGAGCAGTGTACTAAGCCAAGTTAGATAAACTAAACATGTGGTTGAGTGATTTCTATGTCTGTTATTTAGCACAAAGTTTTAGTTCTTACCTATCTTACAGTGAGACGATGGACCAACATCCAACTTATGGCTGTCCTACTCTTGATCTCACCTTCGACTCACTTTTATCAGGTCTATTAGGTTGTTCATCCTCTTGGTCTCAACTCTCAATTCTTCACCAAAACCATTGTCGGTTAGCCAATACTCTTTTTCAGTATTTGAGGAAGCACATTGTGTGACAAAGCCGAACATGTATTAATATCTTATGTAACTTAATCTTGTCAAGGTGAATATGACCTATAAAGAATATGTGGGCTCGCATGTGGGGTGATAGGATATAATTAATCATTATGATATTCCAAAATATTATTTCAATAAAGAAGTAATTTGGCATAAATACGATAATAAAAATATATATAAATAAATGGAATGTAGGCTCAAAATGATCAAACGAATGCAACTTGCCTCCATATCTGCAGTCTTTGACTGGATTTACCTTTTCTGTGTCTTGATCAACTCCTCTATAGCTTAATCAACAAAATCGGGTTCTAACGTGGAAGAAAATTAAATAAATAAGTTCAAGCTCAACATGAGGCGAGCTGGGAACAACATGAATTAAATAAACTCGAAAAGAATCGAAAAGAAAGGCGAATATAATTTATTGAGTGCCTGGTCTAGTTAAATGGAGTTGAAAATTGGATTCATGGGTCAAAATAAATAAATGGATATATATATATATATATATATATATATATATATATATATATATATATATATATATATATGTCGAAAATGGGTTTAGGTGAATAGCATCGAGTCTGGTGAACAGTATCGGGTGGTACTGTTTATTGTGGATCGGGTTGGGTGAATAGTAATAGGTTTTGGGTTGAATAGTGTTGGGCTTTTCGGGTGGGCTTTGAATAGTGCTCATGCATAGTGTTGGACCAAGCCCAACACGTGGCTAGGCTCAAAGCCACTGGGCCAGGCTAGAAGGCCCAACGCAGATGCGGCATAAGCCGCATGGCAAGGAGCCGAGGCGCACTCCCGAGCCGAAGAAAACGGCGTTGGCAAGGCTAGCGGCGGCTCCGGCGGCGCTGGGAGGCATCACGAGCATCACCGCAACGTGTGCAACCCATTTTTGGGCTTTGCGTGGGCGGTGGTGTCTCGGGGAGGGGTGGTTGTCGACGGTGGCGCAAGGCCAAAGCAGAGGAAGGTGGCTGTTGCGGTCCGGTAGTGCTCCGGCCAAATTGGCCGGCACGTGAGCATCGATGGGTGAAGAGAGACTTAGGGAAGGTGGCGGCGAGGCTTGGGGTACACCGAGGCGAGCTAGCCACATGAGTCATGAGCAGCACGGCGGTGGAGGGTGGTGTCGACGAGGTGGCAGCGGGGGTAGGGGCAAAGGAGGTGGGGGAAAGGTTAAGGGTGAAGGGGCGATGGTCATGATGGGGTCAGGAGGGAGAGGGCGAGATGGTGACAGTGGATTGGAGTTTGGGTTCATCGGGGAAGAAAGGGGGCGGGGGGAAAATTGAAGCAGATGACCAGAGCTGGAGGGGAAGAAGGGTGATGGTGAGGTTGTGTGTGTTGAGGAACCGTCGCTGGCAAGTCCAGTCCGAGCGATTACCTCGTATACAAAATCAGAATCGTAAGAACGATGCAAGAACACAAGAACACAACTATAGATGAAAAACACAGGTATGAGAGGAGATGCAGCAGTTTCTTTTATTGCTCTTCCAATAATGAATTGTGTACATGATTGGGGGTCCCTCTCTATTTATAGTCTACAGAGATGAGGTGCCCACCTGACCTGGACTCTGGCCGGGCCCGGTTTCCTAATACTCCCCCTTGGGCTCTCATCCTTCATGTTCATGCCTCGCTAAAACTCCATAAAAACCCAGTGGGAAAAATTTGGAGAAAGAGTACATGTATCATGTTCTGCTATGTCGCATGAATTGCCTCATTAAAAACCTTAACCGAGAAACTTCAGGAAAAACTCGTCAAGGGAAAAAGAGTACAATTCACCCAATTTATTTAATCTTCAAGATTTATTTTTTGGGTACTCGACCTTCGTGATCAAGCTTTAGTAATGAGTTCGTGAAGGTTCTCCCCCTGAATTCTGCACTTCTCTAAGTCTTATCATTCCAATTCCACGCACGCACCTTTCAAAGCTAGATGCTGGAAGTGACTTAGTGAACAAATCTGCAAGATTTTCACATGACTTAGTATGCAAGACTTAATTTCGTCCATCTTTTGCATTTCATGAGCATAGAAGAACTTGGGGTTGATATGCTTTGTGAGAGGACTCTTCACATAACCCATCCGCACTTGTGCAACACAAGCCGCATTATCTTCATAGATAACAGTGGGGTTTGTGCGGTATTCAATCCACATGATCGCCGGATGTGGTGAATCATCCGCCGAAGCCAAGAGCATTCCCGTGCGGCCTCATGCGCATGCTATAATTTCGAATGGTTCGTCGAAGTTGATACCAAACTCGCTTAGATGATTTCCATGAAATTGCGCCCACCACACGTAAATACATAGCCTGCTTTGCGACTTAGCCGTATGCGTCCGAGTACCGGCATCTGCATAGTCGATCATTGTAAGGTCCTCGTTCTTTCAGAGAACAGTGCCAAGATCTTTACTTCCTTGGAGGTATCGGAAGACATCCTTTATTCCTCGCCAATGCCTTTTGGTAGGTTCTGCACTATACCTTGCTAAGAGATTCACTCATAAAGCAATGTCCGGTCTAGTGCGCTTTGCTAAATACATGAGTGCTCCAACTGCGCTTAAGTATGGGAATTCCGGTCCCAGACTTCCTCCCCTCTTCTTTAGGTCCGAACGGGTCCTTGTCTTGCCGCAAGGATCTCCGATCATTGACACTTTGAAGGATATGCCTTTTCAAAGCCGAACCTTTCCAACACCTTCCGAGTGTAGGTTGACTAATGTACTAAAATCCCTTCTGTGGGTATGCTCAAGCCGCAAGCCTAGGCAATATTTGGTTTTACCTGATCTTTCATTTCAACTCGACTCCGGTAAGAGCTTGCTTTTTCAATATCTTCCAAAGTCCCGATGATATTCGGATCATCTACATATACCGAGATTATACGTAATCCATCCCGGATCGCCGTATAAAAACACAAGGACAATCCTCACTGCTCGTAGCCTTTCTTGCAGAGAAAGTCGCTAGGCGATTATACCACATCCCGCTCGATTGCTTCAAATCCATACAGTGACTTTCCGAGTTACATCAGATAGATTTCTATTTGCTCTGTCTTGGTTCTGAGAGGATACCTTGAGTACCTTCATATAAATTTCCGAATCCAAGTTCCCATAAAGGTATGCAGCTACACATCCATCAATTTCATTTCCAAATTCAGATTTATCGCCATTGAGATTAAATATCTAAAGGTAGTTCCGCCATGACCGGGAATAGATTTCTTCATAATCGACTCCTGGTCTTTGAGTGAAACCTTGTGCAACAAGCCTTGCTTTATATCTTACAACTTCATTTCTTTCATTTCTCTTTCGAACAAATACCCATTTATGCCCTACAGGTGCACATGAGGAGGTGTGCGGCTATGTGCCCAAATACCTCTCTTTTATTCAGAGATATTAATTCTGCTTCTATTGCCTTTTTCCAATCTTTCCAATCTGATCTTTTCTTGCATTCAGCGAGCGATGCAGGCTCTGGGTCAAGATCAATGATTGTGGCAATTTTCTTTGCAAAATAAATGTCGATATTAGCTGTTGCTCTATTCATAGATTCTCCCGTGGTCACATAATTTATAGTTATTTCTTCATGGGGCAGTTCTGCTAATGTTTCTACTTGTTCACCGCTGCTTTCAATTGCGGAGCAAGTCCTTTAGTTTTTCACTCGATGTGTGCGCACACATCCATGCCGATGTCTCCTTCGTGGAATATTCAAATCGTATGCCTTTTGCTGAAAATTTCATACCGGTGCAGTGTCTCAACCTGCTCCTTCCGCTTATGGGAACTTGGTGATCGGGCCGTGACAAGTCCTTCTTATCCTTTTCGCCAAAGCGCCCCTTACTTGGGATTCGAGGGGCGGAGTTCTCGCCCTTTATTATGAGGCCTCCGGGCGGGATTAGGGATACCTTCTATTTTCTTTGGTATTTCAACCTCTCCGGTGCATTGCGTGCGTGCACATGCGACTTGGTCACGCTCTTCAAATCACTAAAGTGGTCGTGCGGTTGATTCGCTAATGCTTGCAAATCAATTATCTTCGGACTTCTCTATCCGCTTCATCGTGCGTGGGTCATGTGCATTAATTCCCGTGGCTTGCCACGTTATTTTCTCGACATTTTTCATCAAGAGGTTGATTTCCTCCCCTAATGACGGAAACTATCCTCATCAAATATGTTTGTCGTAAACGGGTCAGATGCAAATCTCCACCATTGGGTCCAGATACGATTATGGATGCGGTCTCATAACCAACGATATCCCATTTTCTGAGAGGGCCCATTGCAGTTCATTGCGGTGGTATAGGTACATACACCTTGCAACCAAACCTTCAAGAATGAAGATTTTCGGTGGTGACCCTTGCGCTAGTTGCATAGGTGAATGGATGTTGTATGCTGACGGTCTAAAATTGATGAGAGTTGCTGCATGCAGGACTGCGTGTCCCCAACACGTAGTTGGTAAATTACAATTCTGTAAAAGCGGTCGGGCAATGAATTTAATTCTTTTAATCAATGCTTCTGCTAGTCCATTCTGAGTGTGGACATGTGGTACCGAGTGCTCAACGGTAATTCCCATTGCCATGCAATAATCATCAAATGCCTTTGAAGTAAATTCTCCGGCGTTGTCCATTCTGATGGACTTCACATGATGATCGTGAAATTATTCTTTATTTTAATTATCTCATGAGATCACTTTGCAAAAGCATGGTTTCTTGTGATAACAGCATACATGCGACCATTTCGAGGAAGCATCGATGAGCACCATAAAGTACCTAAATGGCCTCCGACAGGCTGAATAGGACCGCAAATATCTCCCCGATTCGGTCCAGAATGCGAGATTTCATCCTTCACTTTCGAGAGAGAAGGTCTAGTAATTAATTTCCCGGTGGCACATGCAGGGCACACGAAATCTTCTGGATTCGGGAAATTCTTTACATTGATATTATGTCCCTGAGAATTGTTAATTATATTTCTCATCATTCTAAGACCGGGGTGTCCTAATCTATCATGCCGAGATGTAAAAGTTCGTGAGCTTCTAAAAGATGTTTTCAGATGATAGGCCGCAGTGCCCTAATATGAGTGTAGTATAGCCCAGATTCATATGAAGGAAGTCGTTCTAATACCCTTTTCCCATTCTCTTCACGCTTTGTAATGAGCAGGTATTCCTTACCATACTCTTCTTCAGTCTCTACATGGAGACCGTTAGCGAATATCTTTAAAACTTAAGAGAGTTCTAGTCGATTCCGGTACAACAAGGCTTCTTCAATGACCAATGTCGTGCCCATTGGAAGTATAATTGTGGCTCTTCCTGAGCCTATTATACAAGTATCGCTGCCAGCGATTGTAGTAAGACTACCAGCATTCTTGCTGATCGACTGGAAAAATTTTGTCTCTCTTAGTATGGTATTCGTTGTGCCGCTATCCGCTAGACACACTTCCTCCATAGGGCACCACACGCGTTCTGATATATAAAGTATTTATCAATATGGAGCAAAACAATCCACACATAAAACATACTTCAAAACAGAACAAAACTTGCTTTATTAATACGGGAAAAGTCTTGCTGGACATATCATAAGAATTTATTGCAAATGCTCTTCTAGAGCTTACAACCTTTATTCAATAAAATCCTAACATAAACTGCAAATGACTGTAAAACTAAGTGTCATGCATGCACTAAATCGAATCAGCAAAGTAAGAATTAACTTCTGCCTGAATTTCATCTACTTCTATGTTTTCTTCTTCGGCAACTACGGCTGCGGCCGCTGCAATGTCCAAAGAAGGAGTGGTAGGAGCTGCTGTAGGCATGTCCACATCCATAGGTGCAGCCAATGACTGTGGATCTTCTATGCCTGCAATGGCGAGGTGCGCCTCGTGCTGTCCTTTGCCCTTCTTCTTTGCTTTGAAAGCATCAATCACGTGCTGCGGTTCACGGCAGACACGTGACCAATGTCCCCAAGTGCCACATTTGTAGCAGCTTTGGTCCTGCTGACCATAGGGCTTCTCATCGCGCTTCTTTTGGTCACCTTTCTTGACTTGAGCGTTTTGCTTAGTTTTGTGGCTCATGACCTTACCCTTCCTGCCTCTCTGCTTCGAGTGAGGCTTTCTCACTTTGTAGCTGCTAGCATTGACTTCATGGCCAACTTTGCTACTAGGTGGCTGCGAGATGTAGTTCTTTCTGAGAACCTCATCTTGAGCTTCCGCAACTTGCATAATATCAATCAGTTCGGCATATTCCTTGAAACCATCCTGACGATAGTTGCGTGCGGATTGCACCGCATTTGGGTGAAAGGTAGATAGGGTTTTCTCAATCCTTTCTGCATCTGTGATTACTTTACCACAAAGCTGAAGATTTGTACAAATTCGTAAAGCGTAGTTGTACTCCCACGGTCTTATAGTCGCGAAAACGTAGTCGAGTCCATTCTCGCCTGTCCGGGCGGGGATGGTGTACTTCAGTTTCTCGAACCGCTTCTTCAGGGCGGTCCATAAAGCCAGTGCGCTCTTCTCTGCCATATACTCATTCTTGAGAGTTAGACAAAGATGATGTCTGAGGAAATGAAGTGCCTGATCATTTTCCTCAGCAGTTGGAACGACATCCTGCAAGGCGCCGAGTCCAATAGCAGCACGGAGCTTCTTGGCTCCCAGTACAATCTCGACATCTGATGCCCAAGTCAAATAATTACATGTCTTTGGGCGACTCCTCGAACTCCCGGTTCGTAATTCCAGTCATCTGCATATTCATGCAAGGAATGCATAAGATTACTGCTGGTAATGTACATAAAAGGTTGCAAGAATTCCTATAATATTCCCGTATTTTTCTACGCATTTTTCAAGATTTACTGCTATTTTCAATGATTAAAAGCAATATAAATAATTACAAATAATCAAAACAGTAAATACAGAAAATAAATTGCATAGAAATAACAATAGCAAGAATAAATATGCTTCAAATTTCAAAAATATGCAAAAATTCATTCTCGAGGCCTTTTCACGGAAAAGTTACTTTTCTGGCTAAAACCGCAAGTTTCAGGGTTAAAACGCGAAATCTCGCCTCGAGAAAATTTGTGCGTAAATTTCATATTTTTCGAGGGGTTTTCTGCAAAATTTCATTATATGCGAAAACTTCCGCGCAAAAATTAGAATCTGCAAGGCCCTTTTTGCAAAATTCCGAGTTTTTTTTTTCTTCACCCGGGCCTTCTTTCTCATGGGCCTTTCCGGGGCCCGCACCGTCGGCCCATCTTGGCCTTTTGCCTCACCGGCCCGCCCGCTTCATCAAAAATGGGAGCTAGGGTTCCCCTAGCTCTATTTGCTAGTGGCGCGCGCGGTCCGATCACGGGGCGGCGGTGTGGGGGCGGTGATGTAGGGCGGCGTGGAGTGCGGCGCGCGCGCGGCGAGTGGGAACATGGCGCCAGGCGGCGTTTTCCATGGGAGGCGGCCGGAGTGGCGCGTTGGCGCGCGCTTGCGGCGACGCTCGCAGCGGCACGGGAGGTCGGAGGCGGATAGGTGCCGTGCGGCGGCGGTGCGGCTTCAAGGCCGGGAGGGGTGGCGCCGGCGCCGCTTGCCGGAAACCGAGGCCATGCGGAGCTCCGGTGGTGGCGGCTTCATGGCGCGGTGGCCGGGTGCTTCATGGTGGTGGCTCGCCGCGCGAGGACGACGCCTCCCCTCGGCGTCGGGTCGCGTCGCGCGCGCTTCCTGCGCGGCGTCTTTGCTCCCCGCCGGCACGAGCCCGCGCGCGCTCCATGACGGCGGCGATGATTCATGGCTACTGGGCGGGGCTTCATGGATGACCGCGCTCCCAACCCTTTTTTTTTTGTGCCATACGGGTGTGCGCGCGCTCACGGTGGTGTTTCGTGCCGTTCGGGGCCGTCGCCGCAGTCGGCGGGTGATTTCGAACGCGCGTCGGAGGCTTCGGGCTCGGTCATGTGCAGTAGATGCAACACACGCGTGCAGGCGGTCGGCAGCACGGCTTCGGGCCTATGATGCAGATGGCACGGCCGCATGTGCGATTTTTCTTATTTACTGTTCATGCGATGTATGCGATGCAATTACGATGTAAAGTAGTGCAACGATCCACCGTGCAATCAACATCCGCTCTTTCATACAATCTATCGATCGGCATTGTGCCGGCGACTCCAAGTCGGCTCGCGATAGATTAGAGCAAATTTGCACCGTAAAATCAATCTAGAAAGCAACAATTGCAAAATTGAAGGCGATCTAGAAAACGAATCAATCTACGAGTGTCGCTCATCGATCGTTACCTTTCGATGCGAGGAGAGTCGATCGTCGTGATAACGTGTTGAGGAACCGTCACTGCAAGTCCAAACCGAGCGACACCTCGTATACAAAATCAGAATCGTAAGAACGATGCAAGAACACAAGAACACAACTATAGATGAAAAACACAGGTATGAGAGGGGACTGCAGGCTGCTCTTTATTGCTCTTCCAATAATGAATTGTGTACATGATTGGGGGGTCCCCTCTCCTATTTATAGTCTACAGTAGATGAGGTGCCCACCCGGACCCGGACTCCTGGCCGGGCCCGGTTTCCTAATAGTGTGGAGGGTGATGAAGGTTTTGATGCAGCGGGGCAGCTTTATATATCTGAGATGAGGTAGTTGCGACAGTGGTTGGGCGAGGCGCGTGGTGGCAAGGTGGATGGCCATGCGTAATCGGCACCGAGCGAGGGCAAGGTGGCGGTACAACGGTGTTGTAGCTGTGAGGAGGTCTCACTGGCGTGAAGGCGCATGCTGGCAAGGCCGGGGGGTGGCGGACGCAGAGTGGTGAGCAGGTGCGAGGGGGGTGTGGAGCGCAGCACGGTGAGCGGAACTAGCACTCGCATTAATGTCGATGCGAAACTTCTCAGCGAGGTGGCGAGGGAGGTGGTGGTTACTGGCGCAGCTTGGCGCGAAGCGAGGGCGGCGTGACGAAGATGGCTGGTGCGGCGCAGCGACTGCTGGCGCGACGCAAGACAAGGAGATACAGAGGATGATGGCGGGTTTTGAGAAGCCGTTTTCGGCAAAGGAAAGCAAAATGGCCAAGAGAGGAAAGCGGAAAGGGTTTAAGAGTTTATGAATTTGGCAAGATTTCAAATTTGAACCAAAACTCCAAAAACTTTTGAAGCTGAATTTTTTGGGTTGTTTCAGAGGCGACAACGACGAGCTCGCCATCTATCCCATTGACGTCACGGTGCAGCTGACAGACCAGACGACGTCACGGTCATCGACGAGGAGGTTTCCAAGATGTGCAAGTTCATCGCTGCCCGCGAGGTCCTCGATGCGTACCTGGTGGAGTGCCATGATGACAGGTGCGTAGGCTAATAAAGCTCTCCTCCTTCCCTGATATGCACAGCAAAATCTGCATATGCGTTGAGGACGCCATGGCCTCGCTCGTCCTGTTCCCCTTCCACGAGAGCCTACCAGCACCTCGACATGACCTTGGTGGGCGTCATGGTGGACCAAGGAAAGCTAGTGGTAATTGGAGTCTCTTGTTTTAAGAAAGATAATGGAAAGATTAACAACATGCTTTCATGTTTGGTGTTGCCGAAAGTTTCTTTTTCACATAGCTGACGCAACATCCAGCCGCCGTCGATGCTAGGATGGAGGGGCTACAGATGCAAGTGGATGACAAAATCTTCGCTGAGTTCCATCGCAAGTATGTCACTCGTCCTACTCCCTTTCCACAAGAGCGAGCACCTGAGATGGGTGAAGCTATTCGTAATCTTTGTACATATGGTATATCTAGATTTTATGTAGAGTTTGTTTACATAGTCCTACAGTATTTAGACAATATTAATTATGGATATTATAGTTTGTGTGGTATCCCTTCAGTATACGTAGAATTCTTTTTGGATACGAATAGTCATTTGCTCTCAATAAAAGAACACCTCTGTAATCAGATTTTGTGAACAAGAGCAATAAAGAAGAAAAAAAAAATCAGAAAAGTTGTTTTTGTTCCAGCGGCATAATTTTTTTTACGTTCTTGTATTTGTGTGTGTTCGTCTTCAGTTTAGGCCCACAATTGTTATCAAAGCCTGAATTCTTGATCCGTGTATGCCCAAGCTCAACCGCGCCTTCCACGAGGACATCGGGCTGCCCATGGGCGCCGACCTCGTGCTCGGCGTCTCCGGCAGGCTAGTCAAGGACAAGGGCTACCCGTTGCTCTACGAGGCCTTCTCCAAGCTCGTCCTGCGCCACCCCAACGTGTACCTCCTCGTCGCCAGCGAGGGGCTGTGGGAGCAGCGGTACATGGACCTAGGACGCAACACCAAGGTGCTGGGAACCATGCCTCCTGGAAAGCTCAAGGTGTTCTACAACGCGCTGGACATGTTCGTGGACTCGACGCTACGGCCGCAAGGCCTGGACCTGATGCTCATGGAGGCCATGTAGTGCGGCAAGCCAGTGGTGGCCACGCAGTTCCCGAGCATCAAGGACAGCATCGTGGTGGACGATGAGTTCGGCTACATGTTCGCGCCCAACGTGGAGTCGCTGGCGTACGAGAGGCTCTTCCTCTGCGTTAAGAACGAGACCTTCTATGGATAGTGGTGTACGTCGGTGGAACGCAAGATGAGTTGCGTGTTGTCAAGGTGAAAGCGTTGTGTTGGTATTAAGCGGTTGCAGTGTCGTATTTGTGTATTTGTACGAAGAGTTAAGTCCGAGATGTTGGGGAGACGTGTTCGCCGTCCTGAATTGAGTCTGTAGAGTTGAGTTCAGGATGTTGAGAAGATGTGTTCGTCGTTCTAAGTCGAGTCCGTGGAGATGAGTCTGGGACGTTGAGGAGATGTGTTCGTCCTCCTGTATTGAGTAAAAGTTGGGCAAGTCATAGTTGAGACCGACTGCCTCAATAAGTAAGTGCACAAAGATTAGGGAGTGATTTGTTAGTAATCTTTGTGCATATGTTATATTTAGATTTTACGTGGTCCTACAATATTTATGTAGTATTAATTATGGATATTAGTGTTTGTGTGGTATCCCTTCAGGATACGTAAAATTCTTTCTGAATACGAATAATTGTTTGCTCTCAATAAAATGGCACCCATGTAATTAGATTTTGTGAACAAAAGCAATAGAGAAGAAGAAGAAAATTAAAAAAAACTATTGTTGTTTTGGTGGCACATTTTTTTTTTCGTTCTTATATTCGTGTGTGTTCATTTTCGGTTTGAACCAACAGAAATAAGAGAGTGTGTCTGGGACGGTGATGATAAGCGGATAGAGAAATGATGTATTAACTGAAAGTTGCTAGATAGATCAGACGGTAGTTGTTCCAAATAGGAAGTTGACGAGGATCTAATAATCTTCAATTAATTAAGTTATTTATCTGTAATATTCATTATAGATAATAATATCTTTACACAACCTTCAAAAGTACCCCTCATCGTTAATGACGAGGAATATTATAATTACCTAGTGGTCGTAAGCCATTCTATGACCACTCTATATGGTCGTAAGTCTTTCTACTACCATCATTTGGTCGTAAGATCTGCTACAACTACCTCCTGATTGTAAACCCTACTGCAATCACCTCATGGTCGTATGCTTTACTACGACTAGTCAATCATGATCACCTCCTGGTCGTAAGCTTTACTACGACCAAGTCAATCACAACCACCCTATGGTCAATAAAATCTACAAACATGTGGACCCAATTGACTAGAGACCTTATACACTGTGTTTATTTACACGTAGTAGTTAAATATGTGTTGTTATCCTCTGGTCTAACTGCATGTATTAATCGCTCTCTGGCATAGCTGCAAGGCGAACGTGAGAGGTTATCTCTCTGACAATAACTGCCATCGACGTGCGCAATTCATCAACCATTGAGGCGTCTCCTGGCACGAGACAACTGTCACCTCCTCAGACGCTATATATGGGATAACGCCGGTGGACAGAGGAGAATATTGACGCAAGCAACAGAACAAGACATGAGTCATTAGTTCTAGTCTTCGGTGACTTCTTTCCTGTTGTAAACATGATCAATACAAGAACACAGAAGTAGGGTTATTATTCTCCCAGGAGAAGACCCAGACCTGTCTAAAATCCATGTGTCTCATCTTGTAGTCTCAATCAAGGAGCCCACAACATTCATTTCATAAGTTCGATATTAAAACACTGACAGAACCGATGCATATTAAAACACATTTTGACAAATATCTCGACCAAACACTGTGTTAGTGAAAACTTGTTTTAAGTTTTTCTATCCAAACAAAGTATATAAACTCACTCTAACAGAATAACAACTTAAAACTTGTTTTCCTTAAAATCCTACTAAAATATGTTTTCTGAAAATTCATTTCTAATCCACATGATCCAAACAACCGTGGCTCATCTAATCTTCAATGAAATTGTCCACCAAGTCTCTACCAACCAGCTTGCACTGGTCATATGTCATACGATCCATTTCGAAGGGCATATGTGTATGCCGTACAGTTATGCACTTCCTTAATTTTCGGTTTGACAAAAGGCCCATGCCACTGGCGTTGTTATCTTGAGCTTCTTGCAGCAACGGCGATATATAAGAGAGAGTTCCAAGCAGAATGCATTGGTGTTTGATTATGTGGTGACAGAGAAAAACACCGGCCATATGATCAAACCAAGCTGTGTTAAATTCCAATTCTTAAAGCACAGAGTACATGGGCAAGTACATGCCCACCCACCCAAGCTGAACAAGCTGTTATAGAACCTGACAGTACGCATGAAAAATATACGGAACTAACTCTACTAGTACTCTCGACCCATGAAAAATATACGGAACTAACTCTACTAGTACTCTCGACTCAGCATTTTCGTCATCATCATCGGCACACACACACACACAACTGCTTTATTCTAAACTCACTCCATCGCATCGAGTTCTTTATCTACTACTTGAAATCAGAAGTTGGGCCCAGCAGCGAGAATCTCATCGGTCAGGCTGCCGTCTCCCCCGATCTTGTAGTTGGCAAACACCTCGAAGTTCTTCTTGAACAGGCCAGCCAGCTTCAGGAGCGTCTCCTTGTACGCGGCCTTGTCCGTCCACTGCATGCGCAACATTTCCGATAAACAATTTGATCGGTATCTATTTTCTGAAGAAGAGAAGCTACATAGCAGAAATGACTGACGAATTGATGAATGATATAGAGCTTACGGTGTTGATCGGGTCGAGGATTTCCGATGGCACGCCCTCGATTTCAGTAGGGATCTCCAGGCCAAAGACCTTAGTCTTCTTGTAGTTGGCAGTGAGGAGCTCACCTGAGTGGATGGCGTCGATGATCTTCCTAGTGTATGGCAGCTTAATCCTCTTGCCAACACCGTACCTGAACAAAGACAAATACATCCCCAAATGCAAAGTTAGTTCATATGCATGGTAGTTGGAAAGAACTTATAATGCCACTGCAAGGATATGGATGATACCTTCCACCGGACCAACCGGTGTTAACAAGCCACCCTGTGGCGCCATACTTCTGCATCTTCTCAGCAAGCATGGCAGCGTACTTTGTTGGGTGAAGCATGATGAACGCTGCGCCAAAACAAGCAGAAAATGTAGCCTGTGGCTCCTTGATGCCATCTTCTGTACCGGCAACCTGTTAAAATGACAATATTAGAACCAATTATCAGATCGATATCCCTGAGAAATTAAGGTGGTAATTGGTAAATGCTTTTGCATCCGAAAATCTTACCAAAGCAGTGTAGCCACTGATGAAGTGGTACATGGTCTGTGCAAGGTTCAGTTTGCTAACTGGCGGGAGGACACCAAACGCGTCGCAAGCCAACAGAATGACGTTCTTGGGGTGTGGCCCGACACACGGTATCTTCGCATTAGGAATGTACTCAATAGGGTAAGCAGCGCGAGTGTTCTCTGCAACAAAGTCCACAATTGTGATATTTGCACTTTCGATATAATTTTTGTGACTGAAATAAGATTAGGCTTTGGAGATAATAACCGGTGACAGATTTATCGGTGTAATCAACTTCACGAGTGTGCTCATCAAAGACAACATTCTCCAACACTGCAAGCCAAACATTTCAACCGAAAGTAAGCGAAAGAAATTATGTCTGCAAAGTTATTCAGAAAAGGAACTAAAGGCCCAGGCAACTACCAGCGCCAAACTTGATGGCGTTCCAAATATCAGGTTCTTTCTCCTGTGAGAGGTCTATGCACTTGGCATAGCAACCACCCTCGATGTTGGAGACACCACTGTCGCTCCAGCAGTGCTCATCGTCACCGATAAGGAGCCTATTGTGATCAGTTGACAGCGTTGTCTTTCCAGTACCTGTTGTGTGAAAAAACAAAAAGGCCAAAATCAGCAAACACGGCAAAGGCAGCAAGAACACATATTGGTCAGTGACAGAACTGGCATTTATCGCATATGTAATAGCAAATCTGAGATGTGTGTATGTATGTAAGCATAACATAGATAGGCCGAGCAAGGCGAACGTCAGATGCGATTGGGCAGGTGACGGTACCACAAAATTCTGTGGATCCATCTTACCTGACAGTCCAAAGAACAGGGCGACGTCACCCTCTTTGCCCATATTGCAGCCAGAATGCAAGGAGAGGATATGCCTCTTGGGCATGAGATAGTGCATGACGCCGAACAGCCCCTTCTTCATCTCCCCGGCGTACTGCGTGCCGAGGATGACCATTTCCCTCCTAGCGAGATTAATGTCTACGCTGGTCGACGACGTCATGTAGTGCGTGTAACGGTTACAGGAACTGCCCAGCATTGTATATGGTGAAGTCCGGCGTACCGAAATTCTCCAGTTCCTCAAGCGTGGGCCGTATACACCTGCGACCCCATCCAGTTACTACAGTTCTACTATAGTGAAAGCTTTGATTGATCCCCAATGTCTTGGAAGGCAATAGGATACACACATAATATATAGTCATATATCATAAGGATTCTGTCATGTGCTGTATGTGTGTGTGTGTGTGTGTATGTTCATGAGAGAACAGGCCAACGTCAAGATGAACTTATCTGGGGCGTTGGCGACACGAGCAACCTAAGATACTGCAAAGACAGTATTAACCGCGCCCTAATTGGGAGTGTTAACAAGTTCACTTACATGTTGTGCATGAAGAGCGAGTGGTATGCCCTGGCGGAGATGATACGGACTTTGATCCGGTTCTCCGGGTCCCAGTTCAGGAATTGGTCGTTCACAAACACCTGCAGGATCAGGTCAAACCATGAGTAACAATGCATGTGTAGTGTGTGTGTAACAATAGTAGTTGGATGTAAAATGACTGATACGATCATATCATCAGAGAGTAACTGAGTATGTATGTACCTTGTCCAGGGAGTTGAGGTAGTCGACGGCCCTCTCCTGTTGGTGAGGAAAGTGTGCTCGTCCATCTCGATGTTCGGCGAACCCCTGTAATCAGAAACACCACAACAGCATGTTCAGTCAGCTGAGACACAAGCAGATGCCCAGATTGACAAGTCTCTCTAGTAGGTTGGGTCAGTGGTGGTTTGCTACTCACTTGCCCCACCAGAGCTCCTGCGCTGCGGCCTCGTCCTTGACGACGCGCTTGTCCCTGGGCGACCGGCCGGTCTTGGCGCCGGACAGCGTCGCCAGCGCCCCGCTGGACGTGATGAACGAGCCCTTCTCGTACTTGATCGCCTGCTCGTACAGCTCTGCTCGGCCACAAGAACAGCAAACATTACTCGCACCAGGCTCCTGCGCACTGCACCACATATCTGAAGCTCTGAGCAAGTGTGTTCATCTGTGCATTACGTACCGCCAGGGGAGAGGTTGTAGAGGACATGGGTGAACTTGAGGGAGCTGTCGGTGACGCTGATGGTGGGGGTGGTGTAGTGGTGGTGCTGCTGCTGGTGCGGCGACGGCGCCCCCTTCGCGGCGGGCTCGCCCTTCCTGGCCGGGTCGCCCTTGACGACCTTGGGCCCGGTCTCACGGGTCAGCGACGCCAACGACGCACTGCATCCATCATCGTGCCAAATTAAGATCGTCCCATGCCCATCACGTCAGTTTGCGGGTCAAAAATGAAAAACCATCCAGAATTTTCGATGCTTGCTTGCTGCTAGTCACTTTTAAGTAACACCAACTCAAGGTCAACACGACGAAAGACTGGAGCAGACGTATGCAACCAGCTAGGCCAAAAGGTAGTGTTTTTGAAATGGCAAACGAAGTAGTGCTTGACGAGGCGAAGAGTTGTGAAAAGGATACGAGGTTTCTTGGGAATACAGGAGCAAGTTGTGCGACGGCGACAGCGATGTCGCGTCAAGCTAAGGTTCCTTCTTGTATCCCACGGCGCAAGTTGCCATCCCAAATTTGCTTGCGTGCGTTAGGTGCGAACCACCGCGTCGGCGGCAGGCGCATGCCAATCCTCTCCTCCAACTTTGCTCTCCTTACTATTTTTGTTACAGCCAAATGAGCAGTCGAATTTTGTTACGTTAATTCAACCCCTAAGAAGAATCGAAATCACACAGTAACCCATCTCACCTTCTCTCTTTAAAAAAAAGTTACTTTACGCTGACTACCAGAGTGCTGTGTGCGCTAAGAATCTTACTACTAAGCAGTACCACGAGAGAATCAAGGAACAACAAGCTTTTCTAGTGCCGCAGCTTAGGGATTTGGTGTGCTAAAGCCTACTGGGAATGAATGGAATGGAACTTATGCGATGCGATAAGAACAAAACCGGCGCGAACAAGTGATGTTTCGGCAACTTTGATGCGATGCACGGGAGCTCACGTGAATTCGCATCGAAAAGAAGTGTGCATTTGGGTGGGGGGTGGCCTTCTTGTGATGGTCCTTTTCGTTGGAAAACGACCTGAAATGGTAAATCCGGCACTACTTTTTGTGCAGAGTAGCAGACGGTAAGCGTCAGCAGCCACAACCGCACTGTTTTTTTACTTGCCCCGTGATTTCCTTCTCTGTTTCTTCAATTTATTTACCCCTTATCTAAAAAAAATCAGATGCTATTTCTCTTTTTTTCTTCAGAAAACATTATGGCCCACCCACCAATGTCTACGACTCTATGGGCGAGATGTATAGGTGGGGATGAGCAGTGAGACACCCGTCGAGTACTCCAATGTCCACGTGGCCGTCGAGAGCAGAACCAGTATCATGTTCCGTCCTTTGTTCTTTCTTCCAAAATCCAGCAAAACGTCAAATTATTTTTTATTTTTATCTTTATTTTCTTCCTGAAAGGAAAATTTCATCTTTGCCGTTCTCTTCTCCCATGTTCATGGGACATTGTTAATCCATTGATTAATTCAGAAGCAAAAGGCGGTGAGAGTTGGTCAGTTGGAGGAGGAAATTGGTAAGGAGCGCTGCTGTATATAGAGCCAGAGCTGAATGAAGGAGGTGAGGTCACCGTACCTGATGGACTGGAGCTGCTGCCTGTGGCGCTCCTCCTCGGAGAGCGCGGCGGCGAAGGGGGAGGCGGCGCCGTCCTTGATGGGCGTGGTGGGCGCCGAGCGCTTCCGCTGCAGCGAGTGCAGCTCGTCGATGGTCTGCGCCCGCACCGGCGCCGAGCTGTCGTCGTGGCAGATCCCGTTCTCGTGCTTCTTCTTCCCGTGCGTCTCGATCCGCGCCAACCCGTTCGGCGTCGCCATGCCTGTCTCGCGCGATCTTTTCTGTTTCCCCCACAAAAAACAGCAACAGCGTCGTCACATACTTACATTAGCATGCTAGCAATTCTACCATTGGAGCTTAATTCGAGCACCCCAAATGTTGCTCCAAATTACTTGCGAATCAGGAATCAGGGAGAGAGAGAGAGAGAGATGGCACGTACGAGAAGAGAACAACGTAGTGTATTCTCAGTAGGGGTGGCGGTGTACACGACGATACGAAGGAAACGAGTGGAGAGGTGTGGGGTGGATGGGTAGAGCCCGGGCGCGCTTTTAAAGGGCCCGGAGTTAACCGTGGTTAGGTTCTGACCCGACCTTTAGTTCGGGCTGGGGTCAGGGTTAGTTGGGTTGAGAGTTGGGACTCGGACCTGAGGGGAGCTTGTGGTTAGGGCATGTACAATAGTATAGATAGCTGCTGTCTATAGCAACTATCCATGTCACCTATAGACAACACTAAAGACAGCTCATACAATGGGTTGTGATAATACAGTCGGCTATAGGATTACAGACAACACACAATCTTTATTGCTTTTCTTGGTTTTGGTGCTACAGTCGGCTGCAGGATTATAGACAGCAATATTCTCTCTCTTCGTTCTCTTTCATCCACGTCAGCAAAAATCCTATGTAGCAAATGCTATAGACGGCTGACATAAGCCCATTGTACATGCTCTTAAGGTGAGAGCGGGGAAATCACCACCAAAGTTCATTGCACGTACTAAATGAGTTCAGACGGGTAGCGCGGGAGCCAGTGTTTATCCAGAGCTATACCATGACAATTAAATATCGAGAGATACTTAAGTATAACTATTTTATATAAAAAAATTAAAAGTTATATAAAAGACTTTATCAGCTATGAGGATCAGAACTTCCACTAGTCCTTTATCTCCATCTATGCAAACGAGGTCAATTGAAATACTGAATAACTTGCAGGATTAATAGCCACGAGATGGGTTGTAATTTGTGAAGAGGGAATAAAAGGATTGGACGACAATTTCCATTTCCATTTGTAACATACTTATCCAACTATCTAGATTAATTATCATACTGAAATAAAACTTGCAAAAATTAAGGAGTTATCAGGAGTTAATCCACATAAATGTCACCCACCAAAACAACCATCGTAAAAAGTAAGAAAATGTAAAGATGTAGTATTGAGTGTTGCAAAGTTGGCTCTTAG
Organism: Ampelocalamus luodianensis; assembly: GCA_036346255.1. Classification (NCBI taxonomy): domain Eukaryota; kingdom Viridiplantae; phylum Streptophyta; class Magnoliopsida; order Poales; family Poaceae; genus Ampelocalamus; species Ampelocalamus luodianensis. The sequence continues at coordinate 88,077 of JAYEVH010000076.1, read as the reverse complement.
TTGTTGTACGGTACAACTCCTCGATCGATGCTACACACATCTCACGACATAAAAGCCTAGAGGTTCACGGTTAAGGATGTGGAATCGTCTTAGAAATAGGAACACAATATCATATTGGTAAGATAAGCTGTCGTGTTTATGCAAAATCATTGACTTTCCGTGATGACTCAGTCTAAAATAAGTTGAATTTAGTCTACGTGATGTGGTCCATGAGTATGATGTTTAGTACTAGCGAGGCTAGTTTAGGGTGGATGAGACCAACATGTAAACCCTTATGGTACAATGGTAACAACACTTGGTAAACCATTTTGTATGAGTTGAGAGTAAAATGCAAATGTGTTATTGCTTGTGCGTGGTCTATTTCGGTGGGAGTGGGCGGGCTGATTTGGACCCTAGAGCGCTATAAATGGTATCAGAGCCGACCCTCGCGGTTACATGTGTATACGGATCAGGGGCGTAGGCATATAGCCTGTGGCGCGTGTGGCCCCAGATGAGTGGTCATACGACATGGTATATGTGCCGGACTAGACACACAGATGTGTGCTAAGAGGGAAGGTCCTGGTCATTTGCCCCATTTTGGGTATGTTGGACCAACAAGGACATCGGGTCTTCGAAGGTGGTGGGTGTGATATCCAAGCCTAAGATGATTAGAGCCTATGCATATGTGTGCATGAGTGTTGAGTTTAGTAGTATCTTACTAGTTTAGGGTAAAGGAGACCAACATATAAACTCTTAGGCCTTGTTTGGGAGGCCCATCTCCGGTTGGGATCCACGTGGGCGGGCGAGAAATTTGAACTAAATTCCGGATTGTGGCCCAACCAAACAAGGGCTTACGGTGCAATGGTAACAACACTTGGTTAGCCATTTTGCATGAGTTGAGATTAAAATGCAAATGTATTGTTGCGTGTGCATGGTGTATTCCGACTAGGAGTGGGCCAGGGTCGATTTGGACCCTACGGCGTTACACTTTCTTCAACAAAAAAAGTTGATCTCTATTACGGTTGTTCGCTACATAAGGATTATGCTTTCTACAAAACTTCGTGTAATGAACTAATGATATACAAATATGCATGCAAAACAAAGGTTCATTCTTAGTAACAAACTAGGTAGAGTTGCGCGCTACGCTACGTCGGTCGATTTTAAAAGAGTGCTCAGAAGGCAATATATATTTAACAATGTGTAAACACTTTGACAAATTTGGAGATTTAGATATGACCATCTAGATTATTTTAAATGGGAGTAAGTTAAAAGGAGAGATGTATACCTCTTACAACGACTTCTCTATGGTCAGATACATTTACTGTCAACTTTATTATGCTTTGGACACCTTTGTATGCGCTAAGAACACCAATCTAAATTATCAATGTAATATATTTCTTAGTACTAACATTTTGCTAATTATAGTTCCTTATAAAGGCATGAATGACACAAATCAAGCAAATCAGAATTAAAACATAGAAGTAAACTTACCTCGACATCTACTTCAGAATTAAGGTCATTTCCTTTGTCAAAATGGCCCTCGCATATGCGCAGCAACAAGTTCTCCAGCTGATAGTAGCAACAAGAAACTACAGAAGTCAAGAGAATAAAGTAACAAAATATCATGTAAACATGATTTCTTTTCGTTTTATTTATCGAAAACGTGATAGATCTATAACACATCTACCTCAACTATAGCAGGAATCCATTCTCCATTGAAACATTCGATAATATCACCGACTCTAACTCCAAATTTCTCAACTACAGATCCTTCTGATATGTATGTTTCAATTGACAATAATTACTCCATAATATGCATGACTAGAAAAGATTCTAGCAAACATAAGTCTACAAAGACATCTACAAATAAGCAACAACAAATGATCTATACCTCTTTAACAATGAGACCCTCATCAATGTTACAGCTGGGTGATATCTTCTCAACATGTGCAGGGTCTAGAAACCTGATTGCCCCAAAGCTTCAATCCAAGGTGGGGGGTGGAGGGATGCACTTATACAAAAAAAAATGATCTATTACATTTAGAAAAAGCTATACAGGAGCATGTGACCCTTTTAAATAAGCCACCATGGATAAAATTCAACTTCAGCGTAAAATGTAGAAAATTTGCCAAAACTTGACCGAATCATTTGATCTGAATGAAGCTGAAAAAAAAGTTAAGGATTTGCAGTGATCTTATGTTAAAAAAACCATATCTCAATTGTGAGTGGCCATTGTGTTTACAGAATCAATTGTTTCTTTTATCCATCTTTGTTGGACATTCAAATCGACAGTAGTAGTATGAGTCCTAATGAAATGCAGGCATGCCATCACAAGCATAGCACTTCTGAAATCTAGGAAGAGTATTTCATTCTCCCTCCGCCAATGGTAACTATCACCATTCTTTCAACTAATCAAATGGATGGTTTTGCTTACTTTCTGAATCCAGCTGATCAATTATTTTGTTTAGGGTAAAGTTTGGTGGAGTCTTAGCATAGCAACCCAAGGAAATCGATGACTTGCAGTGGTTTGCTTTCGTCCTTGGTTTTATCTACTCTATGCTAAATCCGGTGATGTATTATCTTATTAAAGTAGAGTCAAAAGAAGCCACCATGTTCACTCTCAAATGGTAGAAATTACCACGTTAATTGGAGTAAAAAGAAAAGGATATACACCGTTGATTGATGGTAGGTCTAGATTATAACGGTGTAGATTTATTAGACATATTATAATCTGCAACAATCATAGAAAGCCGGATGAGTCCATATAATCTGCAACAATCATAGAAAGCCGGATGAGTCCATATAAATTCAGTTATGGACATATCATGAGGAGTTTGATTCGTACTGTATCAAGCCATCAACAAAATGTTTTTGGCATCAATAAGAAAAGAAGTATTCTATCATTAGGGTGAAGCAATAATATGTGAATGTCTCTGTCTCTACATGTACGATCAAATAACATACCGATGTGAAAAGAAAAGAAGGTCTCTGTCATCGTTATTGGAGGAAGTTAAGAGGTCAATAGTGTTAGTTTCAATTAGATGTTATGCAAAAAACGCATGGTGCAGTCGGCATGGTGTGTTGTCATGAGATAAGATACCCATGTGAAAAGAAAAGAAGATCAAGACTCGCATGGTGTAGGATTAAGGATAACCGACTAGAGGGGGGTGAATAGGAGGTTTTTAAAGTTTTTAGCAAATTAACTAGTTAAGCCAATTAACAACTTAGTCTAAACAAGTTATACTTCTAGCTAAGCAATATAAGCATAAAGATCAAACTAAAATATAAATACGGAAGAGTAAAGACTAGAAATAACTACAATGAGACAATGATGTTTTCCCGTGGTATCGAAGACTTGCCGGTCTTCACTAGTCCACGTTGAGGAAGCTTGACCACTCAAGCCGGCTCCACGAATTAAGCCTTCCCTCGATCACTATGGTTGTTCTTCCTCCGCTCCGGAGATGGTGAACACCAAACCACTCACAATCTCGGCACCGAGCCTCTTCACACTCTTCTTGAAGAGATCACCGTGCAAGCGCCTCCAAACCGTCTAGGAGTTCGGCAAAAACTCCAAGAGTAACAAATCGATGACCTTCGCTTGACAACTCACAAGTGCAATGGGATCAATCTAGAATGAATGAATGCACTTGAAAGAACTCAACCACTTCACAATGAATGCACAAGGGAATTTTGGTGTTGAGTGAATGCTCAAGCCACTATTGATGTTAAATGAACTCTAGCACTTTGCTCTTAGCGGTTGGGGGTATAAATACCACCTGCCAACAAATATAACCGTTGGGGAGAAAATCCTCAGAAAACAGCGATTTGCGGTACTACCGCCAAGTAAATACGGTACTACCGCACTTTACCTCCAAACAAGATATTCGCTAGAAGGAAGACAATAAATGAACCGATATAGCCGTTAGAATTGCGAGCGGTACTACGCCACGAACATGCGGTACTACCGCTTTCCGATCATACGCGAAAGGCGTGGTACTACCGTTCCACGAAATCCCAAACCGCATTGCTCTTTGGAAAAACGCGTCGTCGCATAATCGGTACTACAGGGGTGTGCGGTAGTTCCGCACTTGAACAATGGTACTACCATTATGAGGGTTTACGAAACACCCAAAACATATTCTCGGAAAAAACATACCGCTTTTTATACGGACGGCCAGGGTGCGGTAGTACCGCTTTACTAAGCCCGGTTGTACCGTTTGCGATACTACACGCGTGAACACGCCGGTACTACCGATTATCTAGACGATTACAGCGGATGCTTTTCAAAGGAAAATCAATTTCATGCATGATCCTAAATTGATCCTCAAAGCACAAGAATATGCTATCAAGTTACTTGGACATGATCCTCTTAATAGTATGACATTTATCCTATAATCCGGTCTTCCAACTATTTCTTCTAAGACCGGTAAAAGGTAAGAAAGATCCTAAGCTACTTGTACCTTAACTTTGATCCAAATTTGATCTTCACGATATCTTTTAGTATGCATCTTCAAGATCATACTCACCATTTTGAACTTAACCTAGTAAATACTCAACAAACACATAAGTCCCATATTCACATTTTATCATTAATTACCAAAACCAATTTTTAGGGGCCTAGATGCTTTCACATGGTGAGGACGAGGGTGACCAGCGAGCATCCCTGCTGATAGAATACTTCTCGAAACAAACATAGAGACGAAGGTGCAGTCGAGATCAAGTTGTAAGTACTAGCTGAAAATCCTCGAAACAAACATAGCAAACAATATCCTGTTGTGTTTCAAAAATGAATTTAGTATCTAGGATTTTAACACCTAATGCATTATTATGGCTTTAACATAAATGTATTTTTAAAGAAGCATCAAATTGCTTTAACATGGCTTTATTCATACTTTTTTATGTGTGTGAGAGCATGAAAGTCCTTTTTCCAAAACCTCTTTTGTCTGGAACTCAGGACATTTTCTTGTGCAGTTGTACTATTGTGATTTATGTTGTCATTGGATATCCGGATTATGGTTTCAACTGTTAACTGAAAGCACAATTTTGCTTGCACTTCAGGATGGCCTTAATTTTAAAGTTTCATTGATTTGATATGTGGATGATCTTGCTGCTGCTTTTGGGAAGCATGGAGACACATATGGTGGATTGGATCTCTATGTCAATTGTGCTGGAATTGCCAACAATACATTAGTTTATGATGATAGATCTTATGGAACTAGAACATGGAGGCATGCTGTAAATGTGAACCTTGTTGTTGTTATTGATGTTACTTGCAGTGCAGTAAGTCTATCGTTAACTGTTGAAATATAATTACCAAGTTGTTTTGTTCAGTAAGTCAACTGTTGATTTGTGGTAATTCACCGAGTCTTTGCGATGCATGTCGTTTATTATTTTTAGACATATTAAAATATGTTTAGGAAATTCACATACGCTTTCATTGTCTGTTGACCAAGTTGTTTAACAAGGAAAAGGCATTGGATTTCCCTTTCTTTGTTTTTATTAATCATTATTGGAGGAAGTTAAGATGTGATAGTTTTGTCATAAGATAACTTGTCCTTATGGTTTGATTTAGTGCAAGAAGTATGATAGCATTTTGGATCAATGCCAATTGACGAATTGTAATTGCATTATTGGAGTTTGAATTCTTTATTTATGCACTAATTCAATAGATAATATCGATTGTCAAACAGGTTATTTCGATCTACTTCATGTAAATACCATATGATGCCGCTTACGATTGGATTTATTCACCAGAGTCAAATAATGCGATCTCGGAAGAAGCCTGGTGTCATAATAAATAGTGGTTGAGCTGGGGACCTTTATCCTATGAACTTGGATCCCATATAGTGGGGCAAAAGGTGCATATACTAATTCCATATACTGTTCAATTGTTGTTCTTTTTCTTCTTTTTTGGCATCAGATTGCAGTTGCAATATAAGGCTAATACTGATTTAACGAATGTAATATTCACTCTAATTATTTGTCTACATGGTTTAAGATCTGTTCAATCATAGCTTGTACATGAGTGTACATTTCGGTCATGTAAAATGCCAAATGCTATAGTTAGCTATTTTTCCAATATCAGCTATATATTCCTTCTATGTGTTGTATGATATGTTTGAAGCATGTGCAAACTATGTGATCTCAAACTTAATTTTTGGCAGCTAATGTGATTATGTTTACAAGATCACTTGCTCCATGGAAATGCCATGGTGTTGGTGTCAATGTGCTCAGCTACGAGGTATTAAGAAATTTCATGACTGGAGGCAACTATTTATTATTTTTATATAATATGTTGCCTTGCATTTGTTGTAGTAGTTAAGATTGTGCGAAACTGTGCATATATCGTGTTTTTCCTTGTGGGCAGGGGGACCTCTCTATGGATCTGACTGTGTTTGTTTTTTCCCGAGGCCTTTGTCCTCACGTGTTGCTATTTTTTTATCGTAGTGATGTGCGTGTCTTGTTTGGTCACGTTCGTGTTTCTCTTATTGTTTCTTCCTTTTGTTCCTTATCGTCCTTCGTTCTTCTCTGTTGCTATTTGTTTTTCCTTTTCATTTGCTCACTGTTTTTCGCCGCTCACTTATTTCTTCTATCTGCCAAATTTCCGCGCTCACGCTCTCTGTTTCTATGTGCCTCATTCCGTTTGATTGCTCTTTGTTTTGATGATTCTTCGGCCTCTGATGGATAGTGTAGATTGAGGTTCAACTACTTTAATAGGAACTTATTGTGTTCCTTCTTTGTTCTGTCTTCTTCGCTCTATTGTATGTCTTATGTTATGTTTTTTTTTTTTGTCCAGGTATCTCCTGCGCTTTGGTGTGTGGGATTCTTTTTTTGTTTCTCCTCCAGCTGCTTAGTTTGTACATCTGCTTGTTCTTATCTATATTATTTTTCCATGCGTCCCTGTTCACTCTGCTTCACTTGCTTCTTCGTTCTTGCTGCTGCAGATTTTACTGTCGCCTTGGCGCATTCTTCGAACACTGCTGTCTCTTCAGTGTTGTTGGCTGCACGACTATCAATGTAAGATTCCTTTTGCTCCGCCCTTTCCTCTCCTCGCTTTATATGTGCTTTATTTGTCATAGAGCGTATCCGTTTATTTATGTTGTATTTTTCGTTCGTCCAAAGAAGATAACAACTAATTTAAGGTATATTTATGTTCTGACATCTTTGGTCATTCTTTTTTGTTTTCCATTGAACACAAACTTACTAGCCCCTTCCCTATTCCCTAATATAGCCCAACTGCTAATTCATTTATATTCTGCTATTTTTGTAGTTGCCCATACGAAACATCTGCTATCGCATAGCTTCTATTTTGCTCCTGTTCAAGACAGCTATGTCGTACTCTTCCTATCAACGGCATTACTAATGTTTTCTTTATCTACCATGCTCATAGGAACATGTGGTTTGGTTTGTTTTAATGTTGTACTGTTATGTAGCTTATGTGTCTGTATGGTTCTATCGACTCTAAAACAATATGTCTTGTGTAGTTTAGTTGACACTAGTCTCGCACGCTATGACGTTGTCTCTTTTGCCACTCTCGGACAATAAAACCTCTAGTCAACTCAGCATCAAGCTGTATTTTGTGTTACTTCTTTATAGTGTATTTGCTAACGTCGATACTTACCGTTTTCTAACTTACATAACTCATATACAAGTCAAGGCTCTCATCGTAGCCAGGCTAATATTACATCTCATTGTTTCCTGTTATATGTTCCATCATATGTATTGCCATGTTCAGATAGATGTGTCCAGATTTACCACTTTACTGTTATACAATTAAATAAACAAATCTTGCTGATCAAGTCCATCATATATATATATATATATATATATATATATATATATATATATATATATATATATATATATATATATATATATATATATATTCAGGAGTATGTACTCCCACTTCGAATATACCACTTAAACGAATATATTATATTTCTTTATCATTCTCAGTATACTTAAATACCAATTATAATATACTCCATCGTGACTTGATTGAAATTTTTTCATTGGAGCTCTGTATTTTTGCTATATACCCTTTTTCACATATAAAAAGAAGTATGTACACAAATATTGCAATAAAAAGTGGACTTTCATGAATTTTTTCATGGAACTCACTTTAGTGTATCTTATAATCATTATTGGAGTATACTCAAATATATAGAGGTATCACCATACAATTCAAGTGGTATATGAGAAGTATGAGTGCGTACTCCCAGGAGTACAATACTATTATATATATATATATATATATATATATATATAGAAAAATGATATGTTCATATATATTCGGCTTTCGCATGTCTTCCTTCTACAGCCTGATATTTATGTAACGCATTCGCTCCCACATACTTACATATACTATATATATATATAGAGAGAGAGAGAGAAATGGTATGTTCATATATATTTGGCTTTCACATGTCTTCCTTCTACAGCCTGATATTTATGTAACGCATTCGCTCCCACATACTTACATATACTAACACCTGCCTGATTAAGATGACGATCTATACACATCACACTCGAATACACTTGCGCTACGCGCCAAGGCGCGCAGGCCTATAGTGTCATGTAAAAATAAGACCATATATAGTGTGTGAACGTTTGATCGAGTCCTAGCTAGCTAGCGTCCGAGTGTTGCAATTGCAGATGTGTGCGTGAGATGGATGGATAGGGACGACAACCTATTATCCCTTCTCGAATTAAAGCATCATTTCGCCATTTATTTTCTGATTAATCAGTACTACTAGTAAATTAGTACTCCTACTGCTGCCCCGTGGTTAGTCTAAAAGCAAGGAACTTGCTATGCATATTCAAGTCAACTAACTCAAGTTCATTAATTAATTTGACAGGTGTTCATCGATTAGTCTACTCTTGTTTTTCTTTTCTTTATGTGCCTATCCTTGTCATTGATCTCACGCCCAATTACTGGCCGCTTACTTTTCAGATAAGAATTCTCTCAAGATTTTTATGAGTGAGATGAGGATACTGCCGGGAAGAAAGTGTAGAGTACTTGAGCCATTCGCCCGAGGAGGTAACAAAGTTGGTTCCGTGAATTCAATTTAATACAGTGAATCAAATGCAATGTGAGATTACGCTCCATTTGGGGTATGGTATTTCTCATCTCCGTTAGTGAATTTTACATGTGCGCAGAAGCGAAATGGAAGTATGAAAGCTCATATGACTTTTCAGATAAGCTTATTCTCCATTAGTGACTCTTCGCAAAGCTAGAAAGATGATTTCTCGTGTTTAAATATGCATCCCCTGTTATAGGAGGTGACATAAGGAGCAAAGGAGATGGATGCGTGCACTGCATCTCTCCGTAATACTAGTATTCTAACCTGGACCCCTCTTATGTTAAGGAGGAAAGTCACAGGATGCACATTTGACTTTGGGTAATCCACAGCCGTCCAATCAGGAAACAACGGGCCAGATCTGATGCTACAGCTCAAAATATATTCGCTAGTGTATTCCCCTGCGACGGCGCGGAACAGTGAATTGCTACACTAGCGCTCCAATACTCCGCGGTACTATCGCTGTACGGCACTATCCGCCGTTGCTCCTCAACGTCCAAATCCATGAGCTTGGCCATGTGCAGATCTCTTTCTTTTATCAATTCATGTTTTTAGATCGTATCCGACGCTAATCCTGGTCATACTCCGCATCGGTATGGCACTGGACCGGGCCATGTCTTAGTCCAACACACTACCCTCAACAACCGGATGCTCTCGATGAGGCGGCTTCTCACGAGCCCCAGCTCCAGGAGCATCCGGATTCTCTGCAGGTTCATTGTGTGAAGAATATTCTGTGAATGTGTAAACAGTACTCTACAGTAGTGGTGTTGTAAAAAACACCGTAGCAATAACGAAATATTTATTGTAGCAATTTTACTGTATTAAAAAATATATTATAGCTATTGATCTCAACTTTTATTTTTTTTTGATCGGACGATAGAGATTGCTTCCTAATATTATGCACTGTAGATCATTGGCATTAAATTCTTAATGTAGAGGATCCATTTCCGCTCCAAGTAGCTAGCACGAGCATGCATGCCAAATTGCCAAGTAGCACAACGTGCCCTTGCCCCTTGGTATCATGGCAGTAACGGTAGGAGAATGATTCGCCGAAGTTATTGAATTGAACCAGCTAGCGACTGGACATGTTTTTAGATCATCCATTCGTTTGGTCGAAACAATCCACGGTTAAAATTAAGTGCTAAATCAGTTAAAAGAGTAAAAACTGTCTCAACTATCTATCTATTATATTATTAAAACGATAGAAAAAGAAGCCACAATGTTCGTTATCAAAAGCTATAAATTCTCACATTAATCAGTGAAAAAGAGAAATATCTACATCGTTTATTATGATAAGTCCAGATTATAACGATCTAGATTAAACGAAAGAGTCAATATCAAGTACAATATAGAAATAAGAGTCTATCTCAAATACAATACAAAAATAATTGAAATTCAGAATAAAAAATAAAATAAAATAAAAAACTTAATTTTGATACGAATTCCTAAGTAAAATCACTAGATAAAAATAATTCAAAATAAAATTTTAAAAAATAGTAATTGGATTAGTATACGAATTCCAACAAAAAAATAACTGAAATTCAGGATAAACATTAAAATAATATTAGCAAATTGATTTCGATGCGAATTCCAAAGTAAAATCAAATTGATTTTTTTTGTTCTGAATTTTATTTATTTAATTATTTTTACTTTATAATTCATATGGAAATAAAAAAATAGCAATTTGGATCAGTATACGAATTCCAAAAAATAATAATTAAAAGTAAGGATAAAAATAAAATTTACGATTTGATTTCCATATGAATTACAAAGTAAAATAATAAAATTCGAAACAAAAAAACATCATTAATTTGATTTCCATACGAATTCCTAAGTAAAATGCTAAATAAATATAACTCGAAATAAAAATTAAACAAAAAATAGCAATGGGATTAGTATACAAATTTCAACAAAAAAATTGATTTTGAAATAAAAATAAAATAAAATAAAATAAAATTAGTATTTTGATTTCAATACAAATTTCAAAGCAAAATCTATAAATGACTGTAATTCGGCATAAAAATTAACAATTGGATTAGTTTACGAATTTCAACAAAAAATAATTAAAATTAGGGATAACAAATAAAAGAAAATTACGATTTGATTTCCATACGAATTCCAAAGTAAAATATCTTAATAACTAAAATTTTGAATAAATTAAATATAAGTTATAATGAGGATATCGTGAATGGTGTCGAGGGAGACCACGAAAGAGTGTAATGACATCGATTTGTCTTACAATAAGACATTGATTCATAAGAAAACGAATAGTCAAGGCAGCGGCGTCGAAGATGAGAACAATTCTATGTTGTTCACCTTAGTTGTTCGACAAGAACAATGTTGTTCTGTTCGCTGGAACCGTTGAAGAGAAAGAACGAAGTCAAAGGACCCAAGTGCTATGACGACGAATGGTGAGTATCAGCGTTATTGAAGAAGTCAATGGTCAAAGAAACTTAATAATGGGGAAGGCATAGCAGAGAGGAGATGAAGCTTTAGATTAAAGACAAGCTATCGACGATATGTGATCATCGGGTAGCTAGGAGCATGCCATCGTTGGTGAGTGACATGGCGTCATCGGCGATGGCGAGAAAATTCTCCCTATCGTTAGACAACGACTAAGGTGGACATACCGACATCAGTGAAGATGGGAGGTTCGCAGTTAGTGAGAAAACAACATCGTTGAGTTGGACAACGTCGAAGAAGAGAAGCAACCGACATAGGAGAAGAAGACATCAAGCATGTATAACGTCGTGCATGTGTATATACATGCAAGCATCCTACGAATAGAAGCATTGACGTACAGAAACAAAGGAGCAAAGAGCTCGGAGTATATAGCACAACGGTAAGGAATAGGCTTAGGACCACTGGAGAGAGCGCAACGGATGACCCGACAGGGATCCACGATATTTACACGTATATACATGTAGATGTTATAATAGTCATCATTAAGCGATAATTGGAGAGAAGTAGAAGATAACTATGTGGTAGAGTATTGCATTGGAAGGGGTAGCAGCTGAGAGATATCGATAAAGAATTAAGCTTGCTCTTGAAGGTTGAAGCAGAAAAATTGTGGTGAGGAGAAGAAATAGAAGACACACGGTTCGGTGGGGCAACCGACGTAAGGGAAGATAAGTTGAAGGTAGGTCGCACATGGTGCATCGGTATATACGTGTGCAAGATACTTTAATACTATGTAAACAAATAAGATAATTTTGTTGCACATATAATCAATGTATCGCTTAAGATTAACAGAGATACATGTGCACACACATAATCAATGTATAACTTAAGATTAACAGAGGTACATGTGCACACACATAATCAATGTATCACTTAAGATTAACAGAGGTACATGTGCATGCAAATATTTTGAAAAAGAGTTAAGAGCATGCAGCTACATAATACGTACATAATGGAGAGTGGTTAACTTATTATACTTCCATTAATGCTCATACTTCAATTACGTTACTCAAGTTGTATTTTCTTTCGAGTTTCTATTGTCATTTTCTAATATTTATGATATCTTAAAAATCTAAATAGCTACAAGATACGTAAATATATTCTGAAGCATTTAAGTTATATCATTTGTCACTACAAACTTTAAAATAAATTTAGCCGTGTAAATACGCAGATCACCCTGTTAGTTAACTGTACAGGAGCTTGCACTCTTACAGACAAATTACCGTTCTCGGTGAGCGGGTTGATTCTAGAGCTTGAGCCAGGAACTCAGACGACCTGAGCTGCTAAAGTCTGGACCGACCCGGGGTCCAGGCTTGGGTCATGCTGGCAAAACTAAAAATAAAAACAAAGGAACATCCGATCTGGCTATGAGATGCATGCGTCGGTGACCTAGGGGCGCAAGCCAGGAGCCAGAAACCGCGCGCGGTCGCTTTCCCGCGCCACACGCCCGGCGGAAGGCCACCCACGATGCCAAGCCACGGGAGAGCCGTCCCGCCACGCCATGGACGAACCCTTTATACGGTCCCATACCGATATGTTATGGCCGCCCCAACCGTCCGCCCGATCGGGCAATCTCGAGGCTGGCTCCTAGCGAGTGGTTTTCTGCTCGACGCCTCGTACGTGACTGGATTCACTTAATTACTGTGCAGTAGTAGTAGTAGTACTACCCTTTCTTCGTCATGTGTACGCGTCGCTCCGAGTTTATGGCCCTTTTTTGAATGCATGAATTGAAAAAACACAAGAATAGGAAATCATATTAACTGGGTTTCATGTACACTGGATTTATATAGAAATTAAAAATGCTGGAGTTGTACAAGAGAGATGTTTGGATGCACTATATGAAATTTCGAGGAAAATGTTTCTTGAATAGAGAGGGAGAGTGAGGGAAAGTGGAGTACTGAAGTTGCATAGGAGTTTCCAAAGGAATTTGAACATGAAGTTTGAGCTCATGTTTGGAATCCTCCAAAAAGTGGAGGAAAGGGAAGGATTCCATAAGAATTGTAGGGTCATTCATACAATGCGGGTCTGTTTGGAATACATGAATTTTTTTAAAAAATTTAATAGAAATTAGTCATTTTTCGCAGGAACAGAAACATAAAAAAATTTCTTCGGACCTACATAAGGGCGCTATGATAGATGTTTAAGTCATACATCACCATTTCCGTGTACGTGCGTGTGCCTTGCAAATATCCTCCGAGTTTCTTCGGCAGAATTGGCACTTTTTTTACTTGCAATAGCAAAAGTAGCCTCGCTTGCATGAAATTGCAAAAATAGAATCTCCATCAGGCTCCCAGTCCGTAGAAACCACATGCCAGCTCCCAAACCGTGGCAGCTCACCTGGCACACTCCTAATCCGCGACAGGTGCCTGTGCACGTTCCCACCACGGGCAGGCGTGTTCCTACCGCGGCCTGAAAGTGGGACAGGTGATTTCTGCATACTAGAACATGGTAGGGATACCGATTTTGACACTTCGGACGCGGAAGCTACGTTTGCTATTTTATTTCCAAAAAAATTTATTTCCAAAAAAAGATGCTACGTAAGCCAAAAACTCTTTCTGACGGCTGTGCGTTGTGGACTTTTTTTTACAGGCGTTTGCGGGTAGAGAGGGTGCACGGGCGTCAGCTCGCCGTGCGCTTCCCGTTTTCCTGCAGGTTTACTAGTACTCCTGGCTTTCGAAGGCGCGCGGCGCGGGGGCACCTGGGGCAGGGTTCTACTGCGGACAGCCGCGGCTTGTGTTACATGTTTCAACACAAAACAACAGACACTAGCCGGTGCGTGCTGCTCGATTGCTTTGCAGGTACGTTTCGCGGGCCATGAAAGGGGCAGCCTTCTGGGCGAATGCGTTCTTGTGGACTCGCCATTTTCGTTGCCAAATGGGCGATTTTACCAACATTTATCCACAAAAAAGAAGAAGAAGTAGTGCTACGTAGGCTTGTCTCTTTTCCTCCACAAGGCTCACTATCTTCAGATCCTGGCCTCCTGGGTGCGGTGGCTTTGGAACGTACTGTTCACGGCTGTTTCGTGGTTTGCGTGCTTCGCGCTGTTGTCGTCGAGTGCGAGTGGAGCATCGAGTGATTGGTTGCCCATCGAGGCATCGTCTCCGGAACCGGTGCCCCTGCCACCAAACGAGCCCTCTGATAGCCAGATTAATTCTGCACCTAGAGAAAAGTAAAGTAGTGGAGTATAGAAGAAAAATCAGCCACTTAATTAAAGTGCAAAAGGAGGCAACATATTTCCCTGCGTGTGTGTGTTAGCTCGACTTTTGCAGGGGCATGTCAAGTGATCACGCAGTAGTACTAAAATTGCAGACGCCACAACAGGGCAGGGTAGCTTTTTTTCCCTAGCTGGTCTGGCGCGGTGGTGCCTCCCCCGGACATTACCTTGGAGTGAGTTTTCACAACGCATCAATTCGTTCACATTGATAGAATTCAGTGGACGCAACGTATACTGCATACCTACCAGGAGTCACCGAGTCAGTGATCTCGATGAAAGCTACATTTGCATGCAGACGCAGGAGGGCGTATCCAAGGGAGGAGGAATAGCCGAATAGCCAAGACAAGGCTTCTGCGGCCTGTCCTCGCTGATTCGCTGGTGGCCTCGTGGAAAAGGTAGGAATAGCCGAATAGCCAAGACGACGGCTTCTGCGGTTTGTCCTCGCTGAGTCGCTGGTGGCCTCGTGGAAAGGTACGCCGGAAGCAGTGTGCGCGACCTGACCATGTAAAAGTAAAGCAGACGTACGCGCGTGCTAGAGATTAGTCACGGATTTACCAAACCATGGCACCTCTACCTGCTGTTTCTCCGGATCCGATCTTGCATGCTTTGCACGGTATGGTTCTCCGTAGAAATGTCAGCTTAATTTGGGTGTGCAAACTGTTATGAGGTTGTTGCATGGATCGCGTACTCACGAATATAGTTAACAGTAACCTAAACACACATGTCGTTAGTAGGATTTGAACCCGTACCTGAAGATAAACATAGTGGTAGTACCATATTGGCATACTGCACTCTGCACTGGTTAGAAACCTAAAGCCAGAAAGCTCACTTGCGCTATGCTAGGGCTAATTAAGCAGAGGCGTACCGGGGGAGGTGAAATGCGTTAATTTGCTCGCTGTCCGCGTCGAGTCCAGCGGAAATGAATATTTCTGGTTGCATCAAATCCAAATGATGCCGCCAAATTGCCAAACGCCGAGATACTAAAGCAAGGCTTGTTCTATAATGTATCATCATATAGGACAGAGTGTGTTGTATTATAGGGCCAGGTGTTTTTTTTTTTTCATTTGGCCTGTTTTGGCTAGGAAATTGTAAATCTAGCTCTCTCCTCGTCGAATTGGCAAAAATAGCACTGTGAACGAATAAGCAGGCGACATGTGTGACCTGTAGTGCTACCAGTTAGCTGCAGGTTCATGCCGCTAACCCAGCATGTGCTGCACACCGCATGCCCCTGCCGCATGCCCGAAGACCAACAGTCCCCCCCCCCCTGTCGCACTGGACCCGGTTGCGGTGTGTGCCATGCACCCGGTCCAATCGCCTATCTTGTCACCGCATCGCGTAGCCCTCCTGTCGCGCACCCGATCATTTGCACCGCGCCTACCGCACGCCCAGTGCACTGCACCCTGCCTTGTCTATCGTGGTAGGGATTTAGGGCTCACTAGACCTGCGCTACTTGTTACGGAGTGTATTGTTACCACAACCAATTATTTTTTAAAAAAAGAGAACAAAATATTGAATAAAGAATAATTAAGGAATTAAATTTAAAAGACGAGATTTCAATTGCGATAATAAGACTTCTTAATGTAGATGCGAATTACATGGCATGCAGGGTTTGATTATGTGCATATGTCTGTCCCGCTACTCGTACGGTACAAATAACAACATGCACGGATCATCAATGCGATCTACATGTAAAATACATGCGCGCCTTTTGGAATAAAAAACAAGGGGGTCAGAAAGAAGTAAGTGTTGCGGGCATAGATCATATGCATCTGGGCACATCGATGCCTTTCTCTTGAGCACTGTGGGCGTGAGCCTTTGCGCAGGCAGCCCTATACTCGGCTTCTAGGACCTCCACGAGCGTATCCTAGTCCGAAGTAATCACCCGTTTAGCAAGAGCATCAGGGACCATGGTTGCCTTTCCCTTGTATACTGCGTGTTCGGCCCGGGCGTCCTCAATGAGCTAAGTTTTGGTCTTCCACCACCACCCTGGTTCTGCATGAACCATCGCTGCCTTTGCCTTGTCTTCCCCTCTCTTGGCCGAGTGAGGTTTCCAACGGGTGAATTTCTCAGGCGACACTGTGTAGTTCAGCATGTACTTGTGCTAAATGAATGACCTATCGTACTTATTCAGACCGTCAATCCATTGGAAGAAATAGTAACGCTCGACAATGCCATTATGCCTGAGATAAAGTTAGTGATATGTGAAATGCAACGTGCAATATGAAAAATAGATGTGTGTGTGAGATTCTCTTACGCAGATATCCCCCGTATGTGTAATATGCCTGCATGGACACATCCTTCGCAAGTAGGTGACTAATGAGGCATGGCACATATGCAGAAGTGACATTCCTATGCTACTATTGTGGCTCACTCAGCTCACAAGTGCGGTCGATCAGCCCCGTGATCATGAAATCCGTACCATGGCCCTTTGCTTTCTGTGAACGGACCTTGCCAGGGCCGCATTCCACTATGCACTTTACTGTGTAATGGGCTGGGTTTGACCTGTGCACCAGGTACACAAGGCTAATAGACACGACATACCATGTTATGGCATGTTGCACAACCACCTTGTTTGGGAAGTGCTGCCCAACTAACATGGTGCCATCATGAAATCCCCATCGGGACTTGTGGTCCTGTGGCAATATAAATGATCGCACCGCAAAATTCATCCAATCTGGCTGACACATAAGCCACCTCCGTTGACACAATTCTGCCCACTGGACCAACACACCCTACACCCTCAAGTGTGTCCTCTTCACTACCATACGAGCTCAGGTTGGCGTCCTCATCGGACTCTAACTCATTTGGCTGGTTTGGTAGAAACTCATGCCAGTCAATATGGGCTGACCACCATTTTTCTGCCCCCTTATTTTCAACAAAATTCTCCGGTAAGTCTTTTATTAGAGTCTTCCTCCAAACTAACATATTTTGTGCTCCCATCATCACCCACCGCCCACACTTCTCAATTCCCACTAGCACCAGTATCATCAATATTTGACAACACCCTTTGTACGAACTGCACAGACACCATCGGTCTCCCGTATATCGCCGCCTCGGGATTAGTAGCAATCTGGATGTACTGGCCCCATACAATGTTATCCTTCACCTTGTGTAACTCCCATACTCCCTGCCCTTGCCTATTCGTGTAGTTTACCGTCTCGATGACAAGCTTCTTCCTTGTTGTTTCCATGTCGAGCTCTCTTTGAATGCAGCACCTCAGTTCATCAATACCCATCTCATTCAGGCCCTGTGCTTGGACCACCTTACACTGGTATCTTCACATGTCCAACCCACCCGGTCTACCCCGTACGAGAACGTCACTAAAAAACACAAGCAAGTTTTACATGTTGGACATTACCTACGACCATAATAACCCAATACACTTAATATTCATGTTTCCAACAATTCACAGTTTTTTACTACTTATGAATTAAACTAGCTAGCCAGCAATTCACATATTTTTCCTACATAGCCAACAATCGTGTTAAAAACATTATAACATTTACCATAATTTTTTTGACGCACTCCACCATTATTTGTACACAACATGTGCTAAATATTTTATTTGTAGACAATCACCTAAATAGTTTGCACTACTTAATCTACATTTTCCTGCATGACACTTTGATAATCCCGACCTAATTACATTACCTAATCAGTGCATATTTAACATACTGGTAAATTAAAGACGGCTATCTTCCTAATCAGGTGTGTCAAAAAATGCCATACCCATGAACGACCATGTTTAAATATTTTTCGTACATAGCCAACAATCGTGTTAAACACATTCGCAATATTTACTAGATTTTTACGACACATTGCACCATTATTTGTGCACAATATGTCCTAAAATTTTATTTGTACACAATCATCTAAACAGTTTACATTATTTGATATACATTTTCCTACATCGTCAAAGCAACTACACTTTAGTAATCCTTATCTTATTATGTTACCTAATTAGTGGCTAATTAACAAACTACTAAATTAATGACGACTATATTCCTAACATTGTAAAAAACTAATCAAACACTAATTACACAATTAATATAAACCATGCATGTAGAACAAATTATATTCTCAAAGATCTCTGCTTGATCTAGAATTTTATTTGGTAATACAACTGCTAAACACCGCTCTAGAATCTCTCAAATCGCCAACTAAATTAGAAAAACATGCTGCCATGTGCTCTGTCTCTCGCTCACTCCTCGCCGAGCGAATGAGGCTGCTGGGGGGACCACCTCTTGCACACTGGGTGGCGACAAGGACATGGCCGGGGACAACGATGCGACACGAAGACGTGATCGGAGGCGTCGCGCGCGGCAACAAGACGGGCTACTAGATCGGGCTCGCGGCAAGCGCGTCTGCAGGCCTCTGAGCACGCGGCTGGGCCCTGCGATGCTTCTGGTGCGCGGCATGTGGCGTCGCGGTGCCGGGTTAGTGACGAAACACGCAAGCACTATAGCATATGTGTCGCGGTGTTTTATCCACGGTGTTATTGCTAATTCAATAAGGATGCAGCTAGATGTTCTATTTCTATTTCCTCGCTAAAAAGAAAGCCTAAACAGGCCAAAAAAATACTTACACGGTAGTGCTATGGAGCCGTGGGGCAGCGGGCATCTTATCCGTGTGGATAGTTGCGGCAAGCCTACAGTGTCAAGGTAGCAGGAGGAACCGGCCTCACGAACACACACGAAGTTTTGTCTTGTCGGTGTTCAATGTTCATAACATGATGTGATTCCTCACTGTTTGGCTGGAGAAGGCGCTGCCCGGGAGGCCGTCTGTCCAAATCTGGCTCACTTTCTCCGACAAAATCTCGCTGTTCAACACGGCGCTCCGCTGTTCCCAGTCTTCAGAGCCAAGAGGCCAGCCGGTCAGCCTCCCCAATCTTGTGTGGCACGAGTGGAGCTAGACCTGTGATGGGATCATGGGAAGACCGACCCAACAAGGGTTCTCGTCTGGACACCACGCGCGGCCCAGCCGGCCCCTTCTGCCCCATCCTCAAAGTTGGCCACAAGCCCAGGATGGTGGAGTCAGCCCGCGCGGTCAGAATCCAGAAACAAATGCCGCCATCCGCACCATCGGGCGGCCCGCGTGCACGGCGCCTTGTCCGTGCGGAAAAAGACGCGCGTCCGTCCGTAACTCGAGGCTGGGCCGTGCGTGCCGTCGGCGGCGGGCCCACCATACAGGCCGCATGTGGAAGAACAACGGTTCCAGACTTGGCGCCGCGCGGGGCAACCGTAGGCCGCATGACGCCGCCTGCCAGATTGGCAGATTGGGCCGCCTCGGTCTGCACTTGAGTGGGCCTCCCCATCTGACGTGGGGAAAGTTGTACGACTCCCGAGTTTTTCTATCCTGTGCCACACCAAGCGGGCCAGAAGCCCACAACAGCAGTAGCCTTCATTGGTACGTAGGCGGTGGCGACTGAACGGTGATCAGTGAACTTGTTCGCTCTGATTTGCTCGTCTGCTACTAAAGATAATGTTAAAAGGGTATTTTGTCCTGTAATAAACATAGCTATCTACGAATGTCTACCTGCAATGGAACTAGACTAATTAGACCCTATTTGAAACACATGAACTACACATAGGACAGCAAATTTGTCGCACGATCCTCTTAAATCCCCACGTTCCAAGTGGGTCTTAACTGCTTACTCTTAAGAGTCACAAGCACAGTGGAAAATAAAGGACAAATCGGCATGTTGATCAACCAAGGAGAAGGAGAGACTAGTCTGGGTCAATTCTCGCGGACGCAGCACAAGAAACGGATGATGCGTGCGGTGCTCCGGCCGGCCGAATTTTTCAATTTAACCTTTTTCGTAAAAACACACATTTATCACCTGCTAGTCTTATTTCGGTTTTAGACCCGGGGTGGCGCCGTGACTCACGGCGCCGAGCTAACTACTGACTTCGGCCGTGAGTCTTGGCGCCGAGTCCCAACCCTAGCCACCGGGCGGCCAGCGTGGCGATGCCTCGGCGCCATGACTCACGGCGGCGAGGCGTGTTCTCGATGCGTGACTCATGGCGCCGACCTCGGCCTTCTGAGATCTCGGCGCGAGCATTAAAAACGCGCGCGGCCTTCCTCCTCTCTCTCTCTCTCTCTCTCTCTCTCTCTCTGCCGTCTTGGGGGAGAGCCTGCGTCATGCCGCGCGCCTCGCCTCCCCGGCGGTCCCGCCGCGCCGCCGCCAGCCGCGCTCCAGCCGCCGCCGCGCCCGAGCCGCCGCCGCCGGTCCCATTGCCGCCGCTGCCATCACGCCTCCGCCCCATACGCCATGCCGTGTGCCGTGTTGGTGAAGAAGAAGAAGCCCGTGATGGCAGGTAGAAGGTAATTTTTAATAAGTAAAGGTAGTAAGTAATTTAATTAGAAATTGTAGTTAGTAAATTTAGTTAGAAATTGTAGTTAGTAAATTTAGTTAGAAATTTAGTTAGTAAATTTGGTTAGAAATTGTAGTTAGTAAGTTTAGTTAGAAATTGAAGTTAGAAATTGTAGTTAGAAATTTAGTTAGAAATTGTAGTTAGAATTTTTTTTTAGAGTTAGAAAATTTAGTTAGTAAATTTAGTTAGAAATTGTAGTTAGTTAGGGTTTAGATATAGTTAATGTAGTTAGGGTTGAGATATATAGTTAGTCATAGCAATTTTAGTTAGATATGATGTAGTTAGGGTTTAGATATATAGTTAGACATAGCTAATTTAGTAACATATAATGTAGTTAGGGTTTAGATATAGTTAGACATAGTTAGAAATTTTAGTTTGTTTAGTTACATATAGTTAGTTAGACATAGTTATTTAGTTTGCTAGGTAGCAAATTACTTGGGTAGTTATAAACTTAAATTAGTTACGTATGCAATTAGTTAGTATACTACTTTACTATTAGACATTAACAACCACTTGCCTTTTGTATGGATTAGATGGACAATCTAGTAACCTTGCACCATGGAGCGGTATTGAGAAAGATGGTTATGGAAATGTGTCATTTGTTGGGATGGAAAGTGTGTCCTCTTTGCTTAGTGATCGTCAGTCTTATGGTGAATTGGTCGCTAGAGCTCGTGAGGTTCTATGTTGTCATGGTAATGAGGATGACATCTCATTGAGGTGTACTTCACCTTGGTTCTAAAGACTCTATTTTTAGGCGGATGGTCTCAATTGACTCGAGGATCGATGGCAAAATTATGTCGGATCGGTGATGAGGACCCAATATCAATGTTTGGATTTGTTTGTGTGGGAAGTTGTCCATTGATCCTAATCCTCATGGGCACTCACCCCTCATGGGCATTCACCCCTTTATGGGCATTCACGGTTGGGTAGTCCTCCCCCTTTGGACCCTCAGTTACCCAATTGTGATGCGGATGTGAGCAGGCGGTTGTGGTACCGATGCTCAATCCGGCCGAATGAGATTGGAATTTCTCATCCTGCGGCCTCGGAGATCCCTTTGACTCAGAACCATCCAAGTAAGTGTCGTAGTACCACTTTAGTTTACCATTCATTAATCTATTCCTTTGTCTCAATTGCCATCCTATGTGTGGTTGTGATGCGGGAGATGTTCACGAAAATGATGGTCGTCCTCTGTGGCACCTTGGGCAACATGGATCAGTGCAGTAGGGCCTCTAACGGCGTTGATGTTGATTGATGATGATGAGGAGCCTTATGGGGCGGCTAGAGCGTTGATTCCGATGAAGACCGGCTGTTGCGGCATTGACACAACAAGATATTGAGCTCATCATACAATTACGCCTAATCGTGATCCGGCTATTGAAGAATTCGTGACCTTAGTCATTCCCAAGGTGCTTATGCGAGAAGCGAGAGCGGCGAGTTGTTAGAGGCTCTGAGCGGGGATAGCATGGAAATCAAGAAGGGTTTGGTCTTCAGGACTTGCCTACATTGAGAAGGTGGTTCTGGAGTATTACAGTGAAGCGCAAAAGACCTTTCAAGGTTAGGCATTCCTATGTCGTGGCGTTACGGTGGTGTGTGAAGACCGATTGTAATTGGAGGGTGTGTGCTAGGAAGCGAAGGACACGAGCAAGTTCAAGATCACAAAAATCGTTGGCCCACACACTTGTGCGAAATCAAACTTGAAAGCGAAGCATCGCGATTGACATCTACCCTCATTGCGAGATCACTATACTCAATCTTGAAGGGCAGCCCAATTTGAAGGTGAGGACAATTATGGAGATGACACGAAGATGTTCGGATCGACATAAGGTATGGAAAAGCATGGAGGGCAAGCGGCGAGCACGGAAGATGATATATGGGGATTGGGAGGAGAGTGCGGCGGTTGCGGCATTGTTCAATGCAATGAAAGCGATTAATCGAGGCATGCATTACGCGTACATCCCCAAACCAAATGAATGGAAGGATGGAAGCGATTTTCTTCCGCGCGTGCGGTGTTTTCCACGATGCATCGAGGCATTGGGCATTGTCGTCCGTTTTCTCCATTGATGGTACTTTTCTTCTTGGCAAGTACATGGGCACATTGTTGATAGCCATTTCCGTTGGCCAGACAACACATTGGTCCCTCTTGCGTTTGCTTTGGTGGAGAGGAGAACAAAGATAGTTGGGGATGGTTCCTGCGGCTTGTTCGGATACATGTTGTTGGCCACAGCGTGAGGTTGGTGTCATATCGGCGGACACGGGGCATACTTAGTCTTTGTCTGAGGAGCGATTCGAGTGCGCACCTATCCATCACCGGTGGTGCACTCGGCACCTCGCGAGAATTTACTCCTTAAGGATGGTACAAAGGATAACTTTCCTCTTTTGAGGAGGTTGCACGACTTGAGTGTCGTTGTTGAAGAAAGTGGAGCGACTCAAAGCTGGAACAAACACATAGGGTAGACGGTGGTTGAGAGGCTTCTTGAGGAACTGAGAAATGGACTAGGGCCTATGACCATGGTGGTGGAGGTATGAGTTTGGACTAGCAACATGGTGAATCATTTAATAGTTTGCTAAAGGGTATCGTGCCATGCCGTCAATGCAATCGTATCATTCACCTTCTACAAGCTTGTTGCGTGGTTCAACGAGAGACACTTGGATGCAATGGGACGATAGAGTAGTAATGAGACATGGGCACCTAAACCCAAAAAGCATTTGGAGAGGGCAAAGGATAGGGCTCGCACACATGAGGTATCATGTTTTGATCATAATGCGGGCAAGTATGAGGTCATTGAAAGGGGTGGTACAATGGCGATGGTGAGGTCCGGCCGTCAAGAGTCATATTATCGTGCTCATTGATTTCTCTTGCGTGTGGGAGAACAAGGCAGTACCACTTTCCATGTTCTCACTATGTTGCGGCGACTAATCATCGCAACTATGCGTGCGAGCGAGGATACCTAGGGAGTTCAGCGTTGATACCCTTGTTCTTACATGGTCTCCCGTTTTGAGCCTTACGGGCGAGGGCGGTGGCCTCCTTACTCGGGTCCAAGTACATAGCCGATCCAGGTTGTCGTTGGAACAAGCGTGGGAGTAGAAGAGGACTAGACACAAGATGGTTATGGATCAAGTTTACGGAAGGACAAGGCGAGGAAGAGCAACCCCTTTCTTACGGACCCGAGCATAACCAATGTGGCAAATCGGCGAGACTTGGCCATAATTCTCGTACTTGTCACTTTGCCACTTAGTCGGTGCAAATAAATAATTATCAAGGGTTTATTAATTACTAACCGTATTTATTCCACTCTTGTACTCAATTTTACATTTCTTGTAACTAACATCTGCTATTTATGTTTGCGAGGATGGCGCGATTCCACCTCTGGATCCGTACTCGAGGAGCACCACAGGGGCGTCGACCGCCGAGAGGTGGTAATGCCAACACATGTTTGTATGTCTCTATATTTCATTTTTGATGGATTCATATTAAATAATTGTAATCTTTGCGAGAGCGCCTCTTAGATCCTCGAACCCATGGCGGGTTCGAGGACATGCTGTCTGACGACGGTACCTCCTCTACTTGAGAGGCTGGCCTGAGCGTCGTGTCGTTCGAGTTAAATCGTGGGTTGCCGTCATCAACCCGCGGCGATCCGGCTTTGGTTGGCGGTACATTGACTAACAAACCCATGCACTACCGCCGTTTTGGTGTTCATTTATGTAGTGACCTTAGTACTCGTTTATGTTTGTGCGGTGGAGGCGAAACTCACGATTTCCACCTACCTTGTGGTGAGATGGCCCATTACGCCGGGACTCGCGAAGTTTCTTGGTCTCGGTGTTGGGCCGTCGATTCTGGGCGAGTCGAGTTCGGCGGTTGGAGAGCAGTGGAGAGCCTTCCTTGGGAAAACTTCCTCGAGACACATGCTTCCCGCACCTCGGGGTTCTTATCGGTTGGCTCGAACGGCGGTTTGCTCGATGCGGACAATGCAAGCGAGAGCGATCACCTACTCTGCGAGCTTGGATCCTACACTTGTTTGGGTGTGTTCTCTTTCGACGCGGCGGGAGACAACGCGTCATGGATGTACCTCCCTTGCTTGGCCCCGGGACATGGCGGGTGGCTACGGTGGGCTTCGGAGTTTTGTCCTTCCTCTACCGCCACTTGTGCTCGGCTTGTCGGCGGTCTTCTCGGCCTGCGTCGATCGTGTGTGTGTACCTTCTGCGGCTTTGGATGTGGTCTCGTGTACGGTTGGTCGGCCGGCAGTTCTTCCTCCTCGTCCGTGGTTTGAAGTGGCCAACCCTCGACACCGGCCAAGCGGTTGCCCACCTTTGGGACGAGTTGAGTTACATTTGCCGGGGCGAGCGCGCGTCTGTTGAAATGCATGCGAGCTTGACACACTTACGACCGATGGTGAGTTCATTGCATTTTCATTTCACATTTTCATTGATCTTCGATTCAATCTTTCTTACAATACCTAAACACCTTTTGTACACGAGTCACTTGGGAGCCTTACGAGAGCGGCCAAGTGGTCGGCTAGGTGAGCACGATGTGCGGCGTGGGCGAGGACCTCTACGATGAGGTGTCCGTGATGCCTTCTCTGTTGTTGAGTACCACTTGCCACATAGAGTTGCACGCCGGTTTGGCCTCGGCGGGAGTGGCGGTGGAGCCGTTCTCGGCGTCGTGGAGTTGCACAAGTAAGTGGCGTCACGCTACTTTTTGTCCTTTGTATACATAACTACTAATTCACTATATTTGCGATGATGCATATATTGCGGGATCGATCGTCGAAGCGAGAAAAAGCAGCGGACTTGAGGCGTTGCACGTGACCACATAGGCGTGTGGAACTCCTCCATGAAGCGTCTATGCCAATGAGCACCGCATCGAACTACAACTTCCGTGCATACCTTTCTTGGTACCTTGGTGTGACACGGACAAAGTTGAAGGTGCAATGGACCCAAGCGGACTAAGGCGACATGGAGTCTTACGGTGATGAAGACACTTCCTCGACCTTACAACTTTCGGGGAGGGGCGTTGGTGGAGGCTGCGCCAATCTTAGATCAGTGGTAATGTCACTTCTAACCTTCTTCTTGCAATCAATCATAGCGCTAATGTTATTTGCATCACACTAACGAGTAACCATATGTTAACAATGTGTGCGGGGCAACACGTTGAGCGATCCATGCTTGACCTAGATCGTTTCAGGGGCGAGTCGATGAGGCGACACTCAACAACTTTCTTGGGTAAGTCTTTCAATACATGGCAATCAAAATATAAACTTGTAACCAAATATGACATTTGTGAACTAACAAAATGATGATGAACGCGAGACTTGCGAGGCGGCTACGCAGCTAGCTGCTCGTTGTGGTTGCGGGGCGCGAGCACCGATGGGCGTCCACGTGCCACGAGAGACATCTTCGGACGCGAGCGCAGCGTAGGCACAGGCACTTCTTCACACGGAGTGCGGCTTCGGAGGCGAGCTCGTCCCGAGCGACGAGAGATGCTTTGAGGACTTGGTGGCGAGGAGGAGGGCGAGTCGAGAGATTGGTGGCGAGGAGGAGGGCGAGGCCGAGGAGATTGGGCCGTCTCGGCTCGGTGCTCGCCGACCACGACCTTGCGGCCTCCACCGCGTAGGCACCGACGTCCGCGTGACCCTTACACTCCGAGCACCAACGCTCTTGGTGGAAAGGGCAAGGCTAGGAGCGATGAGGGTGTGTTTATGTACCTTGTATGGACTTTTATGGACTATTTGGACTTTTGGATTGTTGTTTCCACTATTCGTGTGGTATTTTGATGAATATATGCTCGTATGATATATTTGTGTCATATTATTAAATGTGGATGGTGAAAGCGGGGAAACTACGCGAATTTTCCGTGATTATATGCGAGTAGTGATTATATCTGGGACCAAAGGCGTGTGCTTATTGTTGGTGGCGACCAAAAGTTACAAAATATATAGGCATAGTGACAAAAAAACAAATCATGCTACTCACATGTTCAAGTTTAACAATATACTCACATGCACATCTTGAAAAAGTGCGATTACATGACAAAGTACAACAAAATAACAAGTCGAGAAATGATAACATTGTTCATTATTAAACCATAACTACTCACGTGTCAGAACCCGGGAATTAATACTCCCAGATCCTCTGTGCATTTCTGAACTAGTCCCATGATCAGTAGCTAGTCCACACAGTAAACAAAATGATAACAAATTCATATCACAACTTTATTAATAATCAACAGAGTTTATTACAAAGGAGGTTTACAGGCCAACAATAAAATAAACACAGCGGAAGATGAAAAAGTAGTAGGGTCCAGTTAATCTGCCACAGGCAATCGACTGGGGAAGCGGCCTAGTCGTCGAGATCCACATCGGTAGCAAAGTTCTTCTCCTCTGAAATTTTGTTTGCATAAGCAGAATGAGCACAACTTCCGTGCTGCAAGTTACACCGTCAAATATGAATGACATGCATATATGGATGTAACAAAGGATGGCCTATAAGGTAATTTGCATAAAGCAGTATTTTCTTTAAATACTTGTACTAAGTTCCAAAGCAGTTATTCTATAACTAAAGTTTATAAAATTCTCAATTTTATAGTCAGATAACGTTCACACATGAGTGGTGAAGGATATCCTCCTATCACAAGGCTTCCTGCCCAATTCCCATCTGGATAAACCAGTTTTGAAGAAGTCTTTTCCAAACAAAAACCAAAGTCTAACTTTGAGTAGTTACGCTAGCATGTCCATGACCGCGGACACGGCTATTGAATAGTTTTACACTCTGCGAGAGGTTATGCGGCTTTACCCACATGACAAGACTTCTCTAGTTTGTCGGCATATATCTATGCCACGCTCACTACCTTTGGTAGCGGTCTGAAACGCGTGTCGAGGCCTTTCCAATGTTACGTCTTAATGTATTTGTGCCGCTAAGGTTTCGCTACCATTGGGTGGCCATCCTCGGGAAGCCCCTCTTGCGCGGATGGATCTCTTGTCGACCAACACCCATACCAACAACATAGCACAAGCGACACTAAGGCGTCATAAATTATTTAGCCAAGTCCGCCCATACGGAACATGTGGTGATGCGGTTAGGCGTAGCATCATGCGCTCGAAGACCGGTCCTTAAGCGGCTTGGCGACTTTCCATAAAACCCACGAGCCTTAACCTAACAGTTAAGCGTGCATGAACTGCACCACCAATCATCCATTCCGCCCAAGTCAAACCATCATTTTATTTTATTTTCCAAGTCATTTGTAAAACTTCCATGACACCACGGATGCCAAGGTACAATTTAATCAATAATTGATTGATGGTGAAATTCCCCAAAAACAAGTTTGGTCTAAAAGCATGGCTAAGCAATACGTTTAAATGATCCTAGTTCATACTATTGTATCAACCGGGTTTGATCTAGGGTGACAATGTGTTTGATTTAATATCAACATTGGCCATACAAAGGATTTTAGGCATAACTATATATTTAAAGCAGAATTTAAGATCTTGATATAGATAAGCATGCGTTATTAATTTAAAACAGAATATAAATAATTTAAAATAGTAGGATGAATATGATCAAGGGTATAACTTGCCTTGCTTGATGAGGAGCGGGTGTTGCGCGAAAAAGCTTGGCCAAGAAAGCTCGGAGAAAAATGAATGGAGAGTAGAGAAGGAAATAGGGAATGAAGTAAGGTAGTGAGGAAGAATGAGTGCAGTTGTTTGGTGGAGAAGATAGGAAGAGAGAGAAATGGAGTTGAGTAAAGAAAGGGAAAAGGAAATGTATGGCTAGGGTTAGTTTGGCTAAATGGATGGTTGAGGAGAGAGAGAGTATGGGTTAGGTGGGAATTAAAGAGAGGACCAGTACATGGCATGATACTAGCAACATTATAGGACAATGGTTACAATATCTTAGGATAATGATTGCAACATCTCCGGACAACGGTTGCAACATCTTAGGATAACGGTTGCAACATCTTAGGACAACGGTTGCAATATCCCCCGGATAACGGTTGCAACATCCCCGAACGACGTTTACAACATCCCCGGACAATGATTGCAACATCTTAGGACAATAATTGCAACATCCCTAGGCAATGGTTACAACATTTTAGGTCAATGGTTGCAACATCCCCGGACAACGGTTGCAACATCTTCATACAACGATTGCAACATCACAAATCAAAAAACACAGCATCTGAAAAAAATTTGCAACATCGCCGTGACCCGCCAAGGCGCTCTGGACGTCCTACGCCTATCATTACCCGTAATAGTTACCAATCATGTGGTCTACGCCGAAGAACTTGCTGCATCCATGATCCATCATGTTCATCAGAAAAAACGATCTCTTGAATGTTTATTAGATGTTATGTGCCAAAGGGCTTGATTCATCCATCTATTGCTCTTGCCAAAAAGAAAACTTGTTCAACTATTCTTTGGAGAAAATCCATTGAGCTAATCAACTTGTCTTGTGTAACAAAAACAAAAAAAAAAAACAAAATTGTCACGTAAGCAACGTCCGACGTTCCGAACGTCCTCACCCTATCATTACCCGTTTGGGTGCGACTAGCGCTCGGATGTACGGTCCGAGCACTAGCCCGTACACAGCGCGGAGGCGTTGGATTTGGGAACATAGCGTTGTAGCCGTCCATCTAGAGCAAGCGCTCCCGAACTACCAGAAGGGAAGAAAGGGAAAATAGGAGGCCCAAAAAGCACCGGCCTCAACCACGGCCGAGGCGGTGGTGAGGCACCAAGCCGGGAGGCGGCACAGAGCGCGAGCACTAGGGGACGGCCGCGCCCGGAGGAGGAGTCGAGACGAGGCAACACGGGAGATCAGCCGAGCCAGGGGAGGAGCCGGGTGTTGCGCAGAAGAAAGCTTCGGCCAAGAAAGCTCCAGGAGAAAAATGAATGGAGAGTAGAGAAGGGAAATAGGGAATGAAGTAAGGTAGTGAGGAAGAATGAGCTTGGTTGTTTCGGTGGAGAAGATAGGAAAGAGAGAGAAATGAAGTTGAGTAAAGAAAGGAAAAAGGAAATGTGTGGCCAGGGTTAGTTCGGCTAAATGGATTGTTGAGGAGAGAGAGAGTATGGGTTAGGTGGAAATTAAAGAGAGGACCAGTACATGGCATGATACTAGCAACATTATAGGATAATGGTTACAACATCCTAGGACAATGATTGCAACATCTCTGGACAATTGTTGCTACATCCTAGGACAATGGACAATGGTTGCAACATCCTCCGGACACGGTTGCAACATCTCCGGACAACGGTTGCAACATCCCCGGACAACGGTTGCAACATCTTCGGACAAATATTGCAACATCACAAATTAAAAAACACAGCATCTGAAAAAAAACACGTTGAAAAAAATTACAACATCGACGTGACCCGCCAAGGCGCTCCGGACGTCCTACGCCTATCATTACCCGTAATAGTTATCAATCATGTGGTCTACATGAAGAACTTGCTGCATCCATGATCCATCATGTTCATCCGAAAAAAAGCATCTCTCGAATGTTTATTAGATGTTATGTGCTGAAGGTCTTGATTCATCCATCTATTACTCTTGCCAAAAAGAAAACTTGATCGGCTATTCTTTGGAAAATCCATTGAGCTAATCAACTTGCCTCGTGCAAAAAGCAAAACAAAATTGTGGCGTAAGCAGCGTCCGGGCGTCCTCACCTATCATTACCGAGTTCTAATTCTCCAATTTCCGCGTGGCTTCTTCTCAACCTCCATGCCCGCTATCTTGTCGGTCGCGACGATCGCCATGGAGCCTGTTAACTAGATTTCCATCGCATCTACCATTGTGCGTGCAGTGGAGGTCGTCATTGAGCCTAGCGTCAGTCATAACACCTTCAAACTCACTCCCAAGCCTATCTCTAAGCGGTTTTGCTAGTTTTAAGTTGTGCAAATTTTCTTAAGTTTAAATAACTTGTTGTGACCATTAGATTTGTGTAGAGATTGGTGTGTTATATGATTGGATATTGATCCAATAGATGTCATATGATTGGATATTGATCCAATGGTCATAACAAGTGACTTGAACTTTAAAAAAATTCGGACAACTTATGAATAGATAGTCCCATCTCTAAATACCTCTTTAGGTTCAATGTGCAGTATTTAGAGATAAGCAACAAATAAAAACTAACTTTTCTGCCACGTAGGATGGATAAGATGCTTTTTGTAATATCGATGTTTAATTAGTATTGGTGCTTATGAGATGTTTATGTATATAACTATATCTAATAAAAAATAATACAATCATCTAAATGATTACAAAGAAATGCTTACATTGGAGAAAATAACTTTTACATAGGTGCTTGATGATGCGGCTATATTCACTTTCTTTAAGTACCCATGTATAAATATCTTGTATTGTATATATCCGTAGACTACAGTAGCACCTCTGAATTTTAGCCATCCATGCAGAAGTTCCCTTTCCGTCCAACAAGTGTCTCAGGGTACGGACCTTACCGTATTTCTCTTGGCAAGTTTGAACGCTTATTAGCAATTACACCACCGGTTACAAAAATGTGTGAGATGAGATGTGTGCAATCGAGCATATTCTATATTTGACCAACAAGATCCAGGATGATTTTCTTTTAGTCATCCTAGATTGGCTATACGAAAACACGGCGAGTAGACATATGGTGCATCACCACGTATGGTCACAAATTTAGTAGAATTTTGGTTCGCTAATTATATGGTTTCCTTCTTTTTTTCAAGTCTGAAAGCTTCACACAAGAAGAGTGTGTTCATATATATGACTGGATGTTTATAAGAAAATTTTCATTCTTACCATCGGAGGAAGTCAAAAGCCCTGTTAGCAAGTGTGTTATGGCCGATAGTTTTTTATTTGCCATAACTTTTTACAGCTATGGATGAAAAACTTACTATGTATAAATAATCGTATTGTACTATTATGCCCCGCTGTCAACAAGATAGGGGGTCTATGTTTTCAGAAAGACTCCCTGCCCCGACCCAAAATCACCAACCTCTGCTCTAGCCGTCGTCTCCAGCCCTTTACCATGGTTGCCTGACCTATGCGACAGCAGTATTTACCTTCGCATGGTTGCTCCGTCGCCATCCATCACAACGACGAATCTGCAGTCCAAAGGTGCATGCAAGATGACAAAAATCATTTTTTTTTACTGCTCCTACAAATTATGATTCTTGTACTACATGCCGTGCAAATTTCATATCCTTCGTCTTTGTAACTAGCTGAGCAATTGCGGGTCTCTTTCTCTTCTCGTTAACCGCTAGACTCGATCGGTTGCTGATACGATTTCTTTTCCAACATATGTGCGTGCATTAGTCTTTTTCGCTGTGTTTTTCTTAGTGACTACGATGGTACATGGTTACGCATTTTTTTCTTCGGTGGGCTACATGTATATATGCGCTATATGCCCTTCACTAGAGATGGCAATTTGTCCCGTAGAGAGGTTATCCCCTTGGGGCGGGGCCATTCTTCTCCAGGGGAGTGGGTCGGGGACGCCCCGCTAGCTTAGCAAGTCTCCCCATGGAGGTCCACATGGACCTGTAAATAAAATAAAATATATTGTTTTAATTCGTATGTTCTATATTTTTCATACAATATAGGCATTCTTTTTATATGTGCGACTAAAACTTGTATCTATATATAATTCAAGTTTTAAAACTATATGTTATGAAAAAGTATACCTAAAGTCCTAAACACCTATAAATTAATAGCTAAAGTCGCATTAACAAGTAAAATTTTATATTTAAACTACATTTTTAGTCCCCATGGGGATCCTCACGAGCTCGGTTCTCCGTGGGGGCGAGGTGGGGATCAGGGCAGGGTTGTGGGTTATTCTCCTATAATCCCCGCCTCGTTGCCATCCCTAAACTTCAAGCACATTTTCGGCCATCAATTGCTCATCCTACACAGGGGAGTGGGGAATGGGAAAAAGATATTGAGAAGCTTTTGTAGCTATAGTCATCCCCTTTTTTTTTGTCGTATGCGCTCTTTTCTAAATAGATCTCCAGTATTATTGTTGAATTGTACCATCTAATGAATGAATAAGAATACTTTCCCTTTCCTTGTTTTTTTTTGTGATTAAAAGGAAGACGCACTAGCGTGTGTGTGGTGTGTGCGCTAGTGCGTCCCCTTAGCACATATCTAGACAGACGGATGCCGAGGTTAAATCCTAACCTCACAAAATTCCTACTAAAGCGCACTCACGTGTACGTAATATGTGGGTATTAGGATTTGAACCCTAGTAGGTGAAGTCGTATACCACAACTCTACCACATCAAGAGGTGGTTCCATTCCCTTTCCTTGGTTAGCCATGGAATTTCTAATTTTTTCTCTTTAACCGATTGATATGATAATTTTGATGATTTCTGTCCTCTACATGCGTGTTTTTGTAAATTAAGATTTTTTGCGAGGATATTAAGATTAATATAACACATCTCTATTTCTAGTACAATTTATCTTGTTCCTATCTAATTCTTCTTCTACTTGGCGTGACATTGACGGCTGGTGCTAGCTGAGTCTTAGGTACCTCATGTAGTCATGTTCCTTTTCCTTCCTATGCACAAATGATACTTGTTTTTTGATATGTGTATACATATCGTAGTAAAACATATTTTATAAAAAATATATAGTAAAACACAACTGTCGAAATGTTGGATATAAAAAACTATCAAAATATTGAGCAGTAGCCAACTGGCTTGTGGCTAGACTAACTGGTATATCATCCATATGTTTTGTGGTTAAATGTCATGGTTCGAGCCCCACTGCCTACAGTTAGAAGTGTTTATTTGAGAGTTTTTTTTAAAGATTTGATCTTCTCGAACTAGAACTCACTTAAAAAATGTGCTGTGTAATAATACATGTTCTGTTCGAGTAATATTTCTATATATAGTTCTATTACTCCACTACTAACAATACTACCTTGGAATCCGTGCAATTAAGTTTAAGTTGGGAAGCATAAAAGCACTAGTAGTTTTGTTAAATCTCATTACCCATACTTGTGTTATATTTAGGTTATAACTTCTTCGATTCGACACATATAGTTGTATTGTATTAAATTTTAATTTGCTAGGTGACGTGTCTGAAATTTTGAGAAGAACATCAAACAACAACTGTGGTTAATTGTACCATCTTAACCATCACATAGGAAAATTAGAAGTTAACCAAGGTGGATGAGTAACCCAAGTATTGTTTTTTTTTAAAAAAAAAAAAAAACTAGCCGAATTTCCACACAACTACACAGCTGGTACTACAATACATATGCTTTTATTTGAAAATAAACTTGTATTTATTATACAACTATAATGCTTATGATTAAAAATAGAGTTGTATTTCTTATACAACTGTAGTAATCCTAATAAGTATATATCTAATTAATCAGGACCCACCAGAATAAGTGGTGTAGATATTTATATTTTTCTCCGCTTATTATGGGAATTTCTAACCTCTTCTAATTATATCATTTTAATAATAAACTAGCCGAATTTCCTACACAATTGCGTTGTTAGATACACACGCATGTGCTTATATCGAAGCACAGTGTTGTACTTATATTATACAACTCTAGTGCTTATGATTAAAAAGAGAGTTGTATTAATTATATTATAACAACTCTCACACATATGTGATTAATCTGCATTGTTGTCATTTGGACCCATCAAAATCGACAGTGTAAATCATTCTCTTTTTCTCTCCATCAATGTGAGAATTTCTATAACCCATAAGAGTGAACGTCTCTCTCTCTCTCTAACACATAAAACAAATCAAGCAATTAAAAGATGGTGATACGTACGAGCTACATGAAGTGATGAGGAGCTACATGACATTCGCATTAGTGGACAGGAAGTGTGGAACCTATACTCAATATGACATTTGTTACCTAAGACAATCAGGATTCTCGAGGTTTTGGTTATCTAAGTAATGAACATTTTCTAAACCTTACTTACAAATTGACGTATGCCATATCATGGACAATCTACTGCAAGAATTTCAACTTAAGCAAACATACTA
The DNA here is from genome assembly GCA_036346255.1 of Ampelocalamus luodianensis. Classification (NCBI taxonomy): domain Eukaryota; kingdom Viridiplantae; phylum Streptophyta; class Magnoliopsida; order Poales; family Poaceae; genus Ampelocalamus; species Ampelocalamus luodianensis. Next base: position 52,987 of record JAYEVH010000076.1, on the reverse strand, counting down.
TATGTACCTGCCATACATAAATAGATAAGCATACTGGAAATAACAACGTAATAAAGAAGAAATATCCATTCTTACTTCAGTATTTCTAGAAGATCACGGGAAATTTAATATCCATGATGCACCTCTAAAATTTCTCAGTGGAGTTTACCAACACCAAGGTTATTAAGTCGGTAAGTCGACACTACCCTCTCAGTGACCGACTTGCCGACTAGTCGTCAACTAGTCGAATGATACTGTTCACACAGCACACACACCTTACAACACACACCACAGCCACACAACAGCACACACCACAGCCACACAACACCACACCACACAGCACAGCACACACCACATCCACACAACACAACACCACACAGCCACACAACACCACACAGCACACACCACAGTGACACAACACACCCACGCATAGCCATCACCCAACAACCACACACAGCATCACAACACAACACACACATAGCGATGGAGGGAGGGGAGCGGAGAGGAGGATGGCGGCAGTGCGAGGAGCTCGCCGAGGAGGAAGGCGGCGCCGGCTGGGAGCTACGGCCAGGGTGGCGCGGAGGAGGAAGGAGGACAAAGGCCGGCGGCGGCGCGTGAGAGCGGCTCCAAGGGCGGGGCGAAGGCGGCGCGCGGTGGGAGCTAGCTCGAGCGCGGAGGCCGGATCTGGAGCTCACGCGTGGCGGCCCGCGCGCGGAGGAGGAGGGAGGGCGAGGCCGGCGGCGTGGTGGGAGCTAGCTCAGGGCGGAGGGCCGGATCTAGAGCTCACGCGTGGCGGATCGGCAGCGGAGGAGGAAGGAGGGCGGCCGGCACGGCGGAGACCGGATCAGGGAGCTGCGCCTCTCCGAGCTCACACGTGAGGTTGAGCCCGACTGCCCTCACTCCCTCCCTCACTTCCCCCCTTGCCTTGCCTCTTTGCCACTGCCCCTGACAGCCCGACCCCACGTCCCAGTCGCCCGACTTGCCTCCGGCTGGTCGACGACCGGCAAGTCGACGACTAGTCTAACAATCGCCCGACTTGCCGGCGCAAGTCGAGTCGGCTCCTCCAGTCGGTTGGCCTCCAGCGACTTGTCGACTAGTCGTCGACTTGATAACCATGACCAACACTATGTTCACGATAGACATCATCTTTTCCTTCCAGTTAACCACAAACAGAATAGTTATTTACATTTCATCTTTTCCTTTTAATATTCAAATTAGTTAAGATAAGATTACATAAACTTGAGAACCCAGGAGACAAAATGTCACCCAGAATACCATGTTAACTACATGTTTATATGCTAAGGCCTAAGGATGTATAACACAAAAGCTATTGGATTAGATCATTGGTGAAGTGTCATAAGAGAAAGTAGAACCAACCGTGATATAAAAGGATGAGTTGAAAACATAACTTGCATTATTGAAGCCATATAGCAACTGTAAAGGATGAAAAGATATGTATCAGTATTACTTAAGAGAAATTATTAGAAGGAAAATAATCTCATGTAGTCAATCCATGCTACCTATTTCCAAGGTTTACAAGGCCAGTATAACCGGGTCCATATAAAAGTTCAGCATCTTTGCCACTTTCTTGTATTTTATTCCAATCAAAATTTGTGTTGTAATCAAGTTCTCTTTTAGCAGTAGTCATCTCAGTCTGCAAGAACAGAGAAAAAGCCGGTTTAAATAAACATAGCCCCTAAACAGTAAACCATGTAACTAAGCATATAAAGGAAGGGGAATAAAAACTGTACATTGATGCATTACTGGCTGTAACATATTTTCATTTTATTTCTATAAAAATATCGCAGCCACTGATCTCTTATACATCTTTTTTTACAATAATTCCTAGAGCAACTTTTTATTTCATAGTTAAAAATCATACCAGGCATCCACTTGAGATTTTTTTTTTACAAAAGTCTAATCATGCAAAAGTACTTGGTATCAAGCACTAAATGTTGAATATTGCAGCATATCAATATCTAACTCCAATAGGATTTAAGCTCGAAGTTTAATGTAATTATGCGATAAGTGTAAAATGAGGTGTTAGAGCATATATTTGCCATGAAAAAATTTCGTCTGATTTTACCACATTTTTAATCCATAGTATGTAGAGCTAAATTATCATAGGTACATGTCATAAAATAAAGGATAGCAAATCACCTTTTGGAGTGAAGAAAAATCAATACCAAAATGTGACAAGTGCTGAGCTAATAATGGATCTTCAACACTATCATCTTCCGGGTATGCGTCCAAGCTGTCACAGAAAATATAGTATGAATAGGTGTTTTAACAAATAATGAAAGAAATGACGAGAGCAACCTCTGCTGCCTGTGTTCCTTGATAGGAAAGATCTCATTAAGAATACTCTTTGTTAAACTTAGAAGGGTATGCAGGCAAATACCATTATATGAAAAGGTAAAAAAATACCAGCAAATTACTTCTATTATATGAAGATATATGAGCTGTGTGGTATGAACCACCTATGTAAAGAAAATAACTCTGGAAGTTTAAAAGAACAAATCAGACACCTTCAGGCACTTAACTAAAAATCGTATCTTCAATAATGGTTGCAAAATACTCCCTCCCGTCACAATTTGTTTACATTTTCAACTTTTTTTGTGCCTCCAAATGCAACTTTGACCATTATTTTTATCACAATATATTTATTAAAGTTATTAAAGCATAATTCCAAGTACCTTTATGTTGAAGCTACTCATGTCATTTTCATATGACCAATGTAAATATTCAAAAGGACACTATTAGTGAGAGATCAAAAGGTTTGACTACAAGTTGCACACAGTGACATAGTATTGTCACTGGAGGTAGCAGTAAATATAAAACGATGAAGTCCAAAAATGCAAAAGTTCAAGAGTAGCATTACCTGCTGCTTCCAAATCAGCAGTAATTGTTCCAAGCTTTACCGCAAGAGGATATTTAGTCTGTTGGTAGTGTTCAACTGCATGATTATTCCACCACTTCCATCCCAAAGCCACCTCCCGCAAAGGATCATACCATCAGTTAAATTTAACCAGAGATTCTCAGTTTTATCACATTTGCTACACTTCCATCCAGTAGGAGGCACAATAACACTATTGTATAGTTGCTACAGCTCCATAGCATATGAACTGATGTTCTTGTCAGCAACCCAAGAAGCCAGTTGTTGTTTTTTATCAGCACTTTCAGCAAGTATAACTCTATCAACTGCAAGCCTAACCTGCAGATTTATAGTACAGTAAATAACTATGCATATGATAGCTTCAATCTTTTACATAAAACACGAAATTTACCTTCTCTAGCAAGTCAACCGATGGAAACAGGAGAGAGATAAATTCAGGCAAGATAACAATTTCAAAAGTCTCATCATATTCAGGTTCTTGATCAGTAGAACCTCCCTCCACTCCTATCAATTATACAAAACTCATTAGTGAAGATGGTAATTGCTTCAACATATAAACTGACCAGAACTTATTGCGTCAGGTTATATGGTAATATTAATCAAACAGACACGATTATCTCTGAATTGCTGACATGATATCTCAGTTTATATGGTAATTGCTTCAACATATAAACTGACCAGAACTTATTGCGTCAGTTTGATCAGTAAAATCTGCATATTCCATCGTAAGCGTGGTCCATGCATTCAGAGATAATCGTAAGTATTGAGTTGCATATACCAACCAGTTCACCTAAAAGCTTAAGCCGATAAGGAAAAACGGACAATTCACTTATATTTCAACACTCCTCCTCACGTGTAGACTTCCTCATGCTTAAGACGTGGAATAGAAGTAGACTGCAATTATTATTATTTAATTGTGCTAACCGGGTCTTGAACTCAAGACTTCTCAGCTCTGATACCATATTGAGTTGCATGTACCAACCAATTCATCCAAAAGAGAGGAAATACGGGCAATTCACTTATACTTCGACTGTAAAGCGTCAGCCAAGGTCGGGCATAAGCAAAACAGAACAAGGGCAGAGAGGTGACCTCGCAGGAGGCGGTGTCGTGGCTTGGCACGCACCAGGGCGGGCGGGTGGTAGAGCACGGCGACCGGCGTTGGGGAGGAGAAGTGGCGGCGGCGCCAGAGAGAAAGAGGGGATAAAAAGGAGTGAGTGTGGGCATGAGAGGAGTTGAGGAAGCTCACCCAAGCGGACGGTGGAGGCCGAGGGGCTGGGCGTCTGGCGATGGGAGGCGAGGCGGCAGCGGCTCATCGTGGAGCGCGGCCGGGTGAGAGAGCTTCAAATCCGATGCAGGAAGGAGAAAGGAGGTGTGAGGCGCTCTGGTAGGAGGTAAGTGGGTGAGAGACTCACCGGAGCAAAGATGGCGGCGATGGCGTGATTCGGCCGTACATGGGAAGAAGGTGGTGCGCGGTGCTCGGTGGTGGAAGATTGAAATTGATTGAGGAAGGTGTCCTTGAGGGCTAGAACGCGTCGTGGCGCATGTGATTTTGAGGAGCTTCTGGGGTCGTGCGGAATGCCATGTAGAAGCGGCGCAGCGGAGGGAGGAAGAAGATGGTCACGCTCCCAGTGCTCCGTCGGTAGAGAGGGATAAAGAGGGCGAGCGCGGGGAATAGGGCACGAGGGTGATGCTCGCGAGCATGATGGCGCGGGCCTAAGCTCACCGGAGCTGCGGCGCGTGGCGGACGGTGGCTCAGTTTGGTTCTTCTTCATGGACGCAAGAGAGGAAGAAAAATGGGAGGGGAAGAGGGCAATAAGGTGAAGGCCGGCACCACGCGGTGATCTTTATGAAGGATGGAGAGAAGAGCGAGATGATGCGAGCCGTTCGTGGCGACGAGGGCGGCGGTTTGGCGTGGCGTGGCGTGGGATCAGGCGGGACGATCGTCCCTACGGCGGTTTACTCGTACGTAGGGGCGGGGTGGGAAACTGGGAAGAGGCCGTATTTTTTTCAATTTAACCATTTTTTTTGTAAAAACTCCACATTTATACCCCTGCTCGTCTTATTTCCGATTTTGGACCCAGGGGGTCGGCGCCGTGACTCACGGCGCCGAGCTAACTGACTCGGCGCCATGACTCATGGCGCCGAGTACCGCACCACAGCCACCGTGGCGGCGGCGTGAGTCATGCTGCGTGGCGGTACCTCGGCGCCATGAGTCATGGCGCCAGCTATGTTAACTCGGCGCCGTGAGTCACGCAGCCCCCTGAGTCAAAATCGAAATAAGACGGCGGTATAAATGTGAGTTTACAAAAAATGGTTAAATTAAAAAATTCGGGAAGAGGTGGGACGATGGCCTTTCAGGGCAAACTACGAACTATAGTAGTTAAGATATATATATATATATATATATATATATATATATATATATATATATATATATATATATATAATTTTAGGTTATTATTTTTATCATCTGTAGATAATAAAAATGTTTTAGTAAAAGTTACGTGATAAAATAGATAGACTTCTATGTGAATCACGTAATAAAATTTATGATACTTGTTAGTTGTTACGATGTTATCTCTCCTCTAAATATAACTTTTCTCCTATCTCCAGTAGCCAAGGAGTACAAGGGAGAGACTGCATCCTTTTGATTTTTTTTTTTCCATACGATTGATATCCTTCCATTGCTTAACGAACTTTTTCCACATTGTACATGCAACATATAGAGGATACACGCCTATATCCTAATACAATACGTCTTGTCCCGTTGATGCATGCAGATACAATGGTGTACGTAGCAGCAGCACCAGAAACAGGTGAGAGGGAGAAGACGGCCAAGCGGATGCTTCACCTCAAGGGGAAGCTGTTGGCTCTGCCTGTGCGCCGGAGCCGGGTGCTGCACCTCACCCTCATGCAGCCGGCGATGAGCGGCTACGACGGCCCAGCGTGGACGCCGTTCTGCTACATCAACGTGTACCTCGGCGGCCGGCAGCTGGGCTCGTGTGGGCTGCCCGTCCATCATGGCGAGGTCCCGACGTGGAAGCGATTCATCGAGCTCCCCATGGGGTGGGATTGGCCGCGCTTGTCCCTCGAACTCGAGGTCCAGCGCAGCGACTACTATCCCGACGAGAACCTGGTGTTCCGCCAGGGCCGCACCTCCAACCACACCGAGGTGCTCGGCACGGCACGGTGCCGCTGATCGACGCGCTGGTTCTCGGGGAGGACAGCGACGACGACGAGGGGGAGGGGGATAAAAAGAGGCGCCGCGACGGCGGGGAGGAGGATGGCCAGCCGAAGCTGGTGGAGGGGACGCGGATGTTCGACAAGATGGTACCGCTGCAGCGTTGGCAGCTCCCGGCGCCGAAGGACAAGAAAAACGCGCCGGACAATGTTGTGGGCAGCGTGGAGGACGTGTTCGAAGAGCCGGACATGGGCGTGGACGAAGAGCCGGCCGATGTTGTGCTCGGCGGGGCGCCGAAGGACAAGAAGAAAGAAGAGCCGGCCAATGTTGCGCGCGGCGTGGTCCACGTGTTCATGTGCTTGGTCGAGGAATTCAGCTAGGGCTTCTTGTTACTTGCTGTGGGGTTTTGGATGACGACGGCCTGCATAAGCCAGGATGATTACTGATGATGGAGGCAGAATTTGTTCGTCTGCCTGGATAAAAATTTAAACCTAGGAAGAACTCTGATTATATTCTTTTTTTATTATTTTCTTTTACAAAATCATTTGCTTCTAGCCTTTCTTTGATTCTGTTTGCAGTTCAGATTATTATTGTCAGCCAGAAATTTGAGATTAAGGGTGATAAACAAGTTGATATGATTTTAATTATGTGATTTTTTTTTTAGTAGAAGGTAGAAAAGCTCTACCTTATGGCCATTGTATTAAAATGGTTGACAAAATGTTACAAATGAAGCGAAAAAACAAAAGCTAAAAGAAAGCTAATTATAACCAGGTAACAATTTACAAATAAATTTGACACCACTGTCGAAGGGAAGCTTGGTGCTCGGATTTGGACCGGCAGGACCAAAGATCAATGTACTCTCGAATCTGGCGTTGAATTGCATTGTTTCCACATTCAGTATTTTGGAATATCCTTTTATTCCGCATGATCCATAAAGCATGAGCGCAGGCAGCGAAGCATATAGGCCAAATTTCATGGTGGCTCAATGAATGTGCTGAAACAGTTTCCACAAATTCTAGTATGTCCTTGGAGTAGGTAGCTTACATCGACAGTCCTAGCTTTGTCCATATATAGTCATGACTTTGCATCGAGAATGATGTGATCAATTGTTTCTAAAGCGGGCGGATGTCACAATGTGGATTTGTTGTCCATTTCTTGGTATCATATTATCCTTGGTATTCACTTTCCCGAAAAGCTAGCCATAAGAATATTCTGTATCGATGAGGATTGATTTGAGCGAGTAAAATCGATCGCTTTCCATTTGAGGCCATTGAATGATAGTACTTGGTATATTCGGATGTAGTTACTTTTGCCATGGTGAAGCCATGACCCGTCGGTCCATGGTCCCTTGTGTGAGATCTTTGCTCGAGACAAAACTTGTAATAGAGCACTGGCGTTCAAAGGTCGCTTCTTTGTGAGCTGGATGAAGTTCAACCGCCCAGTTGTTATCAACTGATTGCGAGCTGGCTATGCAGTTCGGATTAATGGCAAATGTGTAGAGTGTAGGAAAGCATAGATGGAATCTTCCTTTGTCCGTCCAACTGTCCTTCCAGAATGATGTGGTACATCCATCCCCAATTATAACCTTAAATCGGTTGTATAGTTGTCTCGGTGGTTGTGGATAAAGTTCTCCATCTTGCCGTGTCTCCTGCCGAAGTGTGTTTGTATTTGGTTCGAATATCTGTCTCGTAACCAATTGAAGCAAGGTTCATTTGAGTCTGAAAGTAACTTTGCTATGCATTTCATGATTAAAGCCTTGTTGTGAATCCGGAGATCCCGTATCCCTAAACCTCCTTGCTCTTGGGTAGGATGACTGTGTTCCAAGCAACTAGGCAATGCCCACCGTGAAACTCTCTAACTCCTTTCCAAAGGAAGGCTCTTACGATTTTGTCGATTGCCTCTATCTTGCGCTCCGACCTTTGGATACAACTCATATAGTATGTAGGTATCGCGATAGAACTGCATTGATCATTGTCACTCTTCCTCCCCAAGAAACAACCGGGCTTCCAACTTTGCGGTTTTGTCTATCACAGCCGATAATAGGTTGCAACAAGTGTGGGGTATCTTGTTACACTACTACACAGCCTCATCACGAGCGGTTCGAGCAGTCATCACGAGCGGTTCCGGCACCGTCTGTGTTTTATCGTCTGTGATAAGTGGCGGTTATCACGAGCAGTTAAACATCCGTCGTGATAAGTCACAACACGAGCGGTTCTAATTATATAACCGTCAGTGATATCTATTATCACGGATGGCTCTATTCAAGAACCGTCGTTATAGGCGCATATCACGACGGCTCTATTTAATAACCGTGCGTGATATACACATATCCCGAGCGGTTCGTAAATAGAACCGTCGTGATAAAGGATATCGACGGTTATATTTACGAACAAATGCAGGATATGTGTATATCACGACGGTTATATAATAGAGCCGTGCAGGATTATACATATCACGAGCGGTTTGATTGATAAACCGTGCGTGATAGTTATTTCAGCATAACTATTTTTAAAAATTTTGGCTAGCCTCGGGATTGCTAGCCATGCCCTCTGAAAATAAGCGGCGAGAAAAAGATACATCACGGATATCAATCGTTGACAACCCAAAGTGATCATTGTCATACAAGCGAACATATATCAAATCTGATCAAACATTGTAATATCAACTCGTTGAAAAATATTGTCATACAACCCAAAGTGACAACCCAAAGTTTACCATTGAATCACAACTATTCAAAGTGAATTACAACTATATCAAATATATTAATTGTTTCAAGGTCGTTCGGTAGTGAAACTCTCCGTTGGCATAATGATATTCGTCGTGATGAAGGTGCGAGCCTCCTCGAACATCCGAGATCTCTTTACGAGCAGTGAATCTAAATCTATATTCAAAACCTACAAACAAGAGTAAAGTGTTACACATATATATTTAAATTTATAATTAGCAATTATTGCGAGATTGACCAACCTCGGGATCAGGCAACCTAGCACTCATGAGAATCGCATATGATAGCAAGCGTAGAATGCACATTCTTACGCTTTTTTTGGCGACAGAAAAATAGAATTACATATATAGGTATAGTCGGTTCGAGGCGCATTATTACAAGTATGATATAGGATTATTGTGTTGTAGCACGTCTGGAAATCGCGTCCTGTGATTAAGTGTGGCGTTCGTTCCCTTGTATAGCCCTCCTCGGCAATATAGGAGATGAGCGACCTACATGTTTCAAAAAGTTAACCTCGGCCATTTCAAGCGAAGGAAGACTACAATAGAGTTATGTATGGAGAAATGAGCACACATCATCGACTACTTCTTGCACAAGGGTGAAGTCGTGGCCTTTTTCATTAGGGAATCAAGGTATAGTACTGATTCCTCTTTGGTATAATGACTAGAAGGATCGGTGATGCCTACTCATGTATGTCGCTATAGTCATTAAACCTAAGTTCATCTGCGTATAAAGTACAAATGAAATTTGTATAGCAAGTAGTGAAGCACTTACTTACGGTTGTAGGGCACCATTATGTAGTCCACGTAGTTTTGAGCAAGCAATCCTGCGTTATGTATTTCGACATAGGATGCGTGCGCCAAGATGGTTTGCTCGAGAGACCACGTGTGGGTCGAGAAACCCACGGTTCTTTCAATCGCGAAGCGGTTTAATCATGTATCTATACATAAGCAATGAGTTGTTATATTACGTGAATGTAGAACTTGATTGTACACACTTACGATGTCGGCATCGTAGAAGTGAGGCATCGAGGGCTTTGAGGTTGAATAGGTCGAACAAGTCGTGAAGCCCACGATGAAGGGCGGCTCGTGGAGAAATAGTCCTCTGTGTATCGGCGGTGATTCCATCAGCGCACCCTTTCTCTTTGGTCTTCTTCAAGTACCGGCTATGCAAACTCGACAACCTAATCCAGCGTAGGCTATCATGTGCTCGTCGCCAGCGGACTTCGAAAGAGTATTTCTTAGGGTTAGGAGGCGGAGCGCCTTAATGTTCTTCGATTTCGATTTGTCTGAGCGACTTGCGCTCTGCGTCTTCCTCTGTCGAACGACTCGGGAGGCGTCTGGCGGCGCGCTTTTTGTTCGTTCGGTGTCTTCTCCACGGGAACCGATGAGCGGGCTTAGCGAAGGTTGAGGTGCGATCATGGAGGTCTGTTGGAGAGACATGGTCGTGTCGAGGTGGTTGGGGTAGAGTCATCAAAGGTTGAGCGACGCTGCGGGTCGGGCGATGTCCTTCAAAAGTTGAATTGGAGGGCATGGTCGTGTGGAGATGGTTGGGGTGGAGTCATCGAAGGTTGAGGCGGCGCTGCGAGGTCGAGCGATGTCCTTCTTTGGCCCAGAATAAAGCGCATGGGGCATCCCCTAGTGTTATGATTTCGTCGTTGGGCGAATCTCGGTAGGACGGCCTAAAATTATCTTGTACCATGTCCACTGGACCTGGCGTAACCTGCGCCACACAGGCACCGTCTTTGCACTATCCCTTCATTGCATGGATACACCACCCCGCCCGACCTCAATAGACATCCCAACCATCCTCACTTGGAGTGTGCGGTCGTCGGCTCCTACAAAGCGATCGCAATTAGCTAAGGCGTCCTATAGGTCTATCTTTGGAGCATTCGGAGATGTACATTACCTTGATGTCGTCGATAGGTAATTGGACATCATCGTGTTCACAATTTTGCGTGGGCGGCGCTACTCCGATGTTGAGGAGGACGCCTACAAAACAACGGGGCGGCTGCGGCGGTTGTTGAGGAGTAGTAGTTGATTCACTTGGTCCTGCAATCTTGCTATCTTTTCTTCAAATTTTGCGGTAAGTACCGTTCTCTTCCTTCAAATTTTGAAGTAAGCACATGTTCCAACAACGTGTCGTGCTCGGCCTTGGATCTCTTCTGCTCCTATCGTGCGATGAGTAAATGCAGGAATCCATCCCTCCAAGATCGTTAACCCCTTTGCCTTGCGTGCGACCGGGTGCTCCTTGTTTCCCGGGGCGTAGTTAGTATATCCTTCTCCATGCGCTTGGAAGGAGCCTTGAACATGCGGAACTCAATTCTTGCTGCAAGAGGTCATCATGTTATTATATACATTATGAAGTTATAGACTTATTAACAACTAGGTAGTTCGAAGACATTTACCACGGTTGGCCACATCGATCTGCGGGTTTGTGAAAGAGATTTTGCGAAGGCGTGGCGATGCCTCGCTCTTAACCGGGAGAGGCGCTGATACGTGATCTCGGCAAATGGCCTTGTTTCGTTCGCGTCCTCCGCGCCCATTGCGGCGGTTTTACCAGCGTACCAGTGATGCGAGTTTGTGGGGTGAGTGTTAAGTGTGCGAGAGCCTTGTGCGTCGCACTTTCCTCAAGAAATTCGGCGTCGTCTTCATTTGCACAAAGCGTCCCATATATCCCGACAAGAATTTATCGCCGTGAAGGCGTTCGACCGTGTTCACGTACCTTGTGACAAGCACGCTCTTGAAGGTCCTCCGCCTTCCGATCGAGAAACGCGCTGTCGTTCCACGCGCGCCAGTCTGCGGTGGGAAAGTGAGCGATTTTAAAACCGTCCCACGGTGGCTTCTCGAACATCCGACCACGGTGTCGGCTCGGTGTGGTGATGGGGACCGTTCCCTTCAAGTATCCGCACAAGGTTCGAATCTCGGCTCTTTTGGGGACTCACGGGGATCCCATTGGCATTGACCTCGTGGCGGTCATTATGCTGGAGGAATTCTCGATGTTCCTCTGCCATCTCGCGTCGTACCACTTTCCTCGGAGATCGGGCGGCGGCGAAGATGGTGCGGGCGCCATGTCGCTTACTTGCTATCTATATATACGCGAAGCAATATCGTAAGCTCTAATGACCAGTTCAAGCGGTTACTCAACAACAGAAAATGATGCACAAGCGTATAATATATAAGAAGGATTGATGGTAGTTTGTGCTCTCGAAGGAGAGTTGCAAAAGAACAAGTCTTTGCCATCTCAATCCTATTGTCTATACTCTTCATTAAATGAATATGATAGTATAAATTCAAACTATGAGCTCTAAACAATACTTTGCTTAAGCGTCAAATGATCTCAAGCTATTACGAAAATGATCTCTTAACTATCACATTCAATCTCGTTATAAGAAAAAGTTCATCACAGAGCGAACAGAACAAAGCCCAGATCAATTTCAGTTCACATTATCAAAGACTATCAAAGTCACATCACGGAGGTTCGTCAATACAATAGAGCTCATGAATGAACTAACGATATATCAAATTGTGGATGCATTCAACCGTGCTGTGACAACTAGCATTCAACCGAAAGTAACAAATTAACGGTATATGAAATTGATAGTAGCAAGTAATTTGTACAATAGAGCTCAAGAATCAACTAACTATCACATTCAATCTCGGTATAAGGCGAGTTCATCACGAGCATGTCAACAAAGCCCAGATCAATTTGCGGATCTTTAGGAATACTCACGAGAGGATGCCGCACAACAACTCACGGTGCAAGGAGGCCGGTGCGGGGAGGGCCGGCGCGGGGGAGGAGGAGCGCGGGGGAGGCGGCACGGGGGGAGGAGGGCGGCGGAGGAGGCCGGTGCGAGAGGAGGAGGCGACACGGGGAGGCCGCGCGTCGTCGGCGGAGCGGCGTCGTCGATGAAGGCGGCGGCGTCGGGTCTTCTGGCCGGGAGGTGAGCAGGCGAACCCTAGAGGAGCCGAGAGCGCGCGAGCCTAAGAGCGCGGGAGGCGAGTGGCGAGTAAAGAGCAAAACCTAAGTGCGCCTTTTAATAAAAAGAATATCACAGACGGCTCTATTAAAGAACGTGCGAGATATCAACAATATCACGACGGCTCTATTTAAGCACCGTGCGTGATAATATCCTGACGGTTTGCTTAAAGAACGTGCGAGATATCCTCAATATCATAGGCGGTGCCATTCAAGAACCGTGCGTGATATGAGGATATCTCGAGCGATTCTTTAAACAAACCGTCTGTGATATTATCGACGGTGCTTAAATAGAGCCGTGCGTGATAATATATCACTGACGGATCCATCATAGAGCCGTCTGTGCTATGGATCTCATTCCCTTCATCTCCGCGCGAGTGTCTCTTCGTCTCTGCTCCGACTTTTATATAAATAGACAACCCTTATCAAAGGGATTTCTCACGAACCTCCTTGATCATCCCTCTCTCTCCACAAATTCCAAATGGCTTCCTCTCGTCCGGTATGCTTGGCCTACATTTTGGTTGTGTACTCGCACCTCTCGATCGCAACTTTGGCCCAAGCTGCGAACAAGGCGTCCGTTCGCAATGCAATCCGTTGTAGACCCTCCCATCTCAGGAGACCATAACGGCGATCATCGGTCGATTGGAGCTCCTCCTCAACGAACCGGTCGAGGCTCTCGGCATCCGGCGAGTAAACCTCGTCGTGGAGATTGTCCTATGGAACTCTTTGGTCGCGCGAGATGCGGCCAGTCGTCGAGGGCGACATCGACATTGCGGGAGGCGGGTCCGCCTAGCGAGGCGTGGAGACCGGGGTTGATGGCCTCAGGGCTATATGGGACTTGATTACGAGTCAGAACATCTACAAGAGAAATTGAGCGTGCAAGGTCACGGTGGGCGTTTGGTGAGGCGATCGGTGATCCGCTCCCAGAAGCCGGCGAGAATGCGTACAAAGATTTGAAGACTAAGATAGGATCGCTCATCCTTTTTATAAATGCGTGATGTAAAAGCGATAAGGCGATCTATTATGCATGCGTGATGTAAATATGGTCTTTTTATGCGTGATGATATGGTCTTTTTATAAATGCGTGATGATATGGTCTTTTTATCATCTAATATTATTCTTGGGCAAATCCAAATGCGCTCGGTATACGCGCCTCCCCATGGCGTTCTTTGGACACCTTGTACAAGGCCTTGCAACTATCGTACATACATTCAAGATGTTAGAATAAATAGTAGTATATGCGTGCGTATATTGTGAACATAAAGATGTACGTCACGTTAATCGTAGGCTGCATAGGTCCTCCATGGGCTGAGGAGCTCGCGGCCACCACGGTAAGCGATGTCGGCGGCGACATCGTGAAAAGAGCGGCGATCACCGACCTCCTCGCCTTGGTGCTGCTTTGGCTCTGCATGCTAACCTTGGCGATTGGCGTACTCAAAACCGTGAGACGAAGAAGCGATGGGAGGAGTTTAATCTTGATGATTATTCCGTCTTATATCAAGAATTAGGAGTAGCGCACGTGAGGCGAAGAGCGCGTATGTATCGTCGGCGTGCGAGGCGAAAAGGCGGTTGTCGCGATGGTGAAGAGACCGATCGCGCGGGATATCACGAGCGGCTCTATATAGGAACCGTGCGTGATAATACTATCACCGCGGTTATTTAATAGAGCCGTCGTGATACTAGTATATTCTGAGCGATTCTCAAATTGAAAATGCGTGATATTTCCTGAGCGGTTTTATTTCCAAACCGTCGTGATAAGGCGTCCTCCTCACAGAGCGGTTCATATTACCAACCGTCGCGATACTTCCTGAGCGGTTGAAATATGAACCGTCGTGATATGTCTCATCACGAGCGGTTCATATTACGAACCGTGCGCGAAGTATCACAAGCGGTTGGTAATAAGAACAAATGCATGATGAGGACATATCACAGGCGAGTTCCCGAGCGATTCCAAAGGAACGTGCAGCGATGAGTGTCTGCTATTGCTGTTTTGTAGTAGTGTTAGTGGAAAGTGGCGGTCCTAAGTAGTTACATGGAAGTGGTGAGTGGGCATTGCGAGCGGTGGCGCTAAGGTGGCATCTTGTTGAGACATGTGGATGGGTACTAGAGTACTCTTATGGTAGTTGATCTTTAAGCCTGAAAAAATTGCAAATGAATCCAGTAGCTCTTTGAGAATCGTGGCTTGTTGGGCTGTCCCCTTGAGTAGGATTAAGGTGTCATCTGCATATTGTAGCATTGGTGTCGCTTCTTGTATATCCAATGGATGTAGGATCAGTCCATTGGAGTGGGCACGTTGTAGCATTTTTTGAAGGATATCCGCTACCAAGATGAAAAGAAATGGAGAAAGCGGGTCCCCTTGTCGTACCCCACGCCGGTAATTAATTTGTTCCCCTGCAATCCCATTGACAAGAATCTGTGCTTTCCCTGAAGAGAGAATAGCAAGCATCCAGTTAATCCATTTGCTGTCAAACCCTCTGCATTGCAATGTCAGGCGAATACATTCCCAACTTATTGTGTCAAAAGCTTTATGGAAGTCTAATTTGAGAACTAGCATAGGTCTTTTCCTCTTCATTGCACATTGGACCATGTCTGAAGCTAGAGTGAAGTTCTCCGTAATTGATCTTCTTGAGATGAATCCGGACTGCATATGGCTGACAAGGTCGATTCTCGGTTGTAGTCTATTTGCCAAGACTTTGCTGATGAGCTTGGGTATGCTGTGCAGCAGTGAGATGGGCCGAAAGTCCTTGATTTGCGTTGGCGCTTCAATCTTTGGTATCAAAGTGATATAGGATTTGTTTACCCCTGACAAGTCAATATTATTGGAATGTAAATCTTCAAACACATGAACTAGATTAGTCTTTAGAACGTTTAAGAATTTCTTATAAAACTCATTTGTAAATCCATCTGGCCCTGGGCTTTTGTTGTTCGGGGAGCGTAAAATGGCATTTGCTATCTCTTCCCAAGTAAAGTTGTCTGAGAGAGCCTGAAGACTTTGATCTTGCTGATAGAGTTGTGTGGGATCTATTGTTGGTGACCATGTAGAGTCTGAACTGAAGAGCTCCACAAGTAATCGATGCAATTTGCAATTTGGAGGCATTGTCATAGTATTCAATCCCATCCTTAATGAGCACTTTGATGTTATTCCGTTGGTTTCTTATGGATGATGTTACATGAAAGAAATGTGTATTTTCATCTCCCAAATTGCACCACTTAATCTTTGCTCGGCGCTTCCATTTGAGTGTCGAGAACCGTTAAGCTTCGCAAATGTATTCGACATTTTCACGAAGGTAAATTCAAGGTTTGTTAAAGGCCTCCATTCCTCGATGTTGTCCAAGTATTCTAATGTGGTTACGGTATTATCCGGTTGAGAAGGTAGGCTACGTATCCTCTTGACCAAGCTCGATTTTGCGAAAGCCTTCTTAGCTTTAGATTGGCGGTAGAAATACTAGCGATTCACAGGTTCCTCGTGCCCAATTTTGTAACACTAGGTTCTCAAAATCATTAAATGAAGCCAGAAGTTTTCTAGTCTGAAGATCTTTGACGCAAGCAATTTTGTTTGTATACGCCACAATTGGTGTGATGCAAGTTCTTTGCTACATGTGCTCTGGCCGAGGTGCTTAGGAATGTTCGAGTCCATTCTGTATCAATCAGAATCCTATCTAGCTTAGCCATTGTTGGATTTCTCCTCTTGTTCGTCCAAGTAAATTTCTTGTTTGGAATGTCTACATCCAATAAGCCTTGGTTTTGAATCAAGTATTAAATATGGACATACACCTTGATTTATATTATCGTTGCTTTTCTCATATGTGTATCTATAAATGTTGAAGTCCCCAGGACCATCCATGGTCAACCAAATTCATCGAACACTAGCTAAGTTTGTCGAAGAAAGGTTGACGGAATTGTCTTGAAAGGTGCATACACATTTGTTACAACTGAACCGGATTATGTCTGTTTTTGATTGGAAGGCTCATCAATGACCAAACATCGGCTGAATCGGTGATGTCTCTAAATTGGCATTGCACCAAGCCGTTAGTGTGCCCCACGAAGTGCGGATAGATGGATGGAAGTGGTAATTCCTCAAGTTCGGGGCAAGAAACTTATAGCTTTAAAAACATCAATGTTAGCGACTTAGTTTCTTGAAGGCATATGATATCGGTTTTAAATCTACCAACGTCGATAGACTAAAGCCCTTTTACGAACATCTCTAGCCCTCTAACATTCCAAGATAGAATTTTCATTTCGTCTCAGCTAGCCCTCTTAGGTAACCACACCTGCATGTTGTCCAATGCGACATTGCAGCCAGCTCCACACCCCAACATGAGAAGTCTAGCAAGATTAACAGGTTGCCAACACACACCCGGACCAAAACCGAAGGACAAAACAACAAATCTCACGAAGCTAAGAGCAAGCTGCACCAAGTCGAAGCAAAAGAAACCAAGACAAAAACACACCACACACCAATGCTTGATTAAAACCAAGAGCGAAACTGCGCAACAAAGTATGAGCCAAGCGAGGCGACAAAAAAAAACTCTTTCTCTGCCATTCTGTATTTTCTTCATAAACTCTACTATTATGCTCGTAAATGGTTAAAGCTTAGTATGCAAACTAGGCTCTGGTTTGGAACCTTACATCTAGTGAGAGTGGATGCATACGCATAATATCTTTTGGTCTTGAGAATGCGAGGCATCGACAGATCACACTGGGATTGGATCCCTACCTTCTTCACAAACTCTACCATTCTGCTCGTAGATGGTTAAAGTTTGGTGTACAAGCTACACCCCGGTTTGGAACGGAAAAAAATCCTATAGGACCTAGTCCACAATTCCATCAATGTAGACCAACTTCATCGTGTGACACGTGTCTTTTTACGAATATCAAAGCGTGACATGCTAGTTTTCAGTATTCAATTCGTGAAAATTCACATCAGTGATTTATGAGGCTGTGTGCTTTGAGATTCGTGAAAAAACACGTGTCACACGATGGAGTTGATCTACATTTATAGAATTGTGGACCAGGTCTTATAGATTTTTTTTCCGTTTGGAACCTTACATCTAGTGAGTGACAAATAATGGCTTTTGGTCTTGGAGAATACGAGGCATCCACTCTGGAATTGGATCCTCTACCTTCTTTTGTAACCATTGGGGGTTGCATGCTTTGACATTCAAGATTGCTACTACAACACCATGCCTTTTTCCTCGCAAGGTCGCAATTGTTGGGGGTAGGAATCTGTTGTAGCAAAGAGGGCTGTAAAAAAGGACTCCCGGTAACTACGAGAGGGACTAGAGGATCGAGAGGGACCATGTGATCCTCGGAGAAAGGGGACCAGTTGTCAAGAGAAGCGAATATGTATTAATTGTTCTTAGAAAAAGGTCATGTCCTATTACATAGGGTGAGGTGGCTATTTATAGTCTTCCAAAAGGGTACATGATATTACATGTATACCCCTAAAAAGACCCTATGACTATAGGAACTGCAGGGGCTTTTCCTCTCCCTATGTATAGCCTTCGGCCTACGGTGAACCTCCTTAGCCCTAGTCCATCCAGTCAGTACACCTGGCCCATCAGTGTTCTCTGCCCTTCACACTGTGCGGGAGGTCCTCGGCTCGCAGGGGCTCGGATACCTTTTTGGCGCCTCCGTTGGTGGCTCTGGGGATCCTCAGCTCTGGATGTGCGGTACTCGGTGGCCCTCTGGCGGCCTTCACACCCGTTCCAGAGCCTTCCAGAAGTGCGCTGCTACCTTCGAGAGACCTTCAGCGAGCCGCTCTGCTCAAAGCCCTCCAAGAGGTGTGCTGGCACCTTGCGAGTTTCGCTTATGCTCCGAAGCCTCCCCAAAGGCATGCATGGTACCTTCAGGGAGCCCTTTGGCAAGCGCGGCCCTCCTACGGCCTTCATATACCCTTCGCCAGGCTTGCAGTCCTTGGGAGAGGGTCCTTGCAGTCTCGGCCAGGCTGTTGGGATTGGGGGCACTCCTACGACAGAATCCATCTACTTTGTATAGTCGACGAAAGTATTATGAAATTATGAACAATATTGTTTTGGTAACTCACTTGTCTCTTTTATCCCATAGTTGTTCTCCTCGCTAGAGTCGAAGAAGCATTGCAGTAGAAGATACCAAGGAAGGCGATCCTGTGGATGTACTCGCAAAGTGCGTCAGCCATGCCGGTGTGGGTGAGGACAGGGGCGGAGCTGGGCCTCGGGCCTCTCGGGCAATGGCCCGAGGCCCAACGAAAAAACACCAGCTGAAAAAAAATGAAACGTGAAAAGCCAATGCAATTTGATGATTGGGCTGAAAGCGTCTTGGGCGGCCGGAGCATCGGCGCATCGCTCATCGCCAGGTGAGGCGTCCATGGCGGGCGGATGGCGTTGCACACGCTGCGCATGTTGCTCGTGCGTAGTCTAGTAGCGTCACGGCCGAGGCGGCCGGCCGGCCGTGAAAGCGAAGGAATCGCGACCCTGAAGCCATGGATGAAACGGTTCAACTTCCGGAAGGGAAGGGGGGTGGTTCATGTGGTTGCTTACTGTTTGTGTCGCTGGACGTGCGCATGGAGTGGGAGGCGGGGTTGCGCCGCTAGTTCGTCCGCTTCGGATGACCGACGGAGCATGAGACGGTGTGGATGCCCGGCCGATGGACATTCTTTGCTGCGCGCGATGACATTCGACTTTGGCTATTGGTGCATCTCTCTGCTCTCCACTAATGCTGGCCAAATGGGCACACAACACGGCCTGGCACGGGCACGACCCATTCTAGCATGGCCCATTCCGGCCTATGTAAGAACTGGATCGTGTCGGGCTGGCTCACGTGCTGAAGCGACGACTTAAGCATGGCCCGAAGGGCAATCGTGCCGTGCTGTACTGGAATGAGCATGTTTGGCCGTCGAGCTTTGTACGGCCTATTTAGCCCGAAAAACTAAAAGGCAGAATAATAGGGAAAATCTAAATAAAAAATCCAAAAAAAATCAAAAAAATGTGTAGAATTCATAAATACATATGAAAGTTGTAAAAATGAGACAAACATATTGAAAATGTAATAAAGAGCTTTATTAATATTGAAATGGCTACCTCGTTAAAACTTTTGCCAAGTAAAAACTCAACATGAGAAAACCTTGGCAGAGAAAAAGGAATACAACCTATAGCTATATATACATCCTTGTTCTACATGTCATTGTTTATGTACAAATTTTCGAATACCTCCGACAACTCTGGATTTTCCACTGAGTGTTATGTTCACGAAACAGCTTTTTTCTAGTCATTCATGGTTAGAAATATTTTCACTATCTCACTTGTGAGACTTGTTCTTCTCTCCTCTAATATTCTTTGGAAAGTGAAAGTAGACTCGGAGGAAACCATTGAGACAAGCAGTTAACACATCACGTGTAAGTATAGACAACACGGGATATGTTAACTATGGGCTCGCCACCATTGCAAAATTTGAAGCCTTACGGGTTAAAATCCACCGTATCGCTGTCCATATAGGTGGATAATTCCCCATTCCTTGAGGTTGTTCTCATTGAGCGGGCAGCGTTGTAGAAAAAGAAGACCTAGACTTAGAGGAAGAGTTATCGAAGATCTTGTCCTACATATTTATCTTGCTATTTGAAGTGGGAGCTCTTGGAGATCATTGCAAGTGGACTCCCAAAACTACACTAAGATAATCCTCCTAGCCCGACCACTCTATATGTCGATATCGGGCCATCGAAAATGTGCATGTACTAAATAGTTCCTTTATTTTATTACGACATTCATTATAGTATTTTTCTAGATCCCTAGTTGTTGTCTATCTAGAAACAGTAGGAAATCTAGGATTATGCACAGTCATAATGTAAGTTTGAAAAGCAGTAGACTCCCCAAAGCCTAACAATAAATCCTTAGAAGCAAATAAGCAGCGAGAGAGATTGTGGGCTACCTCGGCATCGTAGTCCCGACTACGTCTTGTCTGTCGGGTTGTCTTCTGTTGCATCGCCTCATCACCAATCCTTGCTTGGCCTTATATCTTGTAGCATGTCTAAGCAAGTACCTCGTTCCACCTGTAGATCTTGCAGACAATTCATTGCAATAAATGTTACAAATAGCATATGGTACCTGATTCCCCTATGCGTCTAGCTTGGTTGTCCTTTCAAAATTCTCTCTCACTCCCGATGTAGACGACCTTAACCTCTTTGCTCCGGTGGTTGCCAACGAAGATGCTAACGTGGAGCCTGATGACGAAACTCTGCCTTTCCCTTCCGGTAACAACTCCGGTTGGTTTGAGGCAGCCGCAGCAACCTCTATGGATGCAACATTCCCCGGTGAAAGTCCGTAATCACCAAGAGCAAGCCTATCGTAACTGTCCATAACGAAAACTGCAAAATCAAAACTAACACTATTATTACTTTCATCTTAGCATAACAAATACTAACAATAAAAGTATGCAAAGAATAGAATTGTACCTCTTTTACTGACTTACTAGCGAAAATTGAATTTTTCAAAATTTAGCAAAGTTTGTTTTGAATTTTTTCCAAATTATCTCACAATGAATTTGAATTTGCACACCAGAATTTGAAAGAGAGATTGAGGAATGGATGTGTGCTGAATAAGGAGGCAGGCACAGCCCACAAGCCCGTTGGAGTCCATGCCTGGTTGGGCGCGCCCCTGCGCGTGCCCCTGCCCACGCGTGCGGTAGTGCGCCACTGCGCCCGACGGCCCGAGGGCGACATGTTGTACGGCGCACGCCCACTGTCGCCTGCCATTGGCGCCACCCTCCACACCGACGTCGCCCCCTCTCGGCCTCCTTCCTCCACGCTGGCGCCGCCCCCTCCTCGTCCTCCTCCACTCTCCTCCTCTTCCCGACTCTCTCCTTCCCGGCCGGCCCGCGCCTTCTCCTCCCTCCACACAATGCCGCCCATCCTCCTCCTCCTCCACCTTCTCTCCTCTCCTCCTCCTGGCTCCTTCTTCCGGGCAGCCTGCCCTTCTCCTCCTCCACGCGGTGCCATCCCCATGACCTCCTCCTCCACGCCGACACCGCCCCATCCTCCACCACCTCCTCTCCTCCTTCTGCTCCTCCCGGCTCCCTCCTTCCTGAGCGGGCCCCACCGCCTTCTCCCTCCACACCAGCCCCGCCTCCTCCTGGCTCCCTCCCTCCCTTGCCGGCTCACCGCTCCTCCTCCCTCCTCGCTGTCGGCTAGCCGCCGCTCCTCCTCCCTCCCTCCCAGCGCTCCCTACGGCTTACCTACCTCGGCTTCTCCGCAAGCAGGCCACACAGACCGTGCTGGGCTCGTGCCTTGCCTAGCACGGCCCGACACTGTTCGTGCCGTGCTAGGTCGGTCCATCGTGCTAGGGGTCAGCCCAAGCACAGCACGAGCCTTCGTACCTATAAACAGTATAAATCGTGTCGTACCTCGGGCTAACCTGACAAGCACGGCCCATCTAACCACCTCTACTCTCCACTCTAGGAAGCCACCCCGGCAAAGGCCAATTGCAATCAACTTAAGCCCAAATCAGCCCACGGCTCGAAATAAAGCCCACTGCATTCCAATTCCTTAGCGTCGAGTCGATTAACAAATAAACGGCCCAGATGGTACGAAAGAAGAGAATTCAGGGTCCGGATCCCTCCTTTTTCCTTTAGAATGTTGGCTTTTATGGGTGATTAGCTGATTACTGATTTTTTTGTGGATCTCTATAAAAAAATTTGAACAAAAAATGATAAAGAGCACCTCCAATGCTCCATCGAATGGTAACTCTACTACTCTAGCCATCCACGTAGGGTAGTAGCTTCAAAAGGCATGTTGGTAGCTTCAGCTAAATCGTGTGAGCGTAGCCTAGAGGGCGTTGAAGAGAGGCATCGAAGTTTCTCATTAAATCTTATGGACCTAGCTTGGAGCTATTCCCCTCACGAGAGCGTTCGAGAGAGATATCCTAGTTTCGCTTCATAATTAAGATCTTGTGAGCCCATGCCGTGCTCGATGCTATTATGCATTGGAAGGGGAGGTTTTGGATGGTAGCTTCAGATGATGTGGATTGTGGCACTCTAAGCATGTCGTAACAAAACAGTCTATACTTCATTCATGGTACTGCAAAACAATTGAATACCAATGAAACAGACAAGAGTTCAAAGTTCAACCAGACATATTGATCGCTCTTTTTGGCATTGTAACTACCATCAGTTTATCCAATATCTTAGAGACAGTACTCTTACAAAACTTGATCATAAGTGATGTTGTACAGCAGGGGCAAATGATGAAACTCTCCCAAGCTACTGGAAACTCTGGTAGACAGCCGACGAAATGCATTTGGAAGAACCACTTTGGCTGTGGCCTAGAATTTGGAGAGATCTTTCTACATGCAAATATGCAATGATGAAAACCGGATTAGCAATCAGTGTTGCTACAAAACTTTTATGCGAAACATCGTTATGAAAACACGATAAACCTGAGTGATCTACAAATTACGGTACTCTAAAACTAGGCTGTCTGTGCAATCAACGTTTGTGGTGAACACTAGCAGAGATCCTCCTTTTCAATGACAACACATGAGCATTCATCTCGAACTGGGTCCAACTCTGGTAAGATTACGATATGCATCCCCACCTTGCAGAAAGTAGCTTCATGTGGCGTCGTCATATGTGCATCGCTTCACATTTTGATAGTACATGGTTCTGTAGCTTAAAGATGATGCAGTATCAAATTCCCAATTTCTCATCTGGTGTCTCTTTTCGGAGATGGAGCTGTCGGTGGGCGAGCCAAAGCTGTAGGCCCCGGTGGGCGAGCCAAATCTAAGTTTTGCATCTCACTTGCAAGCAGCGCCCTTCTTTCTTTCAAAAAGTTGAGCCGGCTTGTCAGCTTAGCTAATGCAGATGGTGGTGTAGCCCCAGATTCCTGAAACAATAACGGGCACATATAGCTGCATAACTTCATTCCAATAAAGTGGCAGTAGCAACGCCAACTTATCTTGAAGAAAGGCAAAGAAAGGGGTTTATGCCTTTATGGTGACCAAAAGGACATAATCTATGTCTGTGAAGGCATACATTGAGATTACCTCTGCTTTAGTACTTGAATAGGCATTAGATCCTTGAAGCCTGCTTAGTAGTGGGCTATTTGAGTATTGTCTTTGTGCAAAGTTCCACCTCGATGTAAGTGATCCTTCTTGACTATCCTTCATAATCTCACCTTAGAAGACAACATTTTTGAGCCCTTTGACTGATGTTGCCTGGCTGCTCATTAGATGTGACACCTAGGCAAAGCCAAAGATTTTGAACTACTAAGATCGTTGTTATCAACTTTTGCTTCTTTGGATACTGTCATTCTAATGAAGATCAAGAAGTGTATTCATCAATATTACCACCTGAACTCGTATTGTGTTGATAGTTAGTACTCGGTTGCAGCTTCTGGTGAGCTGGCTTGTCTGTTGAAGATGAATGTAGTGTGGTCTGCTTCCTTGATTGCTCAATATCTGCCTGAAATGAGCCATTTTTTTATTGAGTAATGGAACTGAGCAAAGGAAGAACCTAAAGTACACCCAGAACTTGTTGTGTTGTCATCCTTAACTTCAATGAGCTGGATCCTTTGCTACTTAATCTATTAGTATTTTTCTTTGGTTGTCTACAGCATTGAGATAACAAGGATATTTAGTTCTTTTTGGT
This sequence comes from Ampelocalamus luodianensis, assembly GCA_036346255.1. Classification (NCBI taxonomy): domain Eukaryota; kingdom Viridiplantae; phylum Streptophyta; class Magnoliopsida; order Poales; family Poaceae; genus Ampelocalamus; species Ampelocalamus luodianensis. The sequence continues at coordinate 28,615 of JAYEVH010000076.1, read as the reverse complement.
GTACTTGTTACTGCACACCTCAAACACTTCAGGTCCTTATTGTATATTTGGACATATCAAACTCATGTAATTAACTTCCTTATACAGTTTCATCAGCATACATTATGTTTTCCATTTCCAGAGATTAGGAATAACACAGAGCATAGTAGTCCTAGGCAGGCCTTTTCTGGCAAAGCAGAAGGAAGAGCATTTTACGGTCTTACCATGTCTGTAGCGGATACCATGTCAGATACAGAATTGGGCCCAACAATTGATGATGCTTCGACTGAGGAACTAATCTCTGGAGAAAGGGTGGCACTTTGTTCATCTCTGGAGAAAGGAGCCCACGTTAGCAGAACTCTATCTTAAGTATGTTCCTTTCCATAACTTACAATTCTAACTAGACAGCAAAATACTACAAACAGTGAGAAAATACTACAAAATGCTCTGGCAAGAAAACCTTACTCGACAAGCTTGTCTGTATTTAGAATTTGTTTGTTGCATGATTCACATAATGAGGTGGAGCTCAGCTGGACCTGGCTGTTGAGTTGTCCACGCAGATCAGAAACCTTTTGCTTCAAGTTCAAAATATCAGCTTCAGCAGTAGCAACTTCCTCAAGATCAGCCTTAGTCTTTTATTAACAGAACAAAATTTTCAAATGGTGAAAAACACTCGAGCTTTAACTAAATAAAAAGAGCTTATGAAGAATACCTTGCTGGCTATTGTTGGTGGGAAGGACACCTGCCCTCTACGCAAATTCATCAGCCCAGACTCCAATGAGGCCCTCAAATTTCTTTCTTTCTGCAGCTGATCTCGCAAATTTTCCACCTGTTGAATGCACAAACTATTCTTGTTGAACAGAGAAAATGCACAACTTACTCTGACAAGCACACCGAAACACTTCCAGAAGCAAGGAGGTACTATATAGTTCTGAGTTATAATTTCCTGTGTCAAATAAACGCCGAACAGGGAGGGGCTGGGACATCCCACAGCAACTGAGAAAGCTAAAAGGATGGAAGGAAAGGATTCAGCTGTACATTCCGGTAGTATCCTTATCCCCAATGTATGACAAATTATATGGTCCAATGCGTGATGGCTAAATGGTTATGACAAAGTGGCATCTAAAGGTTTTAGTAACATTATCCAATTTGGGACACCATGGTCAGTCGAGTCCAGGCCATAGCATATCATAGTAACAAGAAATATAACTACTCAGCATGACCATGATTGTAAGAAACGTTGAATTTATTTCAAAGAAGGCAAGAAGTGGAAAGCATGTGCATTGTCACTCCAATAGATGCTTCATTGCGGCCTCATGGTTCACATCGTAGTCTGAGTTGACTATGACAATTACATGGAGCTGTCTGTCAGCATGTGCCGTTAGCTTGTAGCAAGTTACTAAAAATACATCTTTAGATATATGCAATCAAATCAAGTTCACAAAAATCAATATAGCAAAGAATGATGCATTTTGAATTTTGATAAAATTTGAGGGAAAAAATTGGATGTAGAATGAAGTTTGACCATCAAATTGAGCCAGAACTTGGTAGTTTGGTTGTTTTTGCTATGATCTAGGAGTGTGTCCTAAACTACAAAACATGACTGTAAGGGAGAAATATGAGCAGCAGGAAGAAGAATTTTTTTTTTTGATAAAAGGTAATCAAGTTTAAAAAAGGAAAAAATAGAAGGAATAATGAGTTTGATGTAATACCGCATGTCAGATTGCCCCGGCATCATGAGCTAACGACTCATCTGAAGGAATGACACGACCAAACCTTGACTAAAGTGCAGGGAGTCCATTTTTTGACTCTAAAATGTAAGACTCATTTCTCGAACTTATTAGGGCTTCTTCATTGTGTGTCATATTGCTTGAGTTCAGATGTTTGCATAGTACTTGTGCCTATAACTGATAGCAGAACAATCTTCTTCTCCTCCATATTGCATAGTTTCTTATGTTTTTCTATAGTTCTTGCAAGTTTTCTTTATTCTTGATGGTATAACGATCTCTTATGGAGATAAAGTGATACAATAATAAAAACTACCTAGGTGTTCTCTTTCTAGAATTAAAAAAAACATCGACCTTTAGTTTGAGCTCTTACTTCTTTTTCAAGTGCTAAACGGCGCTCATGTAATGCTTCCTTCGCCTTTCTAGACTCGCCTGGAGGGTTGCATTTTCTTTGACCTGAAAAAGACATAACATCATTTCATATGGAAGAATTTAATGTTACATCACTTTGTGTGATCCTGGGGGAAAAGGCTGTACCTCCTTTGAAATTTTAGATTGGAGATCAGTCTTGTTGTTCTCAAGCTTCTCAATAAGAGCCCTAGTTCAGAAGCCAAATTAGAAAAATAACTCAAATATATTAAGAGTGTAAATTGTAAAAGTTGTCCTGTATTTTAAAGATTTTGAGTTTCCAACTGCTTTTTATATATTTTTAAATAGGTTTGTTGAAAATAACAGGCAAGCCCCAAATGGTATAGCAAGTTCAAAGAAGGTACAAACTTTGCAGAAGCAAATCAGAAATGGAGGAGGCCTTCCACGGTTTCTTTGTGAATCTCATTGGCAAGCCGGTTCCAAGATCTCACACACTAGATCTTGATTACCTCAATGTCCCTTCACATGACCTCTCCTCGCTGGAAGCACACTTCACCGAGGATGAAGTTTGGGAGGCTATTAGAGCTTACCTTCTGAGAAGGCCCTAGGGCGGATGGATTCATTGCCTCTTCTACCAAAAATGTTGGGGAATCATTAAAGACGACGTCATGGCCGCAATTTACAAGCTTGGAAACTTGGCCGGCAATTATTTCCACCTCCTCAACCAGGCCATGATCACCCTGGTGCCGAAGAAGCTGGCAGCACAGGAAGCAAGAGACTTTCACCCTATTAGTTTGCTCCACAGTTTTGCGAAGCTCTTCTCCAAAATCCTCGCCCGGAGGTTGGCACCTGAACTAGCCAAGGTGGTAGCGCCCAACCAGACTTCCTTCATCAAATCGCGCTCCATCCACGACAATTTTTTCCTTGTCAGGCAATCGGCCCGGTTACTGCACTAGCAAAAAAAGGCGAGCTTTCTGTTCAAGCTTGACATTGCCCAAGCATTCGACTCCGTCTCTTGGCCTTTCCTCCTTGAGGTTCTTAGGCGCAAGGGATTCGGCCCTAAGTGGTGCAGTTGGCTAGGCATCATGCTCTCGCCAGCCTCCACCCGAGTGCTACTGAATGGATAACCAGGCCGGGCAATTTGGCATGTCGCGACCTCGCCAAGGACCCCACATCGTCTATGTTGTTCATCATTGCGATGGACGTGCTGAATAACCTTCTTTCTGAAGCTGAAAACTCTTCACTTCTCGAACCAGTTGGAGGATCTCAGGGTATACCTCACCGTCTATCACTATATGCGGACGATGTGGTGCTATTCCTCACCCCGGTCATCACAGACTTGCATGCGATCAAAGCAATCCTCCAGGTCTTCGGAGAGGCAACGGGGCTACATACTAACCTCTCCAAGAGTTCTGTCTCTCCAATCCATTGCACCGAACAACAACTTCAACTCATTGCCGCTGAACTCCAGTGCACCACTGCCGACTTCCCATGCAAGTACCTTGGGCTACCCCTCTCTTTGAGGAAATCGAAAAAGGGGGACTTCCAACCTCTCCTGGACAAGGTCGCTGGTAGACTTCAGAGCTGGCAAGCCGGCATGGTCTCACGAGGAGGTCGCCTCGTCGTGGTCAAGACGGTACTTACGGCTGTCCCCATCTATTGTTTCATGGCTCTAGACCCCCCTCTATGGATTATCAAAGAAAATGACAAACGACAATGTGCTTTCCTATGGAAAGGAACCGAAAATGTGTCTGGTGGTCACTGTTTGGTCAGTTGGTCATCAGTTTGTAGACCCATTCAATGCGGGGGTCTGGGCCTACATAACCTATGTGTCCTCGGCAATGTGCTCTGCATTAGATGGCTTTGGCTGCAGCGAACATGGCCAACAAGGCCATGGCGGGGACTTGCTATCCAGGCCAGCCGTACAAAGCACTGCATGTTCTAGACTTCAATCTCAGTGGCTGGAGGAGCGAAGCACCCCCTCCTTAGCGCCATCCCTTGTAAAAATAGTTCCAGCCTCAATCCGGAAAAAAAAAGAACGGTTGTCGAGGCCTTGCTTAACAACGCGTGGACTACGAACAGTAGGGGTCGTCTGGATGCCTAGGTCCTTACGGAGTACCTTGGACTGTGGGACTTGCTACAGAGCGTTTGCACAACACAGGGGCAGGAGGATACTATCGACTGGTGTTGGGAAGCCTCGGGCCGCTACACTCCGAGATCGGCCTACAAGACTTTCTTTCATGGATCACAGAACTTCGCCTGTACTGAGGCTATCTGGAAATCTTAGGCACCTTTGAAATGCAAATACTTCATGTGGTTACTGGTTAGCGGTCCGTCAGTGTTGTTGGACTACGACTTGAGCATCGCGGTCTTCAAAACCAAGGAGTTTGCGTCTACTGCCGCTCCTCCTAGGAATCTATTGATCATCTTCTTGTCGCGTGCATGGTCACTTCCCAAATCTGGTCACGTTTTCTCTCGCTTGTCGAATTGCGACACTGCCTTCCGGTGGGCCAAACCACCCTGGAAGAGTACTGGATATCAGTTCGCAACTCAGTCTCATGGAAACGTAGGAGGGCACTTGATTCATGCATCATCCTCGTCTCCTGGATGATTTGGAAGGAATGGAATAACAGAGTGTTCAACAATGAGGCCACAACGACCGACCTTCTGCTCCAAATGATTTGTGATGAGTTCAGCCACTGGCGCATGGCAGGAGCTCACTGTTTGGAGGCACTTGCACAATCGGAGTAGTCCGATCTTCCACCAACCCCAGTGCGTGACCGAGTCTTCGATTGCTCTACTTAGTCCCACGAGTGGTTTGCCTTTCTTTGTTCTACTAAGGTGGTCTAGAACCGCTTTGGTAGCCTTGTAATTGGATGTTGTACTTTCTTCTTCTTAATGGAATGACGCGTAATTCTTTTGCGCGTTCTCGAAAAAAATTTATGCAATGGAAGAAACCAAAATTTCTAGGAGTGAACATGGAAAATGTATTTGTATTTTATTTGTATGCACTTCACATAGACTTCTTTCCACCATCCACTATTCATCCTACAAGTGAGAGTGAAGGGAAGTGGAAAACATGTAGGTGAAGGGAAAAAATGAGAAACATTTTATAGCTAAAAGCCTAAAAAATTGTTTGTAATTGTACCATAGTGGCATAGCCCACCCATTCTTTTAAGGGAAATTTTCAAATATGCCACTGCTCATTTCATTGATCCAAATCTACCATTTGCTAGTGTTTTGCCCCAAAAGTCACACACTATGCAATGGTATTTCTCTAAGAAAAAACTTTTTAGTGGCACATTTGTGAGACATCACCTTTGCAGTGGCATATATCAATTAAATCCTTCTTTTAATTATGGCGATGAAGAGAAGTGAGACAGCTAGCAACAACTAAAAGAGTAATAATTATTATTTATTCACATTATTATCCCTAACAACAGTGAGTTACTCCCATTATTTTCTTTGGCTCGTCATCAGAGGAGTCGTTAATTATTGAGAAATAAAAAAGAGAGCAAAGAGAGAAGATAGTACAACAAGTGAAAACAAGAATGTGGTGCTTTTAAGGGATATGTCTGCAACCCTTTTCAATAAATAGGACATTCCAAGGTGCATTACAGAGCATATAGCAGGCTGCTTACTCATCATCACTGCAACAGTCAATTTCCTCGGTTGACAGGTCCTTTCTTGCCTGTAAATCAAGTGTACAAGTCAAACTATAAGATTATCCTAGTAGCGTTGATATGCAGAACGATGCAAATAATAATTGCACTTACTGAGGTACGGCCCCATAAGGTCCTTTTGCTCTTGTTTGCTGAGCTGCTTGATTTCTCCATAAATTTTGCTCTCGAAGATGATGATGAATGAGAATTTGATTTTGCTATATGATCTGTGGATGCATTTGATTCGCATGATTCTTGTTTTGTGTGGGATGAATTATTGCTCTCCATTTGAGAGGTATTCTCCACTTGTGGAACAGAAGAAATTTGATCAGTGTCTTCCCTTGATGCACCATGTTCTATTCTTGCCGCTTTCATAGGAGGTTGAACAGCCAGATCAGTGTCATTACATGCAATGCCCAAGATATTGTTTTTAGCCTATGGAGCAAGACAAATTGTAAGGGCGACAAACAAGTTGCAAGAGCATCAAATAAGATACATAAAGCTATAATTGTGGATAATCTATATGTTTGAAGCACATGAGTTAGTTATTCGAGCCTCCATGCAACGTTTATTGAGCAGTAAATCTATAGTCTTGTTCAATATCATATCCAAGACCATTGAGCTACTGTGAGTCTGTGACCAATGTTTTCTCATGTAAGAATAAAATTACAATCTTAAAGAAGATATTTGGAATATATAGTAATAAGTAGTCCCTGTGAAAGATTAGCACTTCAAGTTTAAGCTACCTTCAAAACACTGAATCAGCTGCCGACATGCTTTATCAGTGCAACTGATGTGTTCATGGGCTATGTCATGTGGGGCCTGACTTATTCCAGGCACAAGAAGGAGCTGACGCCGGCAGCAGGGAGTCCTGCGACTCCTGCCTAGGGCTGGCGCAATGAAGGCTTAGAGATATGCCTTCCTAATTCTAGTTTCCTTATTTCAGGACTTTCTTTAAATTAGAGTTTGGATTAGAGGTTAGTTTGTTTCAATTGTGTTGCTTGTTAGTCAAGTTTGTTAGGGCCATCTCTATTTAAAGAGACTTGGCGCATAAATCTAGTTTTGTGAAGAAAATCTGAAAACCCAATCTTTCTCTCCCTCTGTTCGCGCCTCCCTGCCCTTGCTGCGCGGCAACCGTGACCATGGCTCCACCTCTGCGCCGTCGGGGTCCAGGGCTACGTCCAGCGACTCATCATGACTACCCTATTCAATCCAATCCCGTCTGCGACAGGCTATCAGTTGAATATGAAAGCATGATCTTTATAACTACTCGTGTTCCACCCCCCCAAAATACTAGCCTTTAACAGAATACTCATTATACCAGATTTAGAAGAGAAAAAATCAGTGGTTGTTTTAAGTTGCACATCGAGAAGATACTAGCTGATGAATGAACATGCTCGGTGCATGATATAGCTGCTCATGTTTTAAATAGTGTGTAGTGCAAGCATAGCAGCAAAGTGTTGTTATAACAGATAGCGGTGATATAGCAGGCGCAGCATGGTCAGGTATATTTGCACAAGTATTAATATAATCCATCAGTTTGAACTAAAATAAATTATTTTTGTATTAGGATTACTTGTCATTGTGCATATCTCAAGTCTGAGTAAGGATTCAGAGTGGAAGATGACTAGAATATGCAACAAGATGAACTTATGAAAACCTGTAATGTATCTGTACTGAAGCACCACTACATGCTGTAGCAGACCACTGCAACGTTGCAATTGTACAAAGAGCTACAGCAGCCACTACCCCCTGTCCTTAGAGCAATTACTGCATGTTTTAATCTAATATGTTCTGTCAACAATATTATATATCAACTAGTTAGAGGCCCCCACATTGTTGCAATCTAGATGTAGAGGTAAGGGCGGGAGTTTGTTGCAAGTTTTTCTTGCGAAGGAGTTTGTTTGGGGAAGGGTTTTTTTTTCCTGTGTTTCTTTTAGCAGTTTTTTGTGCGAGGTGGGAGGCGGAGCGCAACAGGGTTAGCTCTTAGAGTGGTTCTTTTCTGGTTGTTTCTTTACAGTTTTGTTTGGGAGGTGGGAGGGGTGGATAAATGAACAGTAGGAACAGACTCTATTTAATAGTAGACATATCAGTGTGTGTTGTACTGAGCTGGTAGCCGTTCTGTTTTGTAACACATGTCCATGATTTTTCAGGGTCTCCAACACACAACATTGATCACTGAGTATCATAATATGTTAAGTGAAAACAATGAAAGTAATTCTGACAAGAAATCTGCTATCATCATTTTTCAATTGGCCAATCTTTATAAATATTACTGGTCAAAATTGGAAAAGTTTGACCACATTCGTAAGCACTTATATTTAGGAATGGAATATAAGAAGCTAATCTATGTATTCCAAAAGGAAGACAAGAAGGAAAACTTATAATTAAAATTCAGTAGTTAAAATTGAAATCAACAAATAATAGCACAATTAAACAAGGGGCATATCATGAAAGGCTACAAAAAACAAAGAAACATGCTCCTTCTGTACCAGACTCTTGTTTTCAATATAAGCAGGGCTATCTTTTGTTTAAAAAGAAGATGAAACATGCTCCTTGCAGGACCTTTCGACACCAGCATGGAGAGTGCCTCATCTATAATGTTTTGAAATCAATGCAATGATTAGTTGAAGTACCTTGTCATATGTAACATCAATCCTTATATTGCTGTCACATTCACTGCCGCCAGAAGAGTGATCAGTATTATCATCCAAGTCTTCTTCAATGTCATCTTCACCAGAATCATAAGAACCATCATCCTCTTCATGGATGTCATTATCGGTGGAATATTCTTTGTCAACATCACCATCATCGGACTCAGTATAAGCGTCTGAAGAACAGGAACCTTCTTCCAAGTCCTATATAGGTAACTGTTGAATTAGAATTCATGAACAGTTCAATGCAGTATAACTTCAAATGGAACTTGATTACAGAAAAAGGAACATGGCAAGGAAAAAAGAGGGTACATCAAATATCTGATCATATTCCTCAAGCATAATAATAACAATAGCTTGTGCATGGTTGGCGGCGGCAGCAGCTTGAAGCAGCTGGAATGAACCATCCCCAGCCATACTAAAGTCACTGTCAAATTCACATTCACCAAGAAGAAGAGGTCGAAGAAGGAGTGGTGCCATGCAAGCTGCCAAAGCAGATTGAGACATCCTATTCACAGCTTTGTGCGATCCAACAATCTGCATCATCTTAAGAATCCTAAAAGAAAACCGATGAGTTTGGTGTCCATTGATGGAATTTGATGTAGTTATTGTTGTACAGACTAAAGCTAATGCATAATCAAATCATTATAAGAATGTAAAGGAATGAGGACAGATTCTTCAAGAATGACAATCCCAGCCACGACACCATGAGCATTTTCAGTATACAGTATGGGGTGAAAAGAAATTTGAAACAAAAGCATCTGGGGGTAGATACCTCTGCAATAATTGTCGATTTGGTTCTGGGAAAACTTCATATACCACTCTATTCATAGCATCAAGTCTTCTTGTCTTGTCAGTTCCTGTACAATCACTTGTCTTTATCAGTGTATAATTCTAAACGTATCAGAATGTTGTCGATAACAGCATATTTTGTGCTGATCTTTTCGGTAGATACTTCATGAAAGATAGCAATTGGGACATCAGTTTTCATAGGCTCAGAAATGCAAGACTGCGCTGACTTTTGAATAAATAAACAAAGTTTCAAGTCAGTCTTACGGTAAGCTCCAACCAGGGCGGTGCAACATGGTGCAGGAATTGGAGATGATGGCATCTCTCGAAGAACATACTGTAGCAAATGAAAACAAAACAAATGTTAGTGAAAAGAATATCATCACTCATCAGTCTACTCCTCTTGTGACACCATAGGCAGCGCTTGCCAAATAAATACCTTAATACAGTCACCAATAACATGTGCATCCTCTTCTGGGAGAACTCATTTTTCCTATAAAATCACATTAAAGATGCGGTTTTAAACATTATAAATATGCCAAAGCAGGTGAACAAACCAGACAAATACAACTCTTGCAGGTTGTCCAAAAATTACAACCCTCACAAAATATCTTCGTGAAAATGTAACACACAAGAAAACAGAAAGCATATTGTCAATTCGACTAGAATTACACACAATAGGCTCTTAGTAAATCCCATGTGGCCATGTGACACTGTCAAGTGCCAAAAATATTTGTCTTAAATAATAAGAAAGGGAAAAAGTTAGACCAAAATAAATCACCCTTTTCATAATCCCGAACTCTGCGTTTGACTTCTTCAACATCAGCAGACTGACGGAGGATTCCTTCTACCTTGACACCTACAAACAGAGTAATTTTCCGCTCATTACTGAACTGCAATAGTCCTAAATATCATGCTTCTATTTGGTTGTTATTCAATGTTCGTCAGGATAGTATGAAAATATATTAAATGTTAAATGCAAACTCCATCAAGATTATGTACTGATTAATAACATTTAAGGAAAAAAACATTTACCATAATCTTCAATGAACCTCAAGGCCTTCTCCAGGAAAGATGGACTGCCATCAGCGTCTACAAGTGCAAACTCTGCAGGTCTCCCAATAACAGATTTATCCTCCGCTGCAATGGAAACAATAGAATTTGCTTATTCCAGTGCAACATAAGGACACAAAAACAGGTGTGAGAAAGAAAAATAAATTAGAAATATACATTTGACCCAAGGAAATGAACCATAATATTGTACAGAATATCAACTCAAGGATGAGTTGTCTCTGATTTTAAAATGTAAGCAAACATATATTATGGTATCTGTCACCAGCAAGCATAGATGACATTCGGAATGAGGGCTTTTTATGGTGTCAAGCAGGAGCACAGTGTTTAAGTTGCTGGTTTCCGTAGTTCCTTTATCCTTTGTTGGTTGTTGACTGTTGTTTGTGCTTTTTCCGTCAGTTTTTGTTCCTTTGGTGCTAATCTAGGCCGTGTGCCGTTGTGTTCTCACCCCTTTATGGGTTGAACTTTTTCTCTTCTTTAATGAAAAGATGCGCAAAGCTTTTGGTCATTCTAAAAAAAATATTATGTTATCTATCACCGGCACACAAAATAAACCTACTCGGATCCACAGTATGCAGCTTTTTTCAAGACGACAGATTTAATGCATCTATATTAATAGACAATAGAAGAACCTCCGAGTACATTCACTAAGTGATTGCCAATGTCCCCATCGAGTGCACGTGTATAAGCTTATGTTAGTGTCCTATAAAAACTTTAATTCCTCAGTACATTTAGAACAAATGGCATGAAGTTGCATCAAACTGGAATTTGTCTTACAGAAGTCATTTTTTCAGTGCTCCACAAACTTTCTAAATCATCAACACATTTAGGACGTGAACAATGAAGTTAGTTGAACATCAAACTGGAAGTCTGATGAGGGCATCCTTACGACACCTTCTCCTCCACCTAATGCTCAAGATATACGCTTCGAGTTACCGACTGGGCCAATTACAAGAGCACATGACAAAAAACTACAATCTCTGGTGAACTTGTTCCTTAATGAATATGTCATTGATTTTCATGAGAATTTTATACTACCTAAAACAGTGTTTTACTTGTGCTCGAGTTTGAAGATTCAGCGATAGACGGAGATCAAGAATATGCGGCCGTCATCCAAGGAAGGCCATCAAATGAGGAGGTCAAGACGATAGCCTATGACCCATTCGGCCAAGGAGGAGAGGGCCAAGGTCCATGCGGACAAGCGAGCGATCACAGCCCAAGCGGTCAAGCACAAAGCCCATCTGAAGGAACGGGAAGGAAGACCAATTCCACTTTGCATGAACGATAAATGCGCTCTGATGCAGGCCATAAACAGTAATCCCACTCTGATGCAGGTCATGAACAGTACACACGCATGAATAGTCCCACATGGAAAATTAGACTGAATAGTTATTAGCCCAAGACTATATATTGAGGGTAAACCCACATTGTAAATGAGACCGGTTTATGCATAAGAATTGAAACATAGCTATTGCTTGTTCTTTCTAAACGAGTTCATGCGAGAACTTCGAGAGAAATTAGGCGATCCATTGTTCGTTCGCATTTTAAGGTCAATTTTGCTTTTCATTGGAATTGAGGCTTGCGATCTCGCTCGCGGTGATCATCCCAGTGCGTGTTGGCGAATATCCATAGAGATGCAAGTTCGTGCACTGGCGTGTGGTGTATAACTGAGCGGTGTTCGTCGTCAAGTGCTATTTATCTACGGTTCTACTCGAGAAGATCGGGTCACCCCGTATCAAAGTTTGCAACCGACTTTTGCCACATTTTACTAGATATTCAAAATGAAAATGACAAATTGGTGCAGCCTCATTGAACAATAATGTCTGAAAAAATTGAAGTAAAGAATTTGATATATGCAACAAAATTGTGACTTCTTTATTGTTTATAATGATAGCTGTGTTTCCTTTGGTCTAGAAAACTATGAATTGTTAGTAAATACAACAGCTCCATACTTGCAACCTCTGAGACATGATGTAAGCATCTGGAAATAATTTAGCATCTCAACTGGCGAGCAACTGATGAAACTTAGATTGTCTCCACCTTGTCAGGTACTGAATTTGCTAAGTCTGCATTGGGGGCAAAATTCAGAGCTAGGGGGACGTGAGTTGAAGTCGGCAAGCTTCGTGATGTTTTGACGTTTTCACTTAAGCCAAGATGGAGAGCCGAGATCAAAGATATCCATGAATAAAAGCATCCGACGCCCGTGCTTCACTTGATATTCTTTGCGGTGTCATGACTTTTGTCGCCAAGTGGAATCACTAAACTGACAATGAACTTTACTGTTTTACTCAGCTTTGGCAATGTAAAACTTAAGTTGTTCTTGGCATTATACTCCCTCCGGTTTTGAAAGCTTGACGTTCATACAGCATTACATAGCACAAATACAGTTCAATTACTTTGTCTGAACGTCAAGTATAGAAGACCAGGAGGTAGTATATGCCGACATTTTTGTTAATGAAGAAAGGAAGAATAGCATATTCGAGTATCTAGTTTGTTAGATCCTATAGAACCCTAGAGCACTTTCCCCTCCCTCTCATCTCTTATCCACGTTTTTCCCAAATTCTGTCCATTCGGGTTATCTGAAACTTCAGTTCCTGACATTGGTATTAGAGCACACTACGATTCTCAGAGTAGAGGTTTGAGCGAGTAAGGATTCGGCGATCGAAAGATTCGCTCGGGAAAATTCCTTAGCTTGGTTAGATCTGAAGTTTGGCGGCAAGATCTTTGCAAGGGGAAGAAGCTAGCAGTGAACTGCTAGTAAAATCCCTCAAGCCGGCCTTGCAGATCCGAGTAGATGGTGGTGAGAACCCGCTCACACCGATCGATCGAAGAAGAAGAGTTGGAAATGGAGAATCGAGCAGAAATTCTGAAGATCCAAGAATAGCTGATGGAACTGGATTCACTGAAGTCGGATGTGGCAGAGATTAAGGCCCTGTTGATGGCCAAGTTTTCTCCAGCAACCTCAATCAATGCTGTAACCGAAACATCCAAAGGCAAGGGGATCAATTCAACCACCCCAAAAATAGGTACGATATCTCAATCACAGTCCCACCCAATAGAGCTGTCAAATGTGATGTTTTCCCAAGCAATGTCTAGAGCGTGTTCGGTCACGGTAACTGGGAGCACTGTTGGAATTCATGAGCATGGAAGAGGGGGTGGAGGCCCAACACCGTTCTTCCTGGAACCTAACATGTTTGTACCCAGCCTGTTATGATCCTTAGATCATAGGGGTAAACATCACCGGGAGAATAGACGGGTGGCGTCTGCTGCTATGGGAGAGGGAAGACTATAGATTGGGGAGACGAAGGGGATTATGACTTAGACTATTGTATTCTCATTGCTTAATGCCAACAATTACAATATGCCTCCTTATATAGAGGGTTCTTCTAACAATTATGAATAGAATCAATCTAAAAGATGACTTTCCTAACTAATAGATAACCTTTTCAATTACCTAATCCCTATACAAGGAAACTAATCAACTATTTAAGAAAATAGATATCCTTATCTGGGAAGATAATCCCTTTCTATTCTCGTGCTACAGTACCATGGTACTGTTCACATGTGTGAATAGTACCCCCGGCCCATGACACAACCTTACACTAGTTTTCTCGCTAGCAATTAGAACCACAACCCAAGTTGATATGGGGGGGAAGGCCTAGTACTCATATGATGGGATTTCAGAACCCACCTGTCCCACTTTCACCAGTGGCTACTCAAGGGAGCATTTATGGGCAGGGAATACCAATAGTACCTCCTTGGTCTTGGCAAGCTGCTAGTCAGCTAGCGACAACTCCAACATATTACCACTCGGTGTTGAATACAAACACAGGCCAGGGAATGTATCATGTTCCAGGCGGAGTGCCACATGTGCCATCGACAACATGGGTACAATTTGCAGGTCTAACAGGAAGCATGGCATGGAATCACAACAACCACAGCCATCAATTTGTAGATGTGGTAATCAGAGGACCTAAGCTGGAATTGTCGTTGTTCTCAGGGGATGAACCTATTGGATGGGTGGAGCAAAGTGAGAGATTTTTTGAGATGTCGGGTACACCCAAGGAGTAGTGGGTGAATATTGCTACCGAACACTTCACTGGGAGAGCAAATACTTGGTTTAAAGGAATTGGAATATCGTGGCAGGTTCTGAATTGGCAGCAGTTATGTGCGATGTTGACAGATCGGTTTGCCGAGGCTAGTGCACATGATGCTTTGGAAAAGTTACAAACCATGAGACATATGGGAACTATGGGTAAGTATATTGATTATTTTGAGAAATGTGTGGAATTAGTCAGGAGAGACCATCCCTATTTACAAGAAGTATTTCTGCTGAGTTGTTTCATCGGGGGACTTAAGGAGGAGATTAAGCATAGTGTGAGTAGTCACCAACCCAAGGGACTATTAGAAGCATATTGGTTTGCCAAGTTGGAAGAAAAAGCAACCCAGGCTAGAAGAACTAATCAGTCAGGAGTAGTTAACAAAAACAAGGGAATTATTGGAAACAACAGAGTAGTGACACAGAAGGCTAGGGTTTTGGAAGGAACTGGGAGGAATCACACCCAAGGATAGGAAATGAATAGGAGAACATGTTGGCATTGCAATGAACCACGGGTTCCAGGGCACCACTTGAAGTGCAAAGTGAGAAAAGCACAACATGTAATTTTGATGCAAGGTGGAAATGAGGAGGAAGAGGTTTATGAGGAACCTAAACTAACCAAAGAACAGGGTTATGTGGATTTGCTGCAAGTCTGATGTAGCGAATTAATCAGGAGGCTGAGCAACTCATGTTGACCTCAAATCATGCAGTGAAAGGCACCCCTGGGCATGCCACATTTTCATTAATTACTATGATTGGGGGAAAGAAGGCAGTGATCCAAGTGGATAGTGGAAGCACTAATTCCTTTATGGATTATGAATTTGATGTTAAGAGCAACTATCCTTTGAAGAGTCAACCCGCAAGGAGTGGTGTGGCGAGGGAGGTGAGGCGTATGCAGAGGCGATCACAGATAGCATTACATACAAGGTACAATGATGCACTTTTGTAAACTCCTTCCAATTACTGAAGCTAAGAAGCTATGACCTTATTTTGGGAACCGACTAGATCTATGATCACAATCCAATTGGGTTGGATTTGAAAAAAAAAGGGTTTTGACTATTTGCAAGGGAGCCAGGACACTGGAGTTCAGTGATTATACTACACCAAATAAACATTACTTAGTTGACCCCTCCAAGTTGGAAAAGATCATGAGGAAAGAAGTACTAGGATTTCTAATTCGGATTAATTGGGTTCAGGAATCTGAGATCATGGAGTTCCAGGAATTGCCACTGGAGATAAGAGAGACATTGCAGCAATATGCAGAAGTTTTCATGGACACCAAGAAATTACCACCTAAGAGGGGTTGTGATCATTCAATCCCTCTTAAGGCTAACACTGAGCCACCTAACATCAGACCATACCGAATCCCACATCATCAAAAGGAAGCTATGGAAGAAATTATCAGGCAATTACTTGAATCAGAAGAAATTAGAGCTAGCACTAGCCCTTATTCTTCTCCAGCTGTTATAGTAAGGAAAAAAGATGGGTCTTGGAGGATGTATGTAGATTATAGACAACTCAATTCAATGACAATCAAGAACAAATTTCCAACGCCAATAATAGAGGATTTATTGGATGAACTACATGGAGCAAGTATCTTTTCAAAACTGGACCTCAGGTCAGGATATCATCAAATTAGGATGGTAGAAAATGATATTTCTAAGATTGCTTTTAAGACCCACTTAGGTCATTATGAGTATACAGTTATGCCATTTGGGCTAACAAATTTTCCAGTCTCTGATGAATCAGATTTTTGCTCTGCAACTGAGGAAATTTGTGTTAGTCTTCTTTGATGACATTTTAATATATAGCAAGAACTTGTCTGATCACATTAAGCATTTGCACATAGTGTTGACAATCCTTAAGCAGAACCAACTTACTCTGAGGATGAACAACTGCAGTTTTGCTGTGGAGGAGATAGGATACTTGGGACACCTAATCAGTGGATCAGGAGTAGCTACAGATCCCAGGAAGATTATGGATGTGTTACATTGGCCAACACCTGTGAATCAGACCAAACTTAGAGAGTTTCTTGGATTAACTGGGTAATATGGAAGATTTGTGAAGGGGTATGGGACTATTTGCAAGCCTCTGTATGATGTACTGAAAAAGGACTCTTTTGAATGGAAAGAGGACCAAGCAAGAGCTTTTGAGCACTTCAAGAAAGTAATGACAACCTGCCCAGTACCTGCCTGGTTTTTCAAAACCTTTTATATTGGAGACTGATGCTTGTGGAACTGGGTTGGGAGCAATATTAATGCAAGAAGGCTGGCCCATTGCATTTTACAGCAAGTCCTTGGGGGTAAGGGCAGCAGCACAATCAATTTATGATAAAGAAGTTGTGGCTATTCTTGAAGCTTTGAAGAGATGGAGGCATTATTTGATTGGTAACCGACTGCTGATTAGGACAGATCAAAAAAGTCTGAAATATATCACTACTCAAAGATTGGTGGAGGGAATTCAACACAAACTGCTACTCAAACTACTGGAATTTGATTATGTGATTGAATATAAGAAGGGACAAGAGAACTTAGCAGCTGATGCATTATCTCGAAGGGATGATTCAGATAAGAACCAGGAGGAAGGATGTTTTGCTACCATTACTATTGTTCCAGACTGGGTAGAAGATATCAAAGGAAGCTACACTAATGACACATTGTATGAAAAGGCTGTGGCAAATCTTCAGACAGATTCAGAAACTAAACATCAGTACTCTCTGGAATCTGGGCTATTAAGATGTAGGAGGAGGATATATGTGGGAAGTGGTAATGAGGTCAGGTCCAAAATCATGGGCTCTTTTCATTCTTCAGCTCTGGAGGTTCACTCTGGTATGAGGGCGACTTATCAAAGGATCAAGAAGTTGTTTTATTGGCCAAAGCTCAAAAAACAGGTGGAGTCATTGGTTGCAGAATGTCTAGTATGTCAAATCACCAAATCAGAACACATTCACATTCCTGGACTATTGAGCCCTCTGGAGGTACCAGACACGGCATGGACACACATTAGTATGGACTTTATTGAAGGGTTGCCAAAGTCCAAGGGAAGAGAGGTGATACTGGTGGTAGTGGACAGAATGACCAAATATGGTCATTTCTTGTCCCTTTCTCACCCATACTCAGTTCAGCAGGTGGTGCAAGTCTTTACAACAACAACAACAACAAAGCCTTTGGTCACAAACAAGTTGGGGTAGACTAGGAATGAAATTTCCTCAAGGTCAAAGAGACGAGAGCCTTGCAAATAAATTAAAATAAAATAATAATGAAAAAAAACCTACAAGGCTAAAACTCTAAGCCGTACATCTTGCCATCTGAGCCGAGAGCCTAAAACACAGCCCCTAAACCTTCTTATGGTTCCGGTACGTGGATCGCTAACTTCCATGCACTCATATCCAAAGCTAATTCTTTAGCTACATTCCAATCACTCAAATATTTTTTAACTGCTTCCTCCCACGTTTCTTCTTACGGTTTGTCTTGGTCGACCTCTGCCTCTTCTTACGGTTTCAGTACGTCTTAAAATTCCACTACGTACCGGTGCCTCAGAAGGCCTCCGTTGGAGATGTCCAAATCATCTCAAGCGATGGTGGACAAGCTTCTCTTCAATTGGTGCTACCCCCACCCTATCACGTATATCCTCATAGCGGATTCGATCTCGTCTTGTGTGGCCACATATCCACCGTAGCATCCTCATCTCCACTACACTCATCTTCTGTATATGTTGTCTTTTAGTCGCCCAACATTCTGTTCCATATAGCATAGCAGGTCTTATCGATGTCCTATAGAAGTTACCCTTTAACTTTTGAGGAACTTTTTTGTCACACAGGACACTCGATGCTTAGCGCCATTTCACCCACCTCGTTCTAATCCTGTGGCTCAAGTCTTCATCAATCTCTCCGTCTCGCTGTAGCATCGATCCCAAATATTGAAACGTGTCCTTCCTAGGCACTACTTGTCCGTCTAGCCTAACATCTCCATCATCTGCCTTGGCATCGCTAAAATCACACTTCATATACTCAGTTTTAGTCCTACAGTCTAAAGCCCTTCGATTCTAAGGTCTTCCTCCACATCTCCAGATTGCTATCAACACCTATCCTACTCTCATCAACTAATACTACATCATCAGCGAAAAGCATACATCAAGGGATATCTTCTTGTATGTCCCGCATGACCTTGTCCATCACTAGGGCAAAAATGTATGGGCTCAATGCTGACCCTTGGTGTAGTCCTATCTTAATAGGGAAATCACTAGTATCACCACCATATGTTCTGACATTAGTCACAACATCTTGGTACATATCCTTAATTAGGGTAACATACTTTGTTGGGACTTTTTTCCTTTGAAGCGCCCACCACATGACTCTTCTTGGCACTTTGTAATAGGCTTTCTCTAAGTCGATAAACACCATGTGAAGATCCTTCTTTTGCTCCCTATACCTCTCCATCAACTGTCGTGTCAAGAAAATCGCCTCCGTAGTCGACCTCCTAGGCATAAAACCAAATTGGTTTGTCGTCACGCTAGTCACTCTTCTTAAACGGTGCTCGATCACTCGCTCCCAAAGCTTCATTGTGTGGCTCATGAGCTTAATTCCTCTATAATTAGTACAACTTTGAATGTCTCCTTTATTTTTTAAAATTGGTACTAAAGTGATTCTCCGCCACTCGTTAGGCATCTTAATCGACCTAAAAATGCTATTGAACAAATTAGTTAGCCAAACGATCACCACTTCTCCCAGGCATTTCCACACCTCGATTGGAATGTTATCAGGCCCAAAGCCTTATCCACTTTCATCCTTTTTAAGGCCTCTCTTACTTCCGGCTTCTGAATTCTTCGAACAAACCGCCTATCGGTGTCATCAAAAGCATCATCCAGTTCGATCATACTATCGTCATTGTCATGATTGAATAGCTCATCAAAGTAATCTCTCCACCTATCCTTGATCTCATCGTCTTTCACTAAAAGTCTAGGTGGTGCAAGTCTTTATGGATAACATTTTCAAACTGCATGGGATGCCCACTGCAATTGTGACTGACAGAGACCAGATTTTTACTAGTAACCTTTTCCAGGAAATTTTCAGAAGCTTGAAGGTGTCTCTAAGGCTTAGTAGTGCTTACCACCCACAAATAGATGGGCAAACCGAAAGGGTAAATTAATATCTAGAGTCTTATTTGAGAAGTATGACCTTCCTGGAGCCTAGGAGTGGATGAATTGGTTGACCATGGCTGAATGGTGGTACAATACCCACCACCTCAAATTGGAGAACTAGCTATTCTAGGAAGTATATTAGAAGAAGCTAGGATTACAGTGGAACAAAGGGAGCTTATGTTGAAGTAGCTCAAAATAAACCTACACAAAGCTCAGGAGAGAATGAAGTATTTTGTTGACAAGTCTCGGTCAGGGAGTTAAGATAGGTGACATGGTATATCTCAAATTACAACCGTACCGACAAACTACTTTTGGCATCCGAGGATCTCTAAAACTCAGGTCTAAGTATTATGGACCTTTTCGAATTTTGGACAGAGTGGGTCAAACGGCTTACAGACTACAACTGCCAGTGGACACTGCTATCCATCTAGTCTTCCATGAAAGTCAACTAAAAAAGCATTTGGGGTTGTTGGCAATACCAATACCAGGGCTGCCGCTAGCTGGAGACAACGGCAAGGTCAAGACAGAGCCTATAGTTGTTTTGGACAGAAGGGTCGTTCATAGGAAGAATGAACCTGTGTCTCAATGATTGATTCAGTGGCTGAACTTGGGGCTAGAAGATACAACCTGGGAAGATGTTACTTTCATTCGGAGTACATTTCCACAGTTTGAACCTTGAGGACAAGGTCCAACTCAAGAGGAGGGCAATGTCAGGTACTGAATTTGCTAAGTCTGCATTGGGGGCAAAATTCAGAGTTAGGGGGACGTGAGTTGAAGTCGGCGAGCTTCGTGACGTTTTGATGCTTTCACTTAAGCCAAGATGGAGAGCCGAGATCGAAGATATCCATGAATCAAAGCATCCGACGGTCGTACTTCACTTCAGTATTTACTGCGGCGTCAACAACTTTTGTCACCAAGTGGAATCACTAAACTTAAGTTGTTCTTGGCATTATATATGCCAGCGTTTTCGTTAATGAAGAAAGGAAGAACAGCATACTCGAGTATCTAGTTTGTTAGCTCCTGTAGAACCCTAGAGCACTTCCCCCTCCCTCTCGTCTCTTATCCATGTTTTTCCCAAATTCTGTCCATTCGGGTTATTTTAAACTTCAGTTCCTAACACACCTATGGTGGCTTCTTTATCTAGCGGGATTGTTTATGGGTTTTTCTCCTTTCTTCTCTTTCTTCTGTATTGCTACCTATGTATTCCTATTATGTTGTGGTCTTTGGTTGGATCTGGGTCCAAGAATCGAGGTAGGGCACTCGCCTCATCTAGCCCTTTGCAGCCTCTTCCTTGACATGGTAGAGAGGCTCAAGCTTAGTTGAAGAGAGGAGAGACTAGGAACTTTGTTTATTCATTGTCTAATGGTAATGGGTACAATGTTGTCCCTTTTATAGGGGTGGCTAGACTTGACCCGTAAGAAACCTATCCCATATTAAGGAAACTAATCCCTAATAACCGAAACTTATCTCTAATATATAGAATATATCTAAAGAAACAAACCCAAATAATAAGGAAACTAATTATTCTTATCCTAATCCGCCATATGTTGCCAGCGCTACGGCGTGTCACGCCATAACGTATTATTAATATATTTTAAGTAGAGTCCACCCCTATTGTTTCCCGTAAAAAAAACTGACGAAAGTTAACATAGCTTACACTGTTCAACTGGAGCTTCAGCAGGTTCTGTTACGTCAGTGCTGAATATTGGATTTTGCCCCACTGTATTCGCTACACTGGGTGCTAGTGCCAAAGCATTCTCTAATGCACTTCTCCACTCGTTAAGCTCTTCTGTAGTTTCTGCCTGCTTGGTGAAAAACCATACCATTAAAATCCTAAACAATACCACATAGGTATGCTAGTTGTATTAAATATTAATGGAACAAACGCTCCTCCCAAACCACAGCCAGCGTTGCCGCCCTCTGATCCCACCGCCACACTGTTGCCCCACTATTCACTTATTACGGCCAGCAGTACAATTACTACACACTGCCAACCCTCCCGTTGGAAACACAAAGCTATCCAATAAATTGTACAAGGTGCACAACCAACCTTCAGAGTAAAAATCGTCCGTCACGACCATCAGGAAATAACACTGTTAAAAGTTTCTTGTCTTCTTTGACTACAATACTGAAATATTGCTCAAGATTATACGCTTATCAGATAATATTGAAGGAACATTTGCCTTTCAGCAAAATTTCAATTCTCAATGTATACCTTCCGGAGTTATTCAAGTCGATTCCACCAAGTGTAACAACTGGTTCACTTCCTCTGGCAGGTGCATTCTGAAAATAAAGCAGAAAATGGGAGCTCATGTTTATAGATAACCTAATATGTTTATTTTGCATTAATTACCAAACCAATTTTCATGAAATTTCACCAATAATCCTAAAGAACTATGCTTCAGTACTTGTACTTGTGGCTGTAGTCATGTTACCCTCTTGAAAATGGTTGCACTGACAGTCAAAAGTAGCCTTACTATTTGCTTTCTGTCACTTTTGAGATCCAACTAATAGTATGAAAAATAACTACTCCACTTCACGTTCAGGCTCACTCGTTAAATTGTGTAGGTATCGATACTTTTTTGAAGCAGCGCAATTCTTTTGCTCGTCATTCCATTAAACAGAAGCAAACAACAAGCACAAAACCGGAACTAAAACAAGAAAAACAAAACCTAAACAGAACGAACAAGAGCGAAAGAAAACCCAGAGATTGCAAACCCTAACAGAGTTATGAACTAGACAAAAGCAGAAGGACGCTAATTTGTTGGGGTATCTGAGCAATAAGGTGTCATTAGCTGATATAACTTGCCTTTCAAGATTTTACTTGGTGCCAGCTCAGGTGCTCTTATGAGTATTTTTATTATGCTCCAACTCAATCTCAGCAAGTAGATGGGATAACAAGGTATACAGACTGATTAAGCATCTAGACTTCAATTTATTTGTTCAAAACATTTTGTTAAGGACTTATGGTTATATGTAAAGTTTCTGCTAGTTGGATTTGTGTACTCCCTTAAAATGAATTTGCAGCAATTCTACTACATTGCAGAAGGCTAAAACAGTTGGAAAGTGATAATTGCTAGCTTCCCTAGGGCTGTTGGCATTCTAGCCTCCCATGATCGAGTGGATGGTATTGCTGATCAGATGGTACAGATAGCAAGTTGTCAAATTCTCATTGAAAGGTGTGTTCTCATCTAGTGCCTCTTTCTGAATAAATTAAGAGTATACTATTTGGATATCTACAAGTGGTGTTTTATAAGCTAAAAAAAGTTAGTATGCTTGGCACACTGCTTTTTTACTCTCATTCTGCATAGCAATCAGTGAACATTTTTATAAGTTTTTTTAATAAAAACCAGAAAACACCCAATGTTGTAGGAACCAGGCAGAGGGTACATCCATACCCAGAAGACCCAAAATACAGAACCCAGGAAAGCTGGCAGACACTACCTCCAGCCATCACAAGGCAATGACTAGTAAGGTCATTGTCACATCCCCAAATTAATAAAGAGCTTATTATGCATCTCATTAGCATGCATCATGTTTGGAAACTTTTTAATTCAATATTGTACTTGGAAAATCTCAAAATACAATTGAAACATACACTTTAATTTGAACTCCAAACTAAAAACCGAAATAAATGCTACTAGAGATCCTCTGGAAATAATTTATTCAAATACTATATTAATTATCACGAATTAATATAATTTTTCCCAAATTTTTGGGACTGGTTTGAACCATAAGACCGAACTTTGGGAAGTGTTGGTTAGTGATGGTGCTTCGTGCACGAGCTTTGGGAAAGTGGTTGACTTGTCTGGACAATTAAGGACCGAACTTTGGTAACGTCGTTGATTCAAGTATATTCGTGCTACCATACGCAGTATATGGGTGCTGTATGGTCAAGTAAGGGGAAGGTCCTATTGTGTTAAGTCTCACGGTGGTGTAGGGACAATTGTGTCTTTGTCAATTGTCCTTAGGAATCGATGTCAATGTTCTATAGTGTGCAAGGGAGCACCAATTACCTTTTCATTACATCGGTATTTCCAATATAACATGTGAGCCCCTTAGCAAGTGCTATATGCTACTTGTACTAAGACCGGAAACATCTCTCATGGGGGACTTAGCTCAATAGGGTTTTCTTCTTTGAAAGCGGCCGTATCTCGATTCTCCCGACGACATACCAAAGGAAGTGTGCCATTATCAGGAGGCTTACGGGCTGAGTCGAGTCGTGTGGGTAAAGTAGTACACCTGCAGGGTATAAACCTATTCGAATAGCCGTGTCCACGGTTATGGACAACCGCTTGAGTTCGGAGTTACTATTATCGGACTTGAAAGTAAAATTGTGGGTGAACTCGGTAATTATCATGAATGGGATGTTCATGCTTGTTGTTGTATCAAAGTGGGCAGCCACTTTGCTATTTATCACGCTTTATTTGTTACTCGATTCGTTACTTATTCACATGCTTTACTTCTACTTCAAATCTGATTTTGAAATGGCACTTGAAAAACTAGTATCGTAGGTTGTACTTTGTTGCGTCCCTTTCGCAAAACTAAGCCAATATGAGCCCTTCCTTTGAATGACCTTATGCATAACTATTTTTATTTATGTAAGACTTGCAGTACTCTTTGGTACTCGGCCGGATGTTCTTTGGCTTTACGGTGAAGACGTTATCGAGATTGATGAGTTCGTCGGTGTCGATTTAGGTGACACCGACGAATAGTATGCTATCTTCTAACTCGATCGGTTCTTGATGGGTTGTGGGCATACCATCTGCTGGCCTTTTGGTTTATTTACTCGCTTCGCTATAAACTTGTTAAATTTGGCGGTCGGCCCTTATGTATTTGTATACTTGGAGCGTGTTGTAACTTTTGCACTATTTATATGCGATGGTTGTATGGGTGTGACCAGCGTTGTAATGAGGTATGATTATATTGGTGCTGATCTTGGGAGCCAATATAAGTCATACTCGCTGTTCATGGGTTCCCATTTAACTCACTAAATGTCGTGCTTGGCTTGTTGGAGAAGCGGCAATCATGCGGTGCTCGCAGGAGCGCGCGCATGATCGTCGGGGCTCTAGTACTCGGTCAAGCCTCTCATTTAGGCGAGTTAAGTTGGAATCCATTTATTGAGATCTAGAGTTATGCCCTAAGACCTTGATTAGTCTCGGTCTTAAGGAGATAACTCAGGGGTCCCCATAGTCATACAACTAAGACTTACAGAAACACACTGTCTAAGCAGTAGCTCAGGTGTGATATTGCTAGGGGGATTTGGGAGTGTATCTGGTAGAAGAGTTAGATATCCTGATGAGCAGTCAATAGCAGTTTAGCATTGTTAAAGCTTGTTTAATTTACACTATAAAATTGTGCATACCTTAGAGTGCTTTTATTACAATAAAATTGTTTAGCTCAAACATCAAAGTAAGTCATTCACAGCAGTTTCTGGTGACTAGCTGATGCAAAGAAACACAGCAAAGTACAGCTATCCTACAATACAGTATAATTAAAGAAAAAGGAACAGGCGTAGGAGGAACTACTGCAATATGTCTTACAGGTCACTTCTGAAGAATACTAATGATGTCCTTGTAAGAATAAACCAGCGCTTTTCCATGTTGTCCAACCAATTCCTGCTACTAATCAAATTTAATGAAACAAGAAGAATAGTGATACAAATATGTAGAATTTCACATCAAATGTAAAAGTGATCAAATGCTAAAGTGACAGAGTAGGGTAACCAAGCTTCTACAAAATTGCCACGTTCAAAAGATGGAGTTAAACGGCCAACAGAAGTTCCTAGCAAAATTTAGTAAAAATCATCAAGCACATTTGTTGGCTTGACTCTGTTCTACATTGGGCTCACGGTTATAATGATTGTGAAGCAATTAGATAGCCTACAGACTTGCCATTTGACAAAAACATGTTTGTGTTACTCTATGCGCAAACTTTAAGAATATGATTTTATAGGGAAGCAAGCCCTATAATCCCTCCAGGTAATCAGAGAAATAAACAGATATGGTATGTTGCTGGCTTTTTAGTATTTAGTGTTAGATGTTAGATTGTATAGGGTGCTTGTTGCATATTTACCTACACTGTAACTTGTATATTTAACCGTTTGACCAATTGGAATAGATCAAAGTTCATTCCAACATGATATCTGAGCCAAGTTAGGGATTCCGCCGCCGCTGCCCTCACCTCCCCGTGCCCTTCTCCTCGCGCCAGCGCCGCTCTTTTCCCACGACCTGCTCTACTCCCGCCGCTTCAGCGGCGCGCTCGCCGACACGGCTCTCCCGACGCGGCGCTTCGAGCGAGCTCCCATCCCGACCCAGCGCGCCTCGCGCAACTCCTCCGACGCGGCGCCTCCGAGCGAGCTTCCATCCTGCGCGCAAAGTGCCACGGAGCAAAGCTCCTCATCCCCGTCTGCCCGATGCGGCCGGGAGCTCTGTCCTCAACGCCGCCGCTGCGTGTGTGACTGCCGAGCCAGTGGCTGAGTGAGCGAGCGACCCTGCTCTGTTTTTCGATTTGGGTGGAGCCACCAGCTTCAACTTCACTCCGGCTCCATCGATCTACGTGGAGGCGACGGCTTCGGCTTCACTGCGGCTCCACTGATCTACGTGGAGCCAACGGTTTCGGCTTCAGCTTCACCTCGGCTCCGGCTTCTTCGGCTTCTCTCGATTCCTTATCTAGCTGGAGCAACCGCCTGAGGCTTCTGCTTCACCTCGGCTCCGGCTTCTCCGGCCTCTCTCCGACTCCCGATCTAGCTAGAGCCACTTCCTGGGGCTTCTGCTCCCGAGCACACCGCCTCTCGACTCCAGATCCGGTCAAGTCATCACTGATGGCTACTACCAGAGGCTCCTTCGTCATCCCTCTCCCCTCAGTTCGGTTCAATGGGACGAACTTCAGAGAGTGGGTTGTTCACCTAAAGATTCACTTCAACAGCCAGCGTCACTGGGGTCATCTCACCGACGAGTAGCCACATGCGCCTGCGCCTACGCGCGCGATCTGCCAGCTCTTGCTGCTAGTGCGGATCAGGCTGCCAAGGAGGTCATCAATGCTGCATTGGAGGAGGCTTTGGAGCTCTACCGATGCAGTGCACACCTCGAGAGATGGCGGGGATCTTTGAAGCTCATGCTCGCCATCCTATTGGGTAGCATGGCCGTGGCCATCTCCATGGATGTGGTGAGCTGCCGCAGCGAAGCTAATGTGGGGCGTCTTGAGCTCACTACCGGCCGACGAGTGATGCTATGTACCTCTTCATCGTGCACTAAATGCATTCTTTTCAACAACTCGATGCCACCATGGATTACTTCTACCAACAAATGTCTGAGGTGTGGCGTCACCTCGACTCTCTAGGGCGGATATGCGCGGACTTATCCTGCTGAGTGTGGTTCCGCGCTCGCTGGAGACTCACGCCTCTACGACTTTACGACATGGCTCATACGAGTTCGAGGCTGCGTGCTCGGTTCTTGACTCGCCATCCACGCCCAATGTGGGGCGTCTCGAGCTCACTACCACCGACGAGTGATGCTATGTACCTCTTCATCATGCACTAGGAGCATTCTCTTGACTGACTCGATGCCACCGTGGATTACTTCTACCGGCGGATATGCGAGGTGTGGCGTCGGCTCGACTCTCTAGGGTCGGATGCTGCGGACTTGTCCTGTTGTGTGTGGCCGTGCTCGCGGGAGACTCACCATCTCGACTTTACGGCGTGGCTCATGCACAATTCAAGATTGTTCGTGCTCAGCTCCTGACTCGCCATCCGCGCCCGACCTTGGTGGAGGCTCTCATGGGTGTTCGTGCTGAGGAGACTCGTCATCGTGGCGCGGTTCAGATACAGGTTGTCTTTTCTGCTTCAACGCCTGCTCTTTCGCCAATTCCTTCAGCACAGTCCATGATCCCTCCAGCTCCCAGCACACTAGTGGTTATTGCCTCCACTGCGAGTCTCCACTACACCTATTGGTAGCATGACGGCCACAGGTATCAGGGCTGCTACAAGCGAAGGAGGGACCAGGGTCGCCGAGGTGGACGTCCCTCGAAGGGCTCTGGATGTTCCTCCCACTCAGGAGCTGGCACCTCTCGCTAGGGCTACTCCTGTGACGCCACACAGTAGCTCCTTTCCCTGCTTCAGCGCCTCGGTGTTGGTTCGTCAAGTCTTCCTCGCCTCTGCCTCCTCCCTCGTCAGGTAACTTGTCGCCGTGGATCTTGGACTCTGGTGCTTCCTTTCACATTACACCAGATTCTACCCACCTCACTTCTGTGTGAGTCCCACAGCTCTTCCTTCCACTGTTTAGACTGTAGATGGTACCTCTGTTCCTATTGCGGTAAGTCACCCTTTCCACTTCTTATTTTCATGTTCATGCGATCCTCATGTTCCTCGACACTATGCGCTTACATCACCGGTCAAATCACCGATCACGACTGTCGTGTTTTTCTTGAGTCTGACTCTTGTTGTGTTCAGGACCGCCGCACGGGGACTCTACTTGGTACTGGCCCTCGACGTCGTGGTTCGCAGCGTCTTTGGGAGCTCGACTAGCTACATCTTCCTTCCGCTTATCACCACCGCCAGACCAACCACTACAACTACTTCCTTCGCTCAATGGCACCATCGTCTGGGTCATCTTTGCGGATCGCATCTATCGTCACTAGTAGGTCGTGGTGTTCTTATTCTTGGGTTTGTTTATGGGGACACCTCTTTACATTGTATGGGTTGCAAGCTTGGCAAGCAGCTGCAACTCCCCTATCCCTCTAGTGATTCTTTTTCTACTCGTCCTTTTGATCTTGTTCACTCCGATGTTTGGGGTCCGACTACCTTCGTTTTGAAAGGGTGTCATCGATACTATATGATCTTTATTGATGACTATTCTCGTCATACTTGGATCTACTTCATGTCCTCTCGTAGTCAGGTTCTCTCTATTTACTAGATGTTCGCCACCATGGTTCACACTCAGTTTGATTAGGCCATTCGTGTGTTTCGTGCTGACTCTGCTTCTCGCTGAGCAGGGTACTCTTCCTCAGTACTATTGTCCTAGTGCTCACGCTCAAAACGGTGTCTCTGAGCGTAAGCATCGTCACTTGCTTGAGACAGCTCGTGCTCTCATGCTTGCCTCTTCTGTTCCACCTCACTTCTGGTCTAAG